>JAZAYU010000068.1:2590815-3100520 GCA_038501625.1 Corbicula japonica | reverse complement strand
GGGTGCCAGTGTGGGTGCCAGTTGCAAGAATCCCACAGCAAGAGAGCAACAGCTTAACGAGCGGTTCCTGGCGTGTTTTTTTTTTGTGTTTTTTTGTGTTTTTTTTTGTAAAACGCATTATCTAGACCCAAAAGATCCACCAGAAATGATGAACAAATAACTTCCTCTGACTTCCTCTGTTAAAAATCTATCCCTCTTTTTCTTAAATACTTTTATCTTATTATCTATTTTCTATGATTATTTTTAATCACTTCTATAATCTGTCTTGTTTGTCTTTTTATAGTTTTATGCATCCTAAAAAAATGTTATAATAGCCAGTCTATGTTCTACCGTACTGCGTTGAGAGTGATGTTTGTATGGAAGGATGTAGACTGGCTTAAGATCCTGTTTTTAAATCAAATAAATTGACTTTAAAATTAATTGACTCTTAAAGCGTCACATTACGGTGTATATCGGTATTCCCTCAAATCGTGATGTTTAGAATTATGTGGATACGTGTATTAAGTAAACTTATAAATACTAAATAAATTGCAATCGTTGATTTGTTAATACCTACCGTGTTTATTTGAAGTTGGAATAGGACTTTATTTGTTCAGAAATTGCTTGATTGAGTATATTACATTACGTAATTGTGTAAGCTTAAGAGATAGTTACTCTGAATAACGTGGTAAACTTGAATTAATAAAACAAAGACTCGGCATAAAATTACTTGTAAAATCGAATTTACTTAAGGTTGGAAATTCAGTAACCGGGTTAGCAATCGTCGAGTTAAAACATATTTTTGCGTGATAATATTTGCGCGAGCTCTCGCTCGTTTCCGGAGAGATCTCAACTCTATGCTCGCGAATTTCCATTGTCAATTCTGAGACAGGTTAACGTTTCAACGGATTGCTGGCTTGTGAGACTGGTCTCCATTCTTAGATTCGGGGCTTTATGTTACATGTATGATAAGTTATTTTTGAATGCGGAACAGGTCCTAAAAGTTAAATCACAGTAAGCATATTGAGCCTCCGAATGCATTTTTAAAGATTTTAGTGTAAGTGCTTTATCTATATGTGATTTTATGTTTTTCTGGAACAAATTTAAAAAATCATGCTGAAATTGAGTTGCAATTTAATAACCAAGCCAAACTTGATCATTATGATTACAATGACAATTAGTATTGTGACGACGCAGACAACACGCGCATTAAAATATAGAACAAATTTTTGAAGTATACTGCGATATTCTGTTTTGAGATTAAAAATTAACTACCTCAGCATCATACATATTCAAGCTCGGATGTAGGATTTCTGGAAATGGGGTTCGTTTGCGACAGTTGTATGATATTGATAATATCCAACTTTCTTACCAAAATCTCCGTGAACATAAAACATTGTTCCCCCCCCCCCCCACTTCTTAAAAAAGGAGGGTTCAAACAACCTCACTGAACACTTTCTGGATTCGCCCCAGTATATTCTACTTAAAGTTTTGAAAAACTAGCGATCCGCCCCGTTTAAACTATGGTCGTTTTATTAATTAAAAAAATATGTGCAAACTGAATAAAAAAAGAAGAGAGATAATTTGTTGATTTATATAACCTTCACATAGAAAAAAAGTTATTGCGATATCCTGTTTTTATTGCGAATCCTGTTTTGAGGTTTAAGTTATGCTTTACTGAATTTTGTAAAGGCAACAATTGATCCAATAATAATTACATGTATGTTACATTAGAAACGCACCTGTTTTAAACAGGAAATATATCTGGATTTATATATTTTGTGTTTCATGAAGTTGCGCTTCTAATTTATTTGACGATAAATATAACTGCTGAAAGTAATTAGAAACATAACTTCTTTAAACACGAAATATACTTCGTGTTTAAAGAAGTTGCGTTGCTATTGCAATTTATCGATATCGACTTGCTTGGGCCTGGGGCATTAACTTGCATTCGCGGTTTAGTGAAGTGAAAAATGTGACATTTGATTATGCACTAAATAAATTAATAATTTTCACCTTTGCCGTAAAATGATACCAGATGCGAATTCAAGAAAACAAGACACATTCCTCATAACGTGTATTATTTTTTTGTGATAAAGGACTCGTTACCAGTTAGATCTTTTATCAATTGTGGACGTTTTGTACGTGGGAAATAGCAAAGGTGTCCACAACAAAGTTTTGTTGTATTTAATGTAGATGGTGATGTTTTGTTGTTATTTAACACACATAAAGTTTCTGTATGTAAATTTAAGTTCACTTTGATTATTAATAACAATAAATAACTAATAATTCTGTAAACAATATTTGTGTCAGATATTCCCGTACAAGATTTTCATTTGCTAAGTAAATGTGTCCAATATAAAACTTTATTTCTAAAATGCATTTAGGTGAACTTTAATAATGAATGGTATTACTTTGCTCGCATTTTTAATTAAGTTGTTTCTTAATATGCGGTCACGGTTGATTATACGTATGGATGTAAAATCCCTAAAATTCCGATAAGTTATCTGCCTTGGGCAATATAACCATGACAACTTTAATGGATATCAACATCTTATTGGAAATAAAAGTGTCAACCGCTTACAAAGAATTAAAGATTATTAATTATTAAACTAAGTTTTAAACTGATATTGATAATATACTTTAAAAATATGAAACACAGTGAATATTTAAATTAAAGTACACGTTATTTGACAAAACAACAAAAAATCGTCATTTTTGTGTTAGCTACCATTTTTTCAGCATAGTAGCATACCCTTCCAATCCGCTAAAGTTAAGCTACATAAATGTGTTATAGCATAATTATAACAGATAGTCATCATAATTTTTGTTAGCTACCGTTTTCAGCACGATAGAAAATTATTAATTCTGCTTTGAAACGCATTTCATTTCACATATCAAATTTAATGATCGGTGTCAACCCGAATTGAGAATATGTCATTACTGGCACGTGTTCACAACTACATTTCTCCCATACCTGTTAAAACTCGATCCCTCTGATTCTGTAATTTTTTTTTCTATTTTTCTAAGACTATTTGAAATATTTCCTATATCTGCACTAACTAAAATTATTTATTCCGACTATTATAACGTTTTGAAATGTAAACTATTATGTATAATCTGTTAATGTTAGATAACGACAATATAATATAACAAGAATTTAATTGATCTTAACGCGTGAATAAAAACATAATGAACATGGAAATTTTATATAAATCAAACAATACTTGCATCACAGTTTAATAAAATTATAAAAGAAATATACTCGCGTTTTTATTATTTTGACCGATATCATTGTTGTTGTTGTAAAATTGCTACTGTTCTCAGCGCACATAAATTTCAAATAATTCTTTCTTTCATGTGACACGGCTGTTATCCTTAAGCAAACAGTGCACATCCAGACCAGGCGGCACATCCGCGTCGTCTGATCAGGATCTTCACCGTTTGCTTTTCGATACATTGGGTTTTTTCTGACTGAGAAGTGAACAATGTATACCCTGTTTGGGTGACACTTATGTGATTAAATACCATTTTTCGATGTCGATGATTGCAAGGCGTGTAGAAAAACATCTCAAAGACTTATGACAATATTTATTCAGCGAATGGAAACATGAAATTATTGGGTTTTCGAAATAATCGACTTTTAGAAATCCGACTTGAACATACATAATCTTAGTAATATTTTTAATTTATTTTACGAAACAGACTCATTTCACAAAAATCACGTGTGAAACTATCAATAAAAGAATCGGTTTCACTTCTTGTGGTGCTTTCGGTTTTAAAAATACTAATACAAACGTTCGAACATATCAATCGATATGGTAAGGGCCTCCAGAAGTGTATTAGTTAACTAGCGTATGGATTCCAAAACTGACCATCATATCTAATGTATAGCACCCTGATCGCCTCTTGTAAAGGAACGCCTCTTTTATAAAAATCAACCAATAGAAAATAAGTAACACATTAACGCGATAACGTGATTCGTGGGGCGGAGTTGTAATAATTGATGATTCGTTCATCATTTTAATATCCGCATTAATTGATTTGCGATAAGAATCTAAAGTCATAAAAACTGAATTTGGTGATTTAATTATTTTATTAGTTTGAATTAACCTCGGTACGTCCGTCTTTTGGCGCACTAGCTAGGATAAAATTGAATTTACTATAACACCATAATGTCCTTGTTCATAATTTTTTTGGAAAATTCTTGTTTAAAGGGAAATAGGAACTAACAAAATGATTAGCTATTAATCTACAACTTAATATTTTGGACTTTTGATGAAGCTTTCTAAATATTGAAAATTAATTTATATAGGCGTATATGTTTACTCATCATTATTAAAAACGGGATTTAAATCTCATAAGTTAATGAAAGTGTACAAGTAAATATATTGTGTTTAATGCTTGATACTGTTTCAAACACGTCATCATCATTGTTTTTAGTAATGAACTTAAAATGGCAGGAGTGTGGAAATCTGGAATTTAGTTAATGATTAATGCGTCTCATGATTTTGTTTTATCAGTTTATGATGACAGTATGTATTGAGATGATCACTTATAATTAAATATCTTTGAATTTCTGTTAATTGGAATATAACGTAAATTTTGATTGAATGAATTCTGAATTTGTCTAATAAATGTCGAATGTCGTCTAATTGTTTCTTTGCAAGTTTAATTTTTTTGATCTTATTTTAACGAAAGTTCGAATCTAAGGAATAAATAAAGCTTTTCAATTGCCTGCATTTTTCAGATGCACATTCACATTTATTTCGAGTCTTATAAATAAAATAAGGCAGAACTCTGCTTAAATAGAGAATGAATAAGAGTATAAGAGACATCGGGATTCTTTCGGAATCGCTGGGTTCAACCATTTTAACTATAGCACTAACGACATGTATAACCCCCTCCCTTTTCCGCTGGATTCTTATGAAGTTATGTTTATATAAAACAGAAACTTTAAAGTATTCTCTATTCCGAAAAGAAAGCGTGCATTTTTTTACATTAACTGCTTTTCTTAATGAATACATTTTAGCACCGTTTACACTTGAAGAATATTCGCGTGTTTTATTTGTAAAGCAATTATCACAATAATATCCTTATATACGCCGTAAGTGTTATGGTTGTACAAAATGACACTTTCTTAACTATTTAACTCCTTATTTTATTTTTTAATGTGTTGAGTCCACTAAATAAATAAAATATGTATGAAATTTTTAATCTTGCGATTATTTCCCGTGTGACAATAGTATATAAGACGGGTTACAAACTTAAAACTGTACTCTATTTCAAAAGGAATTGGGCGCTTTCTTTTCGGTGAATTTTCTTTAACTGATCTTCTTAATTAATACATTTTTGCACCGATTACACCTTCCGAATATATTTGTACGGCGATTATCATTATATCCTTATACACTCCGCAAAATGTTATTGCTGTAAAAAATGACATTATCTTAACTATTTAATTTGTTCCGTGCACTAAATAAATTATGACATTTTTAATCTTGCGATTATTTACTGCGTGAAACTAGTATATCAGACGGGTTCCCAAACCAG
Organism: Corbicula japonica; assembly: GCA_038501625.1. NCBI lineage: Eukaryota > Metazoa > Mollusca > Bivalvia > Venerida > Cyrenidae > Corbicula > Corbicula japonica. The sequence goes on along the minus strand of JAZAYU010000068.1, from coordinate 3,094,988 downwards.
AATATGTGTTTATGTTTCTGGGGACAATCGTTTCGCTCTGCCGATCTATGGGTTGGTAAATTATGAAGACACTATGCGAAATCGATAAGATCACGGTAGGAGGTCGTCTAAACGCGATGCGAAATCCCGACTCGCATCTTTTATCGCGTTTTTAAGTGATCTAATGCAACCATAGAGTACAAAAAGGAGAACGTGCAAGTCAGGAGCATTAAGTAGCTTTTTCTTCCCGGTTCTTGTTTCATGGAGATTAGAACAATGTTAAACATAAAAGTTCAGAATTTAAAAAAGAAACTTAGTAAAATGATAAGATATATTTGTTTCATCGTGTTCAAACATCATCATCATCATCATCATCATCATCATCATCATCATCATCATCATCATCAAACTTCGTCATCACATGTTATTTTTATTTTTTTGGCTTGCATATTTGCAATATAATTCATCGGATACCACGGGATCTTTGAAATTTAAATAAACTGTTTATTGTATGTTCTGCAGATGCTGCTACTACAGACTGTGATGATGATGATGATTATGGTGATGATAATAATGATGATGATGATGATGCAGCAGCTGCTGCTGATGATGATGGCTGTTTTGGTATTTACAATTCCGGCATTTAATAGCATCTACATTGCTATTTTCATTTTCATACGCATTTATGGTAGGTGACCAATATGTTTTGGTGGCCATATAAAAGCTAAATGCCCCCTCTCCGCCGGATACCGATTATAGGGGCACAAGTTTGGTGGTATGTCTCATTACAAGCATTAATTCGGTGATTCTCACAATAATATCTGATATCGCTTATACTCTTTAGTTCGCTCTGAAATATTTTAAGCTTTAAACCTCGACATTTCATTTTTATTAGCAACATATATTGAAAATATGCCAATATAAGCATCTAATAAAATGACTGCAGCTTAATCTGCTTCGACCATTACACCATATCGTGTATATTTATGTACAACACCAGGAGGTGACACTCGTTAGCCTGCGGCAATTGGCAGCAGGAAATGGACGGGTCCATTTTAAGAAATGACATCCTATTTTCAAAAATAAACTCGTCTATTTCGCATCGAGCAGTGGACGGGTACAAGTGATAAAACCACTGTACTAATACATGCGATAAAAACGGAGACCCGTCTAATGTTTAGCTTAGTTTGAGCACATGTATATTCTTGTTACGTTATCGGCACGGAAGTGTCTTCTCGACCGGGCCCGGCACAGTTAACAGAACGATGGGAACCAGACTAGCAAAAATACTGCAGTGAATTTTTATATCGTAATTGTAATATATAATAGAAGACAACTTAAGAATATAATTATCCGCATTGTGGGAAATTTGTTGTAGATGAGATAGTTGTGACATAACTTGAACAATTCTAATCTTTTGGAGATCTCTTGGGCGGGGGTTAGGCCTAGTATTCTACCGTAGACAGCGCATAGATGTATAATTATCTGGTCTATTTTAGTAATCAAAATCTATGCATTATTAAAATGAAATACACAAATACCGCTTTCAGCTTTTAGAATGTAAAACGTAGAGCTCGGAGGTGGCGGTCGCCTCTTCACCGAGGAAAAAAGAAACTCGACTTTCTCTCTTTTAAAAGAGATTCCCGTCTTTAATAGTGTACTGTTTTCAGTCAAATTAAACAGCTATAGCAATATAGTTGGCATGGTTGAGTAAAGAAGTGCAGTAACACCAAACGCGCTACTTCCTTTCATTTTTGTGACGGAGGAGGGGGGCACCGAACCCCCGGCGAAGAGACCTCTGGATCCATCCCTGAATCCCAGAACAAGTATATATTTGGAATGATATTCCATTATTATTATTAAATTACACTCTGTATGCGTCAATCTGATTAAAATCATTTCCTGAAACCCGTTACGCTATCAGGATCTGACTACGAGAAACTAAAACATGCTTTTATCACAACCCGTTGAACCAATCAGATTGTCGCCTATAAAACCGCAAAAGTGAACGTAAAAATAGTATTTTAACTCATGGAAAGTGTTGACAGCTTGCGTAAGACATATTTTACTGGAGATATATATATATATATATATATATATATATATATATATATATATATATATATATATATATATATATATATATATATATATATATATATATATATATATATATATATATATATATATATATATATATATATATACATATATGTGTTTATGTAGTATTGCATGCATTTCTAATGTAATGACATCTTCAGATCATTTTGCGAGCGTTATAAATACGCTTCCTGTGTTGGCATTTTCTAAAAATAGTAATCGGGGGAAAACCGCTATTACTTATGTACAGTGACTGCGGGCCGCCATCAGATCTAACATTTTGTTAGATCTGACTTTAGTGAGATTGTATATGCGTCTATGAAAAATATACCAGGACTACGTTCTACAAATTCTGAACGTGAAATACAGTCAGTTTCTAGCAGTGTTTACTCTTGAGTTTCTTTTATGTTTGCTTAAATAATAATACATTGCATTTCTAGCCTTGGAGAAACAAAGCGTAATTCAGTAAGGATCGCCACCACAGAGAATAAGAAACACAGTGACGGATGAAGTAAAAACATTTAATTTGATTATATTATATTCTCGATCTAAAATCAATAGCGCACCGAACACTTATAAATGTATTAAATACATGCACAATTATTGTTCATACTGACAGCATAGCATCGTATAAGCTTAAGCATACTGAAAGTGGAATCAGAATTTTCCTAAGGGGAATACTTCAAGCTGGAGATCCTTTATTTAAAGAAATATCTTATTCCACATTCAAGCCTATACGTTGAAAATGCGGTACTGTTAGCTTTATGGGTGCTTTTTGTGCCAAATAAAACAAACTCGTATACATAACTGGATAAGGAAATGCCGCAATAAGTTTTTATGTTACTCTCTTCTTGTTATTCAAACAGTTAAAGAACTTAACATTTAACGGTTCATGAAAACTTGGTTTTGATCAATATCATTTCCATTGGAAATTTCATCAAAAGAAAATATTCCAGTCGGATTCATTCCTATCGGAAATACTCAATTCTGTCGGAATTTAAAATAGATCATATCAGAAAATATGGTGAATATTCTAGTAAGACAACAGTTAAACAAATCGTTTTTTTAATATAATACAATAACCTAGTATTATGACGATAAAAGTCAGAGATATAATGATAATTATTTATATTTATGTAATGAGTCATTTTGACGAAAACATCAAACGATGTTGACGATTACAACAATATCAAGTTGTTGACCACGAGAGTCAGATTTTGTCAACAAAATATAATAAAAATAACTTACTTACAGAATAGTGAGTGTATATATAAAATGCTTTTTCAGACATCCCGAAAGTTGCCAGACCGAAGGACCTGTCTGGTAAAATTTGAGCCGGTCAGACAAGATTTCTAATGTTATCAGACCGAATGTCAGACAAAAATTTGAACTCCTTATACTTGCAAAAAGCCTTATAACATGTTTCGGTCTGACGGAATTTGTTTCAGTCAGACAGATTTTCACATCTCATCTGACCAAATGTCTGACACATATTTTCAACTTTCGGGAAGTGTGCTATTTACATTTTGTTTTTCTTTAATCACAATCTTTGTTTTTTTCATTTTCACAAGGAAACACAACAACTGACTTTACTGACTGGAAATTATAAATAGGACATAAGTTGCGATTAAAATAAATGTTCGGAATAACTTTTCCCACAGGACTGATTCTGCTCGGAAAGATAAATACAAAATGAATTCCGATAGGAATTAAATAAACACAAGAAACATTCCGATCGGAATTTTTCAAACTAACAGTTCTATTATGCGTATCCATGATCGTAGGAGACCATGTGGGTATCCTAAATTCATACAGATTTTAACCGAATTATTATTCTTGTATTAAACCGATCTTTTTTGTTTAATAATCATTATCTTCAAAATAATATAAGTTAAAACGTAACTTTTACATCAAATCTGAGATGATGGTAATTACAACACACTACTGTATCACGATTTTTATGCGCCCGTTTGAAAAACGGGACGTATTATGGGAACACCTGCGGCGGGCGGGCGGGTTGGCGGGGGGTGTCCACAGGGTTTCCGCTCTCTAAGTCAAAGAGTTTTCATCAGTTCTTTATTAAACTTGGTGAATATGTTGGTGTGCATAATGTCTCGACCAAGTTCTATAACCAGCCAAATCCCCCAATGCACTCCTGAATTATGGCCCTTGAATTGTCCAAAAATACTGTTTCCGCTCTCTAAGTCAAAGAGTTTTCATCCGGTCTTTATCAAACTTGGTGAATATGTTGGTAGGCATAATATCTCTGCCAAGTTCGATAACCAGCCAAGTTGCTTCAGGCACTTAAGAGTGTTGGCTCTTTATTTATACGAAAAATGTGGCAAATTAGCCAAACTTTTTGACGGGCGTATTTTGTGGCATTTTGGCACTGTTGTTTAAAGATAATGTTGATTTTTCTTGAATTACATGTTTCTCTCTTTTTTTAAATACAATAGTTATTGTAAAATTTAGGTGAAATAACAACAATAACTATATGAATTTAAAAACTTGTATTTGTGAATTTCTTTTACATTGTCGATTAAACATGTTCTCTTATAAAATGAGTTCTCCACCGACTTCAGGACTGCTGCCCAAGAGATCATATTCTGCCAGTGATTTAGAAGTTATACATGTATCCGTGCGTCATGCAAATGTAATTCAAAAACAACCAACTTATCGCTTATTAAAATAGAAAAGGATAAAACGTTTTGAAATATTTATTTTTTGACATGAAATATTGCAGTCTCGGTTTTTAGCCGAAATATCGGAAACATAACGATTAGAACCAAGTTGAGCTTAAAGTTCCCTTTTCATGGAATAAAATTTACACAAGTAAGTAAACATAGGTACCCATTATGATTTACCGATAAAACGATGAAACTTACTATGAAACCTTTAACTCAGTATTTAACGCGATATTTTCAAATCAAGAACTCTCCATAATCTGCATTGTATAATTTCAAATTAATTGCTGTATTTCTTGATCAGCACTATCGTATTAAAAGGTAAAAATAATGGAGATATATGGATAATTATCTAAATTAATGTAATGAGTCATTTTGACGAAAACAGTAAACGATGTTGACGATAACAATAATGTCAAGTTGTCAATCATGACCAAGAGAGTCAGATTTTGTCAACAAAATATAATAACAATAACTTACTTACAGAATAGTGCGTTTACATTGTGTTTTTCTTTTATCACAATCTATTTTTTTTCAATTTCATCAGAAAAACAACAACTCACTTTACTGACTGGAAATTATAAATACGACATAGTTTGCGATTAAACTAAATGTTCGAATAACTTTTCCCACAGGACTGATTCCGCTCGGAAAGATCAATGCTACATGAATTCCGATAGGAATTAAATAAACGCAGGAATCATTCCGATCGGAATTAAATAAACGCAGGAATCATTCCGATCGGATTCACCTCTTCCGATCGGAATTTTTCCGAAAGGAAAAAATTCCGACCGGAAAAATTCCGATCGGAAAATTTTCCGACAGGAAAATTCAGGATTCCGATCGGAAAATGTCGATTCCGATCGGAATCGAAGTTTGACACTGAATTTATTTTCCAATTTTCTCCAAAACTAAACAAGATATGGCATTGAAACATTGCAGTTTTTCTATTTAAATCATGTGTAATCACCCGATAAAAAAACCCGCAAGAAAATCGATAAAATAAAAAAAAAGTTTTCGGAAAATATAATATTCCGAAAATTCACAGGGTCGTGTTAAAATAAAAAATGTTCAATGCAAAACTAATGCAGTTGAAAAAAACAACTGCCATCTCCAGGGACATGCAAAGAGTTGTAATGCCAGCTATATCAACAGTGCCAAAACTATTTGTTAATTTTTTCCAAGTTGTAAAAAACATTACCTGATTGGCTACAATTTGTTTTGTTCTCTTATTTTGTTTGAGATTTGTTTGCATTATTGTGTTGTGTTTGTTAGTGTGTGTCTCTAGGTATATTGCTTATGTATATTTTGTTGCAGATTAGAATGTATTATTACATTCCAGAGTGTTTGTATTTAATTCCGTTGATCACATTTTTTTCATTATAATTTCTTGTGTTGTGTGTATGGCTCGAACATACTAGAATAACTTTTGAGTAATTATGGTGAGTTTCATTAGTAATACATTTTTTGTTGTTGACTTGTTGTTGACACAGTTCCACATTTACTGCTTTCTGCACAATGATTTTTTTTACAATCTTTGAATGTAAATAGTCAGTTGTGTGGTCAAATGAACAAATGATATCTGCATTTTTCTCTGTTTTTGAATGTTTATTATTTTAATTTAACCTAACTGAAGTTTTTGGTTCAGACTGTCACTGTGTTCATTTAGCTAAGCACATGATACTTTGAAATGTTATAAGCATTGTTAGTGCTTTTAATAACTTTTGACACTAAAAAGTATTCTAAATGATTTACGCAAAGCTTAAAATAAATAGTTCTTAAACAGGCTATTTCTTGTTACCTATTAAAAGTTAAAAACAAAAAAACCACAACACATGTAACATTTTTAGGCTAATAACATTCAAGTGTGAATAAGTAACCATTTAATTAATATTTTATAGGAAAACTGGATATTATTATTTCATTTTATTCAAAAATCTCTAATTACATATGAAAATGACTGTGAGTAACGCTTTTGAGAATTCTCGATTAAGTAAAAATTATTTTTGTATTGCCAACGCAGTGCCTGGTTCTATCTTTCAACAGACTACCGCGATAGTGCGGATACCGCTTTTCAGACTGAAATCAATGTTCAATCTCCACGCATAGGTTTTTTACGCCTCGCACCGTTCGCCGACAGACGGGTTATTGGTTTTTCATTTTAAAACAGACGGCGAAAATTAGAGAATTTTATGAACCAGTCTGGAATAATGGCGGCCTCCTTGCCGCTAGAATTTACAACTTTCAAATCTTGATGGACTATAGAGTAAGTCATCAGAAATAGATTTGATTTTTGTTTGATTTTGTTATTTTATACATGTACGCATTGCTTCGCGGGTCGCATTAGGCTGCTTTCCCCGTATTATGTTTATTGATACTTAATTGCTCTATAGCTTAGTAAGGACAATGGTATTTATCTGTAACATTGACAAGTGTTTAATGATAAAATCATTATCTTGGCAATAAATTATTATAAAAAATTTCGTTTATACTTTCGATTTCGAGTCTGACGACGTCGCGAATTCATAAATACGCAAATAAAACAATTCTTATTTTTTGACGAAAATCGCGAAATTTTGACATCGCGAAAGTACAGCGTTTTTAATGTATATTATAACTAAAATTGATTTTGATACACAATAAAATTGGCATACTTGAACTGACCTTTATTTTGGGGATACGGATGGTGTACTTGTGTACTGTATGTGTCTCTGACTAGGCGAGGACGCCCGTATTTGTATAGCTTTTTTGTTTATCTATACATGAAATTAATCCATGGATGCACACTTTTTAGTGTTGTCTGCTTAACTTGATCGCGCCATTTCAAGACTTGATGTCAAGTGTCCGATGTTGCCTTTTTACCGCAAAATGCATAACATTAATGTTGTCTCCTTGGCTTTATGACGTAATTTCAAGAATTTACGTCAACTGAAGTAACCTTTTCCCGTGATGTGCCCCATACTTTCACGATTAACGTTCATAACAAACATTTTAAGATAAGCAGGTAGGGACCACATAGAAAGCCCAGTCAGGGAAATCGTTTTATGTTTCGCTTTTTAGGCGGTGCCATTTAAAAATTAAGAAATCACAAATGCTACAGTACAAAAATTGTAAACGTTATAATTCCTTCCACAATCCTATATAAAATAAAAAAGGATATTGTCTCAAAATAGGAGCGAGCCCGCACCGTTATGGCGACAGCGTCTAGCCATGCAATTCCGTCAAGGCTACGGTATTTACTGAGCTAACCGGAAAAAAATAATATAGTGGAACCCACAATGAGCCATTTCCTCTAGATTACAACTTAGAAGGGCTTTCCACTCATAAAACGTAGAACACTACCATAATCAAGATAAAATTTCAATAAATGATAGTGCTTTTTACTTTTATTGTGGTTTTTATGGTGTCAGTAATTTGTAAATTATATTTAAAACAGTAAGAAGCACGCATGTCTGTATTTTATTCAGGTAAAGTTTTTTTTAAGTTTCGAGTTTATTATAAGATTTCTCAGTTTGTAACATAACAAAAGCATGTGAAGTAGATAAAAATACATAAAATCGAATAATAATTCTTGCATACAATATAGGCTTTTCTAGCCTATAGCTTCTGTTAAACAGTATTTGATGGTTCAACTAAAGTATAAACAAGTAAAATACGCATATCACGAAAATGCCACATTCAGAATACATAGTCTCCCTACACAGCCAAGAAGAAGAGAGAAAGAGAGATCATGCTTTATAAAATGACCAATTTTAAAACAGACACCACAAACAATTAACAAAAATGAAGTCCTAAATGGGTTACCGCCTTGGAACGGTTAGCGTCAAAACAATTTGCCACTGCGGGACTGGGAGGAGGTTTAAATAAGGTTCTAGGGTGCACCAGTCTCACATTTGCCCGAGCAGGTTCTCATATCAAACACACAAGTACAAGTTGACTTGGTAAAATAACTCCGAGAAACTCATCAGCTCAACAATATTGCATGAAAAAGCACACAAACATATAAAACATAAGAAGCTTATAGCATTGCAATGCCAAAGGGGTGGGTACTCAAATATCTTACCGAGGCCAATGCCCTGGAGTCAATTCAGCAAGAACTCGATGGTAGGGATAAAAGAAACAAAGCGAGCTTTATCCCTGTCATCATGTTCTAGCTAATTTTACTCCAGGAGCTCTGGTCTCGGTAAGATCATTGAGTACCCGCCTTTTGGCTTGTAATGCTATTAGCTTCTTGTGTTTTATGTGTTTGTGTGCTTTGCATGCAACATTGTTTAGCCGATAAGTGGGCTGGAGTTTTTTTACCAAGACAATTTGTACTTGTTTTGTGATATGAGAACCTGTTGGGGCAAGTTTGAGGTCGGTGCACCCTAGAACCTGGTTTAAACCCCTAGTGGCAATTTGATTTGCCACTGACCGTTCCAAGGCGGTAACCTCTAGGGTTCTGATTTTTGTTTATTGTGAGTGGTGTCTTTTTTTGAAACTGATCATTTTATTAACCATGCTCTCTCTCTCTCACTCTCTCTTCTTCTTGACTGTGTGGGGAGGCGTTTTTTTTCTGAATGTGGCGATCCCTGCTATGCATATTTCACCTTTTAATAAAACACAATCCTTACAATATTATAGGAAATAGGCTTTAGTTTTGACAGCATTTCAATCTAAATCAACATTTCCGGTGACAACAAATATAACATCGATATGTAACAAATGGTCTTTCAACGCTCTGAAAATATCATATCTTAACACTTATCATGTCACGGTTATCTTTACGAATTAAAGGGATTGACACAAAAAGATCACGTTAAGGTTCATGTAGTTTCATTCAACATCCGCGGTCAAAACATTGCACAGTAAAGTTTGTTAGGTGATTTCAGATGAAGAACGCTTTATTGTAAACTACCGGTAATTCTGGATAATAGCTATCCCGAACGAACATCCCTCGGTTTCAGATCTGTAGTGTGAATATTAGTCAGACCTAAAATATACTGTGTAAAATTGAGAACAAGATCGAAATTTATTATAAAATTCATGATATAGATAAACCAGCACTCATGAATGAAAATAAAATAATATTTAACTAACGTCAAATACATCGATGACAAAGCTGGGCGGGCGGATGGGAAGTAACCATAATGTATTCGCTGTCAAATACAAGCCTCAAGTAATTCAATTGCATGAAAACTAAATGCGAAACGTCAAAAAAAAACGGGAAAACCATAAATCTTGCAAATACTACATCGACTCGCTACATACTCCATACAGACTGTCACAAAGAGTAACAATGTCAAACGTGAATACTTTTATTTACTCAATTATTATCGTAAAACAATTATTCACTATTGTAACTACACAAAAACTAGGAAAAAATACAAGACTTATAGAGGAAACACGCTTTAGTATCTGACAGCATTTCAATCGAGCTAAACAAAGAAGAAGGATAATAAACCATGATCTCAAAAATATAAAATAATTCATTATAATTACGACGTTCTCTGAGTGGTTTCCATTTAAGGTCCAGAAGCATATCAGAAACGCTGGATCTATTGTTCTTCACATATCGTGCAGCACGGCGTTTGACCATGTCTAGACGATGTATCCTTTCTCGTAGGGATCCCAGACTGTACTAGCGTATTCGACTGTGGGGCGGACTAGTGCCTTATATGCAGTTTCTTTGGTAGAAGTAGACGTGATGTTTATGTTTCTTTGGAGAAACCTGCAGTTGCGGTTTGCTTTGTTGTAGATGTTGTCAATATGTTCATTCCATTCTAGGAGGCTATTGATGGTGCAACCAATGTATTTTGCAGACGTGACATGCTCTAGTGTGTGACCATAAAGGGAATAATTGAATGAAATATGACATCTTTTCTTCGAGATGGTGAGGACTTGGCACTGATTGGGATGGAATGCCATTTTCAATTTCTGCTCCCATATGGCTAATTTGTCCAGGTCGGATTGTAGGCTGATACTGTCGGTCTTGTTACTGATCGCTAGGTAAGACAAGGTGTCATCTGCAAATAGTCGAACGGCAGAGTTGAGACCCTCTGATATATCGTTTACTTTATGTAAAAGAGAAAAAGACTAGGGCCATGGACTGATCCTTGTGGGACGCCAGATTCTACGGAGACTGTTTCTGAGGTCACACCTTCTGATTCCGGTTACTCAGGCATGCCTGGATCCAACGATTGGTTTTTCCTCTAATGCCGTAGTGTTCCAATTTGTGGGTAAGGAGACTGTGACACACCTTGTCGAAAGCCTTGGAGAAGTCCATTTTGAGTATGTCGGTTTGTTTACCATTTTCCAAATTTCTGGTTATATCGTCTGTGAATTCTAGTAATTGTGTTTAGCAATTTCTGCCCTTTCTGAAGATGGTATAGTATTTTTTTTCGACCTGAGTCATGATGTGACTGGTTATAATATGTTCTAGTAGTTTACAACAGATGCAAGTTAAGGAGATGGGGCGATAGTTTTCTAGATTATATCTACTGCCTCTCTTATAGACAAGGAGACGTTGGCTTTTCTCCAGTCGTTAGGGATGGTGCTTGTTTCTAAGGATATGGTGAAGATGGTGGTAAGAATAGGAGCAATGTCAATAGCTAGTTCCTTGAGGATCCGCGGGTTGATTGAGTCTGGGCCTACGGCTTTCTATAGATTGAGAAAAAGAAGAAGTTTAACAATTTCGGTTGAGGTGATGGTAATCTCTGAAGCCACAGGGAAGGATGTGTTTTGGTCGACAAAGTTTCCATTCTTAAAGTCCTCTTTAGTGACTGTGATGTTGTCAGTGAATACGGACTGGAACTGTCGATTTAGAATGTTTGCCTTGGACTTGATTTCTGCTGTCGACACATAGTAAGCCAATGACCATCAAACCACACAAAATATTATACAGTTATAAAAACTTTAACTACATGCGTATATTTAATGCCACATTAAAGACAATAATTATTCCACTATCCGTGATGCCAGCTGTTCCAAAGCTGCTCTAGAAAGAACAAACTTTAACCAGACACTGTTAACCATTATAAGTATCTTGCATAAGTGTAAGGTGAAGACGGGAAAATCTGAGCCTTGTTCCCGCAAGACAGTTCCCCTCGGTTACAAATTTTTCTGTTTACATCTCACAGTCATGCAATATACTTATAATCCGGTGTGCAGGAAAAGTATTTCCGCGTGATTTATCTTTTTTTTTTTTTTATAAAATATTGGTTTGAAATATTTCGGGTGTAAATCAATATCTAAGCTTCAAATAATGATATTCAACTGATTAATAACCCTTTTCGCAATTCTGTTCCATTCATCAATCCTGCACATCTCCCTTTAATTTAGTAAAACCTAAAATATCACTAAAACGCCCGAAGGTACATTTTCCCGAGACGTGCCCCATATAATGAAAGAACACAAACACTACAGGAGTTGATAGGATTTCCGGTTGGAATGACCTACTTCTTTTTGTAATGTTTGCATGTTGTAAATAGGACACGCCATAGGGAAACGTATTGTTTGCCATTTACAATGTTGTTACTTTAATTTTGGCATAGCTAATTAGAGATTTTGTTATAACATAACATAACATATAACATTTATTTTATTCGACATAAAATTGTATACATACAATTTATAGTCAACATTTGGTCATATTAGAGTAAAGCAAAGCATAACAATGGTTAACAGATTAATAGAAATGGTTCCTAACAATTAACAGAGAAGATTACAAATCAGTACGAATGTATCAAAAAATAAATAATAGTATTACATGACATATATCTTTATAGAATTTAAGGTTTATCTCCCTTGCATTATTGAAAAATCTGCTTAAAGCGAATATTTCACGACTCAGTATAATGTATCAAAAATAAATAGTAATAAATTAGTTTTTCGTAACATATATACAATGGTAACGGAAACGCATGAATGTATCTTTTTTGTGATCCCACAATATCGTGATATTTTTAATATAGAAGTAAATATACACTACGATTTACATAAGTACGCTTAAAGTATATACGGTAGGTCTAGATACGTTATATAAAGATTCCCTTGACTATAATGCTAGATAGGCAAGGGTTTACCATATATAAAGGAAGTTACGCATGTTTTATGTCATCGGACCAAACTTCGGACGGCCTTTTCGAAAAGCGAAATTAAAAGACCGTCTAATTGGTCTGTATGAAGATTGAATCAACTGTTGATCGTAGAGCTTTCCAAACTAAATTTATTCGTACATAACGTAAGTGTATATTAGTGAACCGTATCATTGTATATATGTTAGACATTCATGAATTTCTGCAAAATATAATGTGTGTTCCTTTGAACAAGCGCTATATTAGAAATTACAATATAGTTGGTTGACAGATATGGATTAAATCGTGAGTTAAAAACTGTTTATTTATAACTTTTCTTTGAATGCACAATGTAAGTAACTTGCAAGGTTATTTAATGTTTTGATATTTGTACTTGACATCAGCGCTTCAAACTTCTGTATTGTTGGCCATCTGCAAAAATATGGTTTGAAAAATTTCCTGCGTAAATCATAATATTTCGGACATACTAATAAAAAGTGATATTCTGTTTCTACTAAATTTAAGGGACAATTTCGACATATCCTATTTTCTCTTGGGATATTTTCATGCCGGCCTTTTTCTATCTCTAAATTATGAGATGACACTCTAAATTTAGTTAAAGTTATTCTATGTTTATCATTATTTATAACGGATAGATATTTTTCTAGTTGAAATTCGTGTTTGTAAATGCTATAAGAAGAGAGTCTACTGGAATTATTTATATTTCCGTACCAACTTTGTTTGTACATATCTAATATTCTAAGTTTGATTATATGTATATTGATTTCAAATCTATCTTGATGTAGCCAAATATTTGACATACCTATTTGACTTAACATAGTTTTTATGTGGAAAGCCCAATTTTTTCCATTGTAAGACATATTATTATCTGCATCTTCTTTGAGCATGTTGTAGGTTTTCTTAAGTATGCAGTTATTGTTTAATTTAAGTATTTTTGACCAATATTTAATCATTATTATTTTACGATGAATTGCCATCGGATATCGTCCTAATTCTCCATACAGTGCATCTAAGTTGGTAGATTTTCTTGCGCAAAGTATCTTTCTCAAAAATTTAGAATGGACTGTTTCAATATTTTTGCCTTCGTTGTACCCAAAAACTTCAGCACCGTAATGTAAGATAGGTCCTACCAAGGTATCGAATAATTTACATTTATCTTGTATCTTTAAATCTATTTGATTATATACTGTGAATAAGTTATGTAGCGCATATAAGGAATGTTGCGCAAGCTGTTTTTGTGTACGATACCAGTGCCCGTTTTTAAATAGGTAAATACCTAGGTACTTAAATGTTGTAACGACTTCTAGGATTTGATTATTAAACGTAAAGTTATGGGTCGAGTGTCTACCCTGTTCGAATATCATTATTTTAGTTTTCGCTATGTTAACTTTTAGATTCCAGGTCTGACAATATGTTTGTAGATCATTTAACATTGACTGTAATGCCTCTGGAGTGTGTGCAAATAAAACCGTATCGTCTGCAAATAATAACATAAATAATTGTAAATCATCCAAATTAAAAATTCCTTCAATATTTCTATTGATATTATTAATGAGGTCATTTACGAAGAATAAAAATAGAAGACTTGAACTTGGATCCCCCTGTTTGGCCCCTATATTAGAGTCGAAACTTGGAGACAATTGCTTATTGTATTTTACAGCAGCTTTTACACAGCTATACATACTTTGAATTGCTTTTACAAATCTTGAGCTAACATTTTCTTGGATAAGTTTATGGAAAATAAACGATCGTTCTAATTTGTCGAAGCATTTTTCAAAATCAATATAGGCCACGTACAGCCTCATCTTGTTAGATAATGTTTTCACTATAACTGAGTGTAGTACGAAGATACAATCTATCGTTGATTTTCCTTTTTGGAATCCGTATTGGTTGTCTATGATCTTTTTATGTTTTATTGACCATGATGTTAGACGATTAAGTAATATTTGAGAGTAAATTTTTGCGATTATATTTATTAGAGTTATCCCTCTATAATTTTTAGCATCTTCTATGTCACCGCCTTTATGTATTGGGACAATAATTCCTGACCCCCACGACTTAGGATATTCTCCTGTAAGAAATATTCGGTTAAAAAGAGTTAAAATAAATTGAGATATTTCATGAAATGAACATTTATAGATTTCTGATATTATTGTGTCTATGCCACTACTTTTATTATTATTTTGCGAGAAAACTGCCTTCTCTACTTCTTCCAAACTAATTTCTCTATCTAGATCTTCATCTACAATATTTTGATCGTATGTTACATTTTCATTTATAGTTTCTGTGCTATACAAAGTTTTAAAATGTTCATACAGGTCATTTGTTGTTAACGTTTCTGCACTTTTACTACTTTTTGCATATTGGTGTCTGATTTTATTCCAAAATTTACGGGGTTGAGTTTTACTCATCTTATTTAAGTTGTTTTTTTTTCTTGGAAATTGAATTTTTTTCTTTGGATTCGCTTTATTTTGTTATAATTATTTTTCATATTTATGTATTCCGTGCGTAATTGATCATTATTTTTATTTTTAACAAAAGCATTTCTCGCTTTTTTGAATTGTGCCCTGGCTACGTAGCATTCGGTGTTGAACCATGGTTTTTTATTTGATGTTTTGTTGGTAGAGTTATTGCCCGTGGTTCGTGTTTTACTAAACACAGAATGCGAACACTCACTAAGGATATCAATAAATGATTGTGAAATAGTGTTTATATCTTCATTTTCGTTAATTTTTCTGATAAGGTTAGATATGTCATCTCTCTTTAAAGCTATATTTTCATGAAACTGTACCACCTTTGTTTCATCAAATTTTAAGAAAGTTTCCTCAACAACCGCTTTACGTAAGGAATTTTGTTTTTTAACTGGAATGTTGAAATGAATTCCGCTGTGATCAGAAAACTCGTTTGGGGGAATTATTTTGAATTCCGAAATACAATCAAAGTCATCAATATGTAATAAAAGATAATCAACAACCGAAGAACCAAGTGGTGAATGAAAAGTGTATTCACCAATACCTTGGTCATTGTGTAGGCGTGAGTTGCCAATAATAAACGAGGTAGACAGACAGAGTTCAATCAGCCGTCTACCCGGATTATCAATGACCTCATCACGTGAAACTCGTGTAGGTATGTTTACATAATTTGAGAGATATGGGTCATGATCGATGTATTGATTCTAATATATCTGTTAAATTTGATGTACGACTGTTAAGATCGCCAAAAATGAAACATTTTCCGTTTATTTTATGCCGCTCGATACCAGACTCAATTTCTTCATAAAAATCAAAATTGTTAGTATCGATAACAGAGGAATTACTTGGAGGTATGTATGTACAACATAGATACACGTTCTCATTAAAATAAAACAATTTTTTAGAAAGTTCTACCCAAACTATACCATTTTGGTGCGTTTCTACCACTTTAATGTATTTATGCAGGTAATGTTTGTAATATATAGTAATACCCCCGCTGTATCGGCCTTTACGGGTATTCCGTGTTTTATTTCCAAATATATGAAAACAGTCATATCCAATGATGTCAAAATTTAAATGAACATTTTTCGATAACCAAGTTTCTGTAAGGAATACGAGATCATAGTTTCTGATAGTGTCAATAAAATCCGTGTCACCTACTTTCCGCGCTAAACCATGGATATTCC
Organism: Corbicula japonica; assembly: GCA_038501625.1. Classification (NCBI taxonomy): domain Eukaryota; kingdom Metazoa; phylum Mollusca; class Bivalvia; order Venerida; family Cyrenidae; genus Corbicula; species Corbicula japonica. The sequence continues at coordinate 3,078,492 of JAZAYU010000068.1, read as the reverse complement.
AAGATAGTATATTAATATCCTTCTCTTGACATTCCTATCTTTCGGTGTAATCCACTATTTTTCCACCTGAATATTTTTTGCTCACTTTGTTATTTATTAACAGTTTGGTTCCTGTTATGCGTGTGGTAGCCTCATCGATCCTTTCACTCTTGATGTAATCACTAAACGCCTTTCTTGCATCCCTGTATGTTTGAGGAGATTGAATGCCAACACCTTGCTTCCTTTCCTTAAGTTTTTCTTTTATATCATCCTCATAAGATTTTAGCCGTACCCTCTCTCGATCATTATAGTTATGAAATTTCACTACTATCGGTCGTGGCTTCTTGGCACGCGCGCCTCCCAGCCTGTGCACCCTGTCAAATTTCTGTATGATCTATGTCTAATGTCTCTTTAATAAGGTATCTGACTTGGGTTTCACAATTAATCGGTCCTGGTTGGGGCGTCTCCGGTTCAGTGAGTCCGTAGAAAATGAGGTTCTCCCTCATCGATCTCGATTCAAGATCCAGCAGCTTCTCTTGCATCTTATCATCGATCATTTCGTGATCGTGAACTGTTGTGTTTAATTGCGTACACATCGACTCTATTTTGTCCATTTGTCTTTTTGAGTTATTTAAGTCAGTTTTCTGTTTCTCATATTCATTATTAATGAATGTAAGTGCTTTCTCAGCCTCTGTATTTTAATTTCTAGGTTCGATACCTTAGTCTCTAATTCGGTCATCTTGCGGCTTATACGTTTAACAGTTTGTTCTATTTCATCAAGTTTTGGTAATGCATTTTTTATTTGCTTGACGTCTTCTATTAATGATAACGCCCACGCCGGGGTCGCAGACAGATTTTGCATGGACACGGTATGTTGGGGCGACTGTATACTTTGCATGCTTTGTATACCTTGCATACCTTGCATAATCGGTGTGAATTGTCCATTTATATTCGCAATTGGAGATTGCATTACTGATTGAACATAATCTTGACTGTTCATGAGAAAGCTGGACACTGTTCCGCCTGGTGATTTTGAAGATTTTGTTATACATTTTGACCACAAATGAATAATTTTGTTTTTGCCGCAAAATGCAAAGTAAGTTGTGTCGTCTGCGAAACTGTATGACGAGTACCTTTTCCCAAGGCTCGCTCCATATATAATAACGTATAACCACATATCATTTTAAAAAAGGGCCATTTGGTTTTTGTTGTTATGAATTGTTTAAAATACAACATCTCGTAAAAGTATGCTCTTATTGTTGACTTATTCTGGGACGGCTTGTTTTCTGAGTATTGCATCACCTGATGCGGGGCACGCCACGGGAAAAAGTTGTATTCGATAATTAAACTATATTTCAATAACTAACAAATGTAGGTAATTTTTCTCACAATTTGTATTTGATTTACTATTCAGTTTATTTTATATTTTCTCCACTTAATGTCTAATTATAAATATTGTCTTCAGCTTGATGGTGTCATTTCAAGAAACAATTTCATTTCCCGTTACGTGCCCATATGTGCACTTACATTGTTTGATAATTAATGTTATGCAAACTATGTTAATGTCAGTTGCACTTACCCACCTTTAATAAAACTTAAAACCTAATGAGCAATTATAAATCCGTTTAAAACTTTTCAAAATTACAGATGATGGTGTTAAATCCGTTTAAAACTTTTCAAAAGTACAGATGATAGTGTTAAATGCGTTTAAAAAATCAAAAATACTGATGATTGAACAGTTTTAAACAGATTAAAAATTTTATAAATTTTGGTTAATGATAGACTTGAAGAATTGAAGACTATGTAATGTAATCGTCTACCGCTTTTTCAAATTGTAGTTTCATGTGTTTTGAAATATTTAAGTTCATTTTACCAACTATATGACTCCTTCAACTCTTTCCCATGATAACTGTATGTTTACTTTTATCAAATAAATTATTTGTCGGTTCGTTTGTTGTTGTTTTTTTTAATTTGTTTTGTCTGATCGTTTGTGATAATATGGCGAGGAGAAATATAAACATTCAAATAGACGAAAGTGAGCCGATTAAATATGTTAAATGGAGATTACCTTAGATTGTAAATAATAATTATTATTTAGATTATCTCACTTACTAGACAGAAAAATCTCTATTTTAGCCGTGTAAGATTTCCTTATCCTTTATGGTCTTATTTTGAACTCCGCGTGCGCACTACTTTCGTAATTATACTCGAAGTTTAAGTGACACAATCTTTTGCAATCAGTTGGATTAATAATATTTGCAGTTGTCCCCTTGCAATAACGCTAAAGTATACAGTAAACAAAAAACATTCAAAGAAATATTTAAAAACACATGGAAATGGTCGTTTTCTATTTTGGTGACACAGTGGGTTGGAATGGTGAAAAGGACAAAATAACTGGCATTGCACGTCTTCTAGGTACATACTGTATGTATAAAGTCCAGTAATTCAGTGATGGAAGGATTGTGAAAGTTGCAAAGTGATTAAAGATTTGCCAAACCTTTTTCCCAGGTAGAGGCAATTTCATTTGAAATTCACTGTAGCGCTTTTTGTGCAGCGTGGCGGCTGTAAAACGTCTCCCGTACATAAGCAGTAAAACTTTGAAAACTAGAAGACTCGGGGGATTTTGAAAATGTTCGAGTTTTCCATGGTTCTCGAGTGTTTGATGTATTCATTATGAGGTCCGATGTTTTAAAATAAAGTCGTATAAACACATATTTGTGAACTTGGTGTTGACTACGTTTTCGAAATGTCATCAAAATTATTAAACGATTTATTTGACACTTTATTTTGTGAAAACGAAAAGGTTTTTGGTTTATTTTGTTTTAAAGAAAACGGCTTTTTTAAACATTTCGTGTTGACTTTGTCCAAGAACTAGTATACCTTACAAACGGTGAGTCGTTTTTAATACGCATGTAAACATTACTAGGTCCCGCCAATTTACAAAGATACAAATTGCCTTGTTTCATATTCTTTAATTTAAGATAAAATTAATCATATTAGTAATTAAATTCTTATAATTATTATCTCATCGCAGCCGCCTACCGATTGATCATAAAATTATTTTCTTTCAAAAAACCTGTTTTAATCGGACCGATTAAAATACAATAGACGATCATAGCGATTGACAATTACCTGCCAATATAACCCGTCACAACCTGTGAAAACTATGTGTCACCATTTACCAACTACCCCCGAGAGGTGCTAATGATTGATCGGTCGTTTATTACTCGATTTTCCTATGTAAAGAATGAAAAAATATTCTTCAAGTGCCCGACACCTGTCCTCGAAATTTCGACTTTTCGAAGCTCGATTTTTCCATGGTATTTTTATAAAGAATATATAAGAAAATTGCAGGGACCAGCAAAACTACTTCGAGTTTTCCGAGTGTTCGAATTTTCGATGTTCGAGTTTCCGAAGTTTTACTGTAGTCAGTACTGTTATATGTAAAATTATCAGTTACCGATGTCATGCAGTGATGATAACGGATATCAAGAAAAACTGTTTTGGGGTTGTCCCGGTAACCACAATCGGTTGCGTCGTCGGAATTGCAGGGCTAGGCGCTGTCGCCATGACAGTGCGGGTTCACTTCCAGGTAGAGGCAATGTCATTTTCAGTGGTTGTGAACAATACACCTAAGGTTCAACGTCCACAGTCTTATCCAGTACTGTGCAGTCTGACTCATCCAGCACTGTACAGTGTGACATGGGTTTCTTATTTGAAGACGCAGTTCTTGACATGATTGACAGGCAAGAACATCTTGCTGTGCCCAAGGTTATAAAACTGAGGAGCTTTATAACCTTCAGCCCTGGATTACAATAGCCTTCTGAACGATCATGAATTAAAAAAAAAACAACATGAGACAGCTACTAACAAAATGTCACTCCGACTGTATAACTGACATATTACAGTAAAACCCCTTACGGACACACGATATTACGGACACCCCGTTATTATGGGCGATGTTTTAAAGAACAGACATGTTCTCTTCTTCTTGATTTAAACCCACAATTAAGGACAACCCGCTATTAAGGACACTTTCCCTCAGTCCCTTAGGTGTCCGTTACAGAGGGGTTTCACTGTATACATGATCTCATCATACATTTTTATAATGCCAGGTTTATCACACCAGGGCCCAAGATCACAAAACTAAAGCTGGAGACCCGACTCAAATCTCAAGTATCTGATTGGCTGATATGGCGACTGGTCGCCATTTCAGCCAATCAGATGCTTGAGATTTTAGTCTGGTCTCCAAACTCAGTTTTATGATCTTGGGACCAGTTCATGTTCAGCAATACATTGCTCAGAATGAACATGACAAAACTAGACGGAAGATTCTATCTCAACAAAAATTGTTAGAAGCCTACCCTAACAGTAACAATGGGCAACGTCTAATCCATGAAGTACTTCCGGGCGAATTATTTGAATCTCATTGCCACTTTCTGGTCAGTGTCCGTCAAAAGAATGGCGAAGATACGAGCCAGTTTCACTGCGAAGCATGGTTTGCCGTTATAAACCAGGTTTTAGAATGTACCAATCTCATACTGGCACCAATAGGTTTTTTCAGATGAACAAACAAGTACAAGTTGTTTTTGTGAAAAACTACAACTCCTTCAATCAGCGACGTTGCATGCAAAAGCACTAAAACATAATATAACATAAACAGCTTATAACATAGTAAAGATTGTTTTAGCGAAAGGGAGACTACACTGATTTGTTTGAACTACCTTTCGTTTCGAGTTGTTTACTTTAATAAAAAGGCGAAATATGCATATCAGGAATCGCCACATTCAGAAAAAACAGCCTCCCCACACAGTCAAGAAGAAGAGAGGGGGGGGGGGAGCATGGTAAATAAAACAATCAGTTTCAAAATAAGACATTACGTTAACTAGCTTAGTAGTTGTCAATTTATTTTTTTCATCGAAAGTCGGCGTAGCAGTTTTCGTGGATGATTTTTAATTAGACGCCAATGTTGCCGCGATAAGTAATAAGTTAAATTTATTGTTCGATGCTCTATCAGATCTGGAATTTGAGATTAACTTGGACACGTCAGTTTGAAGATCCTTCTCAAAACGTACAAAACATTAATTACCAACTTTCTAGTTTTAGTGTGGTAAATGTAACTGAATGCTTTAGGGCTAAACTTGCATTGCTAAACTGAAACAGAAGGGTTTTGAGTCAAATAATATTAAAGCATGTTTTAGGTTGTGGTAGATGGACATCCTGGCAGGACTTGAATTTACTTAACTGACTGCCTAATAATTTAAGTGTATGTAGAATTCCAATTGCATTTGGAGCACAAATGAAATATGATGCAAATTAATTCAAGCGCAAATAATAAACGACGCATCCTTACTGAGAAGGGATTATTTTTACGAAGGCAAAGTAGTTTCTGGGGACACGAACAGACGTCAAATATACAATTCATCGAGTATGAGCTTGGATCAAAAAGCATTAATGATTATTGGAGCACAAAGATAGCAGTTTGGGCGAGGTCTTCGGAAACATGAACTGGCTAGAATCCGCTAATACTTCATTTTTCAAGGAAAAACAATGCTTAAGATTAATTTTGGTCAATATATTTTGACAAACACATTTTGCAGCTGCATCCAGGACATTTGACCTTAAGTTGCTGATTTTGTCCGCATAATCTGACAAATCTCAAAAGAAAATATCACCGACCATTTCGGAAAACGAAAACATGTAGGGTTACCTCCTTGTAGCTGTCAGTTGCAGTCGGTTGTACCCTGCATTATTTGGTGCATTTACCTCACACTCGCCCTGCTTGGTTAACAAGCTCAAACATGAATACACCAAATAAAACAACACTATTGTGCAGTCAACAATGATAAAAAGTAAAATATGCATATCAGAAAGCGCCACACTCACAAAACACAGCCTCCCCACGCAGCGAAAAAGAAGAGAGGAAGCGAGAGCACATGTTTGATATAAGTCAATTGAAAGGGGACGCCACAAACAATTAACGAAAAAGAGAACCTTTGGGGATACTGCCTTGGAAAGGTCAGTGGCAAAACAAATTGCCACTGAAAGTTTAAACCAGGTTCTAGGGTGCACCAAACCTCACACTTGCCCCAACAGGTTCTCAAATTAAGAGGCAAGTACTTGTTATGGTAAAATGACTCCAACTGACCTATCAGCTCAACAATGTTGCATGCAAAAGCACACAAACATATAAAACAATAACACATAAGAAGCTAATAGGATTGCAAAGCCAAATGGGCGAGTACTCGATGATCTTACCGAGACCAGAGCCCCTGGAGTCAAATTATCAAAAACACGATGACAGGGATAAAAGAAATAAATCGAGTCTTTAGGTTCTTTAATGAAAATATGTCTCCATAGGCGTAATAAACATACAATTACATTGTTAACCGATGTTTTTACTGATAGCAACAGTACTGACTAACTATTGTAAGAGCGAAACTCACTACGGCTGCCACAATGCACAAATAGCGTTACAAGCCTATTGCATTCTTCAGCAAAAGAGCTGATAATCGATGAATGTTCACAGTCCAGAGCACTGAAGTGAATGAAGCAAGACTTCAATGACAGGAAGAAATGAAATATTTAATATAACGTCGAAACTTGAAGCCTGAAAAAAATAATGTTACATTATGACATACAATGTCAAAACTAGACAATTAGGTACACTTAAGTCTAAAGTTAAAAAAAACACTGTTTGTAAACTTTATGCTTCAAAGAAACAAACTATGAAAATGGAACTTTGAAAGCCACCGAACACGACAGATATGAAATATTGAAGGCTCGGTTTGATTGAGCCCGTTAAAGAGCAGTAATGGAAACAATACACTACAGCTTCATATAAAAATACAATCCAACAAGTACAAGTTGTCATGAACTCCTTACCCCTGTCACAGTCTTGCAAACGAAGAGGCAAGCGAAACGATCAACTGTAGATTGTTTTAGCACAAAACATGCAGAGCATGGTTAATTATCATGTTGGTAGCCGTTTTTGTTTCAGTAGAAATAATGTATCAATGTGACGAAGAAGTATGTTTCAAACGTGTTTACGTTAACTAGGTCGTCCTATTCAATTAGTCATACGTGTATGTTCACAAGGTTCCAACCCAGTTGATCTATTAAATAAATTATGAAAACCTTAGTCCAGCTCAATTATGATCTTACGACTCAATAGACAACTGAAATCTAGATCTCTTTAATCATTTTATTTCTCTGTGAAACCGCAGTAACATTAATAAACATGAACTTCTTTAACTGAACCGTGTCTTAACATTTTACTCTTTTAGAAAATGTTCTGTAGGCATTGGCAATAATCAGACAAGAGACACGTCTTTAAGTGCGTTCTATCTATCATGTTGATTGAATATTTACACACATAAACTTCTACTTGTTTGAAAAAAGAATGGTGTTGTGACTAAACAAAATATTTCAAATACTATGTTTAAGATTTAGAGCTGTTGACACAAAAACAGAATATAGATTATTGCAGTATTAGAGCCTGTAGTATTTTTATATTTGTCGTGTTCGGTGGCTTTCAAAGTTCCCTTTTCATCTATTTATTTATATTTGTTGTACAAATATCTCAAACAACATGCATACCCGAAAAAACACACATTCAGAATTCAAAACCTCTCATGCAGCCAAAAACCAGTGAGAGATGAAGTTTGGTGGTTTGTGAAACTGTCAGTCTAAAGTAAGAATATAAGTATCTTGCCTGACTGTAAGGTGAAGATAAGGAATCTGTCACCGAGGGGTCGTTGTTTTCCGGAAACGAGGCTCTGCCGAGTTCCCGCCAAAAGAGTTCAGCAGAGGTTACAGATTTTTCTTTCTTTACCGAATTTCTCGTGCAAGATACTTTTTCTTGAATACATATTACTGTTCATAACATTAGAGTATGTGCATACAAACTTAATTTTGTTTCCTTACGCTGAAATATTGCCGTTTAGGCACCTTATTTTGCAAATGAAGTCAGTAACTTGAATATATTACGTCAGATTCTTGAAGACGTGACGTCACTTATGTAGCACGTGAACGTTATCTTTTCGCTAGGGATTTTCTTTCCTCGGTAAATCACGCGGAAATATTCATCCGATATGCAAGACAGCCAAAACATCAACGACAACGAGAAGCTGGGGGATTACAGCATTTTTTATCATAATATTTATTCCGCATAAAACGTAAAGTATATTTATAGCCATACAAATATACACGCACCAGTGAAATCATAAATACTTAACAATATTTTTATAGAAGAACATGTGTTGTTAAACAGTAGATTTCTTAATTATGACTGTAATAATGCTATAATGACATCAAATTCATTCTTATCAAAGTCATCTATCAGATATTCAAAAATAACATATTTTCTTGATTTCTTTTTTAAAGGCGAAATACACAAACTTTGCTAAATTATTAATAATTCGAACAGAATTGTTAGACATGAGATCAATAAATTTGTGAACGCTTGGCCATCTACAATAATAAGGTTTAAAATATTTCTGTCTTAAATCGCGGTATTTGGAACATACTAACAAGAAATGATATTCATTTTCTATAAACACAATGTTACATTGTCTACAAATACGTTATTGTCTATCAATATTTGTGTATCGTCCTGTCTGTATTGCTAGATCATGCAAAAAAGTTTTAATTTTGTTAAAGCTATTTGATATTTTTGTCCGGCATACATGACAGATATTTTCCAATTTGAATTCGTGTTTAAACAAGGAAAAAGATGTAAGTCTACTCAAGTTGTTAATACTTGTATACCACGTTTGTTTGTATATATCTAATATCCGTTGCTTAATGTGAATGTAACTAATTTCTAATATATGGTGTTCATCCCATACATACTGCATCCCAATATTGTAAAAACTAAACCCCGTTTTTGGTGCACCAACCTCACACTTGCCCCAAACAGGTTTACATAAAATTAAAAACAAACAAAAGATTAAGTGTTTTATAGTTTTTAGTATTGTCCAACAATATTGACCTGGCACTTCATTATTTTTGTAAAAGTCATTGGATAACCACTGGTATCAGCGAATACACCGATATATTTATCCAATTTACACGTCAGTGATTTGTGTAGATGCCGGACTACCGATTCGAAGTAGATCGTAACACATACGAAATTTAACGTATACGGGGTCAAATGCAAGAGTGCCAAGTAAATATTGTTGGACAATATGATAAAATTGGTATTTTCATTATTTTTTTAAAAGTCATTGGATAAACAAGGGTATCAGCGAATACACCGATATATTTATCCAATTTACACGTCAGTGATTTGTGTAGATGCCGGACTACCGATTCGAAGTAGATCGTAACACATACGAAATTTAACGTATACGGGGTCAAATGCAAGAGTGCCAGGTAAATATTGTTGGACAATATGATGAAATTGGTATTTTCAGTGCTTGAATTTGTGGCATACCAATTTTGATTACGGAACTACTACTTTAAACGCCACTCTTGATAGTGTAAGATTCTGATGGTCAATCGATATTTCGCTGTAACAAACACAAATCCCCTATGATAATAGAAATTAGCGAACCGAATTAGAGATCCCTGATAAATAAAGGTTTAAATGATTTAAATACAGCTGTTTAATGTATATCAACCGTTGCATGCTATTGACTTCATATCTAAGTTAATTTTCTCTACCATTCCTTATACACAATAAATATGACCAAAGTTCTGGTAATAGTAGTAGGGGTTGCCCCCTAATCGCCGCATCCGGAGGAGTAGGATATGCTTGGGTGCACTTAAGCACGAAATAGGTCAACGAACTTTTATTTCTTATAACACCCTTCATTCATTTGAAAACCAAATGTTTAACGCCCTTCATACATTTGAAGATCAAATGAGGTCGATAAATTATTCACAGGTAACTGTCAGCTTAGTTAATTAATATTAATTGAAAGTCTTTGAAGTACGCTTTTTTCATAGCAAAATTACATTTACATTTTCTTCATTATCGTGATAAAGTGGTGATGGAAGTACTTTGCTTAAAAGTTTACGAAAGAAATCTTTTGTTATCCCATACGTCTCAATATTGCCAGTTCAATCAATAGTTTGTGAAAAACACTAACGTTTATATGAAATAAAAATGGTAGAATTTGCCAGCATTACAGACTTCCAGGAATCTTGGTGCCAATCGAGATAATTACATTATTGACAAAGATTGCATAAGTCTGCGACTGTTTCTGAGTGCATAAGTCTGCGACAGTTTCTAAGAATCAATAGTTTGTGAAAAACACTAACGTTTATATGAAATAAAAATGGTAGAATTTGCCAGCATTACAGACTTCCAGGAAGTTTGGTGCCAATCGAAATAATGACATTTATAACTTCTTGAGACTCCCGAGTCTACTGCACTAGTCTGCGACTGTTTCCGAGACCCTCGCAGACTTCCAGAAATTTTGGTGCCAATCGAAATAATGATATTTTGGACTTCTATGAAGGGCTATTTTTAAAACTCTTGCAGACTTCCAGGAATTTCGATGCCAATCGAGATAATGACATTTTTAACATCTAAAGACTCTCTCGTACTTCAAAGACTTTAAATTCATATTAATTAACTAAGCTGACAGTTAATTGTTAATAATTTGTCGACCTCATTTGGTTTTCAAATGAATGAAGGGCGTTAAAAGAAATAAAATAGCTTTCAATCATTTAAAATGAGATTCTTTTGAATTCGCAGGTGTTTTTTTATGATATTTATGCAAATTGAATGTCTTAATTTTTTTTTGATAATATACTGGATTGATGAGACTGTCAAATATTACTTAAGTTCACGCTGTGTCCGTTTCTTAGATGTTTGTATGTTTGTATGACTGTCAAATTTACTGTACATTTTGTTAATAAAATCACTGAATACGCTCGGAGTTTGTTGATCTTAATCAGAGTTGTGTACTGCCTTAGTGTCTACCATTTAGTGCATAACGATGTATTTACATTCTTGTCCTCCCTTGCATGAAGCTGTCAATCGCCTTTACTACGACCAGTACCAACTCTATGTATTACTGTTATCACTATGATACGCATTTAAACCCCACACAGTCGGCGTTAACTACCAAAAAACCAATTTCGGATAAGCAGATAGTTTACAAGTATGTTTAAACCCACATCCAAACTACATATCATCGAGATAAAGGTTTCCCGTGATTGATTCAATATAAGATGGCCCTGGATAAACGCCCCTGTGAAACTTAGTGTTTAAGTAAATATGAATTACCTTGAACAAAACTCCGAATTAAATCCTCGTGTGCGTAATAATAGAACTGCAGGATCAACGTTGAATTGTAGTAGCCTTATTGCGACTTTCAAAACCAAAATTCTAAGACATTTATATAGAATTTGAGAAAATGAGCGGAGTATTCAGCAAAAATTGTATCGGATGCGTCACAAACAGTCTTTCGCAGATGGTTCACTCATGTTTGACATTAACTAAAACGGAGCAGTTGAAGTTATACTTTGAAGACATTCTACTCAAAGTGGACGAAAACGAAATATTGAGAAACTGGGAACATTCTATTTGGCATTTAGAAGATGATTATTCCATCATCTTGGGATTATATAGACTCAAACTCCATTGTCGCGACTGGCGTGAAACGGACATGAAGTCTGCAGCTTGGAAGTCCAAAATGATTCGAATGACAATGCAGCTATTTCGTTTACAGCACAGACTAGATTAAGATGTTTGTTGTGCTTTTGGAATAATACTTAACAAAATATGGATTTAACAACGTACAATTTATATATTCTGTCTATCATTTAATATTAATGTCGGTGTTATATTGTATCCAGTAAACATTTCAATGTTGTAAAATTCTTTTGTGTAGGAAATATGTAACTGCCATAAATGTTTCGTCATTATTTATGCCTTTACAAATTAAATCCCCGTGTTTTTGGCGAATTTGAAGAAAGAAAACTAATACTAATATAAGCTTCGGCACACTTTCTCGTTCTATGTTTCGTTTTTGTTGTTTATTTATTTTTGATTCACAGCTTGTCATATATTCAGTAAAAACAACATTGATTAAACTGCTCTACATTTTTATTTTGTTTTCATCAGAAATACAATTCTATCGTACAATATTACACACGCATTACTGCTAAAATACAAGTGAATATATTTTTAATAATATGTACAAGAGCGGAGTATTCAGCAAAAATTGTATCGGATGCGTCACAAACAGTCTTTCGCAGATGGATCACTCATGTTTGACATTAACTAAAACGGAGCAGTTGAAGTTATACTTTGAAGACATTCTACTCAAAGTGGACGAAAACGAAATATTGAGAAACTGGGAACATTCTATTTCGCATTTAGAAGAAGATTATTCCATCATCTTGGGATTATATAGACTCAAACTCTATTGTCGCGACTGGCCTGAAACGGACATGAAGTCTGCAGCTTGGAAGTCCAAAATGATTCTAATGACAATGCAGCTATTTCGTTTACAGCACAGACTAGATTAAGATGTTTATTGTGTTTTTGGAATAATACTTAACAAAAAGATGGATTTAACAACGTACAATTTATATATTCTGTCTATCATTTAATATTAATGTCGGTGTTATATTGTATCCAGTAAACATTTCAATGCTGTAAAAGTCTTTTGTGTAGTAAATATGTAACTGCCATAATTTTTTCGTCATTATTTATGCCTTTACAAATTAAATCCCCGTGTTTTGGCGAATTTGAAGAAAGAAAACTAATATTAATATAAGCTTCGGCACACTTTCTCGTTCTATGTTTTGTTTTTGTTGTTTTTTTTATTTTTGATTCACAGCTTGTCATATATTCAGTAAAAACAACATTGATTAAACTGCTCTACATTTTTATTTTGTTTTCATCAGAAATACAATTCTATCGAACAATATTACACACGCATTACTGCTAAAATACAAGTGAATATATTTTTTAATAATATGTACAAATATACAAACACGCGCACACACATTTTTACTTGAATAAGAAAGTTCAAGAAATGCATTTAGGGTTTAAAAGGTACCTTTTCACCGTATAAAATCAGAGTTATATTATAATTAATGTATGTACATTCATTTCCGTTTGCCTAAAAAAAGTTAATTACCGTAAATGATAAATTAATTAGCCCATATATTACGTGAAATGATTTATCAAATTCGTGAAATCAAAGGAACTAATAAAAATTTGTTGGTTTTCAAGTCATACTTTGTAGATAGTTTCTGATATATTGTTATTCATGTGACACATAAATACCAATCTTGTCTTTTGTTGCTTTAGCATAATTTAAAAATGTACCACACTACATGAACTCAGAGGCGTAGTCAGGTGTAATAAAATAAAAATGCTCAGACTAAAAGGACGTGTGCCCACAGAGCTCTATTCTCATTAGAGGGTCTCCCTCTACGCGCCTGAACTGTTCTTGTCAAGCGCAGTATTAAGGTTTTAGAACTGTAATATTTCCGCCAAACATCGACTTATGCCGTCACTAATTCGTTTTTTCCGAACGCCGATTCGTACGTTTCCGGTCGATACTATTTTTCGTAAAAGTAGTCTACTCTTTAGGTGTTTTCCGCGATTATGACGTCATTAATAACTAAATCAAATAATAACAAAGTTCGGATATAAAATTGATGTAAAGTAAACAAATATTTTCATAACAAATACTCAAAATAAGTCTATAGACGAACAACACTCAGTAATGAATAGAGCTTATATGAAATTGATCCCCGTTTGATCAATCTTCCGTGGTGTTATGGTAACGCTCAAGACTGTTCATTTTGACGGACCCGGTTCAATCCTCGGGAGAGGACCCTTTTTTCCCCTTTTTTTTCTTCTTTTTTTAAATTATTGTGAGGAAATTTTTGGAGAAAATAGTATAATCAATAGGTTTAAAATTTGGAAATAATTGTTATTATTCTTCATCTTCATTTAGTATCCATTTTTTATTAGTTCCTTTGATTTCACGAATTTGATAAATCATTTCACGTAATATATGGGCTAATTAATTTATCATTTACGGTAATTAACTTTTTTTAAGCAAACGGAAATGAATGTACATACATTAATTATAATATAACTCTGATTTTATACGGTGAAAAGGTACCTTTTAAACCCTAAATGCATTTCTTGAACTTTCTTATTCAAGTAAAAATGTGCGTGCGCGTGTTTGTATATTTGTACATATTATTAAAAAAAAATATTCACTTGTATTTTAGCAGTAATGCGTGTGTAATATTGTACGATAAAATTGTATTTCTGATGAAAACAAAATAAAAATGTAGAGCAGTTTAATCAATGTTGTTTTTACTGAATATATGACAAGCTGTGAAACAAAAAATAAATAAACAACAAAAACAAAACATAGAACGAGAAAGCTTATATTAATATTAGTTTTCTTTCTTCAAATTCGCCAAAACACGGGGATTTAATTTGTAAAGGCATAAATAATGACGAAACATTTATGGCAGTTACATATTTACTACACAAAAGACTTTTACAGCATTGAAATGTTTACTGGATACAATATAACACCGACATTAATATTAAATGATAGACAGAATATATAAATTGTACGTTGTTAAATCCATCTTTTTTTAAGTATTATTCCAAAAACACAATAAACATCTTAATCTAGTCTGTGATGTAAACGAAATAGCTGCATTGTCATTCGAATCATTTTGGACTTCCAAGCTGCAGACTTCATGTCCGTTTCACGCCAGTCGTGACAATAGAGTTCACGTCTATATAATCCCAAGATGATGGAATAATCTTCTTCTAAATGCGAAATAGAATGTTCCCAGTTTCTCAATATTTCGTTTTCGTCCACTTTGAGTAGAATGTCTTCAAAGTATAACTTCAACTGCTCCGATTTAGTTAATGTCAAACATGAGTGAACCATCTGCGAAAGACTGTTTGTGACGCATCCGATACAATTTTTGCTGAATACTCCGCTCTTGTACATATTATTAAAAATATATTCACTTGTATTTTAGCAGTAATGCGTGTGTAATATTGTACGATAGAATTGTATTTCTGATGAAAACAAAATAAAAATGTAGAGCAGTTTAATCAATGTTGTTTTTACTGAATATATGACAAGCCGTGAATCAAAAATAAATAAACAACAAAAACAAAACATAGAACGAGAAAGTGTGCCGAAGCTTATATTAGTATTAGTTTTCTTTCTTCAAATTCGCCAAAAACACGGGGATTTAATTTGTAAAGGCATAAATAATGACGAAACATTTATGGCAGTTACATATTTACTACACAAAAGAATTTTACAACATTGAAATGTTTACTGGATACAATATAACACCGACATTAATATTAAATGATAGACAGAATATATAAATTGTACGTTGTTAAATCCATCTTTTTGTTAAGTATTATTCCAAAATCACAACAAACATCTTAATCTAGTCTGTGCTGTAAACGAAATAGCTGCATTGTCATTCGAATCATTTTGGACTTCCAAGCTGCAGACTTCATGTCCGTTTCACGCCAGTCGCGACAATAGAGTTTGAGTCTATATAATCCCAAGACGATGGAATAATCTTCTTCTAAATGCGAAATAGAATGTTCCCAGTTTCTCAATATTTCGTTTTCGTCCACTTTGAGTAGAATGTCTTCAAAGTATAACTTCAACTGCTCCGTTTTAGTTAATGTCAAACATGAGTGAACCATCTGCGAAAGACTGTTTGTGACGCATCCGATACAATTTTTGCTGAATACTCCGCTCATTTTTTCAAATTCTATATAAATGTCTTAGAATTTCGGTTTTGAAAGTCGCAATAAGGCTACTACAATTCAACGTTGATCCTGCAGTTCTATTATTACGCACACGAGGATTTAATTCGGAGTTTTGTTCAAGGTAATTCATATTTACTTAAACACTAAGTTTCACATGGGCGTTTATACAGAGCCATCTTATATTGAATCAATCACGCGAAACCTTTATCTCGATGATATGTAGTTTGGATGTGGGTTTAAACATACTTGTAAACTATCTGCTTATCCGAAATTGGTTTTTTGGTAGTTAACGCCGACTGTGTGGGGTTTAAATGCGTATCATAGTGATAACAGTAATACATAGAGTTGGTACTGGTCGTAGTAAAGGCGATTGACAGCTTCATGCAAGGGAGGACAAGAATGTAAATACATCGTTATGCACTAAATGGTAGACACTAAGGCAGTACACAACTCTGATTAAGATCAACAAACTCCGAGCGTATTCAGTGATTTTATTAACAAAATGTACAGTAAATTTGACAGTCATACAAACATACAAACATCTAAGAAACGGACACAGCGTGAACTTAAGTAATATTTGACAGTCTCATCAATCCAGTGTATTATCAAAAAAAAATTAAGACATTCAATTTGCATAAATATCATAAAAAAACACCTGCGAATTCAAAAGAATCTCATTTAAAATGATTGAAAGCTATTTTATTTCTTTTAACGCCCTTCATTCATTTGAAAACCAAATGAGGTCGACAAATTATTAACAATTAACTGTCAGCTTAGTTAATTAATATGAATTTAAAGTCTTTGAAGTACGAGAGAGTCCTTAGATGTTAAAAATGTCATTATCTCGATTGGCATCAAAATTCCTGGAAGTCTGCAAGAGTTTTAAAAATAGCCCTTCATAGAAGTCCAAAATATCATTATTTCGATTGGCACCAAAATTTCTGGAAGTCTGCGAGGGTCTCGGAAATAGTCGCAGACTAGTGCAGTAGACTCGGGAGTCTCAAGAAGTAATAAATGTCATTATCTCGATTGGCACCAAACTTCCTGGAAGTCTGCGACGTTCTTAGAAACTGTCGCAGACTTATGCACTCAGAAACAGTCGCAGACTTATGCAATCTTTGTCAATAATGTAATTATCTCGATTGGCACCAAGATTCCTGGAAGTCTGTAATGCTGGCAAATTCTACCATTTTATTTCATATAAACGTTGGTGTTTTTCACAAACTATTGATTGAACTGGCAATATTGAGACGTATGGGATAACAAAAGATTTCTTTCGTAAACTTTTAAACAAAGTACTTCCATCACCACTTATCACGATAATGAAGAAAATGTAAATGTAATTTTGCTATGAAAAAAGCGTACTTCAAAGACTTTCAATTAATATTAATTAACTAAGCTGACAGTTACCTGTGAATAATTTATCGACCTCATTTGATCTTCAAATGAATGAAGGGCGTTAAACATTTGGTTTTCAAATGAATGAAGGGTGTTAAAAGAAATAAAAGTTCGTTGACCTATTTTGTGCTTAAGTGCACCCAAGCATATCCTACTCCTCCGGATGCGGTGATTAGGGGGCAACCCCTACTACTGGTAATAGATCGGAAAACATCTCGGTGATCAGTATATTTCTGGGCTTTTAAGAGCAAACAATATGAAAAAAATGACGCAGATCAAAAATGCATTTATAGTTTTTTTACACAGCCTTTTGCTTCAAAATTCTGGTTGTATTACATTCTCCAGGTGGCAGCGTTGGAATGAAATAAATGTGACGTTTGGAACACCGATGTTAACGCTGGATTAATAGTGTTTGCTTAGATGCGAGAAGACTGCGGGCTGTGCATCAGCTCACGTGAATGAGGAGACTTCTGCGTGTGAGCTTTCGAGGTATTACCCTCCTGACGTATATTTGACGGCAACTCCCCGCACAGGTTGGAACGTCTATTACGAAGGTATAATTTAGTATTTGATCAAATAAAAAATGTATAACAGATTTTTTAATAAAACAGTGTACATTTAATTATTCTGTTTTATTTTGAGGTTATCAATTTACAGTTGATATTATGTAATAATTCATAAGTAATGTTCTTCGACGATTTGTAAAATTCAGATAAAATGTTAATTAGCAATTATCTTTATTAGGTTGACAAAACATACCATGATGAACACAGGCTTTATAAAGCAAACAATTCAGAAAACATTCTTGCTCTTACTCGTTTGATTGAAATAGTTTTGTTACTACTTAAATATATTACAAAAGAGATGGGTTTTATTTGTTTTTAATAAATAAATGTAAATGTTTAATTTTGGATGAATGTCATACATGCACCTTCCTACGGGGTTTACATTGTATATACCAAAGCTTGTTCGCTTTTCTAGAACTTGTAACAATCTTAAACATTTCAATGAACGTAATATTTGCAAAAAAAGTTCTTATTCCACAGACCTGACACCATGCGACTCAATCTCTTTTGTCCTTGATTAAGGTCGCGATAGGTTCTGTGTTGTGCTGTTAATTAGTACTTCCTTATTATAACATTTAGACTAGAGTAATGCATTTTATAAATCGAGACATATAATAAATTTATGCGTTTCTAACCACGATGAAAACGTATGGAATATTATAACAGTAGATACTATGCAATCTGTAGGTTCGTATTTTTGGAGTTGGTTATTTAAAAAATATCACGTGAGACCGAGGGTTGAGCGTTATGTGGTTTACATAGGCAACGATAAATAATACGAACTTATTGACTGCATAAGTCTTAAATAAAATAAACAGCACAATTTTAGTCAACCCCAGGTTTAAATAAAAAAGTAACGCGATAGAGTAAATTTATGAATGGTGTACAAAATTTATGAATGGCGCAAAAATATCGTAACGGTTGTAAAACAGCGACGGAAATTTCCTTTTTTGGAGTTCGGTATGTGCCCGACAACATAGTATGACGCAGTTATGACGGCAATGAGACACGCGGAGCTCCAAAATAAAGAATTGGAAAACGACATTGACCAATACGTTATTACTAATTACAAAGTTTTTTGGGTATATAATAAAAATGAAAACCTGTTTGTTTAGATCATTTTAATGTTACAAACCACAATTTATTTGAAAATCACCAAAGGACATGTTTTTTTTTTCAGTGAGAAATCCAACGAATGGCGGAATATGGGGAGAGTGGGGCGAACCTGCATACTGCCCGAAGGGAACATTTGCTTCTGGTTACATCATGAAGGTAGATAGAATATGCATGACTTTAGTCACTGAAATTCGACGTCATTTAGTTGAGCAGATGGCATTGCTGTCTGTACAGTTCGCGTTAAAAATAATAATCTTTATACTAGCAAAAAAAACTTACAATTTTAACAAAAAATATTCTGTCAGTGATCTTTCCAAAATAAGTCTCAATCAGATATTTTACTGTAAAATTTTGAAGTTTATGGCATGCACCGAAGGAAAAACAAAATAGTTAAGGTCCACTTCTCAGTTCTGCATAAAATTAAGCTCCCTTTTTAGTAAAAAAACAAAATCTAGCTTTTAATTTGCCACAGCCTAATAAACTTTTTTTATTTTTTAACCAATAGATACTGAACCAACAACTTCCAAGAGATCTATTTGGTGATCACATTCTTTCAGATATTTGAATTCATATGCATCTTTAATGTGATGGGAATTTCCCATGTTATGAATAAAGATTTCATTTTCGCTCAGTATACATGGCCAAAATCTGTATCACTAACATCATTTATAAGTTAATAAAATGTGCATTATATTATTATTTCTCAATATAGTTCAGTATATAGTATACTTATATTTATAGTATTATTATATAGTATAATGTCACCAATTACTCTTACTTTACTTAATGACGTGGTTTCAAGGACTGACGTCATCTGTCCCCACAGACATGGTGAATCGTGTGAACGCAAAGTGTTCACATAGTTACATACTCGTAGTTAATGACAATAGATTCTCCATCTTTACGTCAAACAGCCACGTTGCTAGCAAGACGGTTAACACAGATGTTTTTAAGTTTAATAGGTATTAAGAAATGTTATCAAAATGGTAGGTTTGGAAGTAATTTCTTGTGTTCTGGTTATCGAACATTCAGTACTTTATCACGTTATCTGGTTGTCAAACTTTCATTACTGTTATCACGTTATCACGTTATCTGGTTATTAAACTTTCAGTACTGTAATTACGTTATCTTGTTATCGAACTTTCATTACTGTTATCACGTTATCTGGTTATTGAACTTTCAGTATTGTTATCACGTTATCCGGTTATATAACTTGGAGTACCGTTTATCAATCAGTTAATAATTGGTTTCCGCTGTTATGAAGTGATTATTACGTGTACCAGAGTTATCCGATCAACCTTTTTTGAGTTGTCCCGATAAGCTCAAAAGGCAGCGTATTTTGCGTTACATGGCTAAGAGAATTCACCGAACGGGTTCCTTACCCAGCAGTGGAAATATCGTTTTTAAATTTATTTTTCTTTAGATGGCACCAAGGATGAATACAGAGGATTAGGCTGATCTGCTCCGATCTCGGAGGCACGGTTATAGGTTACATTACCTCCCTTGAAGGACCATTTGGAAGCTGGTTGTCAGAAGAGCATTGTGCCAATGGTACTTATATGGTCGACTTCCAGCTTCAAGTCGAGGAGTTTACGATGGTAAGCGTTATTTATAATAACATTTTAGTGTCACTCCATCAAAAAGATGTAACATGTAGATGCTTAGGTTCATGTTTTCGGAAAATATCATTGCAGTACGAGGTAGTTTTAAATAAAATAATAAAAGATGATAAAGTAATTGGATTTCAATGTAATTTTGTCAGACTTCAATATATTTTCGTTCAGGAAAAAAAAGTGAAATATGCAAGAATGGCCACATCCAACCGACATAGCCTCCCCACACAGCAGAAACGCAAAGAGGAGAAGAAAGGGAAAAGAAACAAATCGAGCAACTAGGTTCTTATACAAGAGATCCCCATAAACCTAGGCGTTTATAAAATCTTGAACCCCTGCCAAGTTAAAAATATTATGTACAAAAAAGTGATATAGCACATAAGGAATCGTCACACTCACAAAACACAGCCTCCCCACGCAGCGAAAAAGAAGAGAGGAAGAGAAAGAGAGCATGTTTGTTATAAGTATGTCAATTCAAATAGGACGCAACAAACAATTAACGAAAAAGAGGACCTTTGGGGATACACCTTGGAACGTTCAGTGGCAAAACAAATTGCCACTGGGGATTTAAACCATTTAAAAATGAGAACTTTGAAAAAAGTGAAATATGCCACCAAACACTACAAATATGAAAATATTACAGACTCGCTCGGTTCGATAGCTGCTTGGGGAGGCTGTGTTTTGTGAGTGTGGCGATTCCTTAATGCATATATTACTTTTTTACAATAAATACGAATGTATACCAGTGCTAATGTGCCTCAGACACTGTTTCAATTTCCCCAAAGTAAAAACCAATGTGAAACCAATAACGTTCTATTGACTGTCAGTTTATTTCAAAACTAAGTAGGTGAAAATTTCATAACAGGCTTTTTTGGTAGCTTTATTCGAGAGTCGGAAATGTAAGCCAGCGGTGCGAGGCCCGAGTCCTGATCGGGGCAATTCCTTCCAACCTCAAAGTGCCATAAAGGAGTTGTCGGCAGGACAAATAATTTTGCAACCATTGCCAAGTAAATTGGAAATGGGTATTATATGTATTATAACGTTGAAGGAACGTAGTAGGTTTCGTATCAGACAGCCTTGGTAGTTCAATTATTTAAGCGTCGGAAAATGTAGACAGGAGGTCAGTGGTTCGAATCCTAGCCCACGACTCAATTTCTACCTGTTTTTCCGGTTGTGTGCATATTTCTTTTTTTTCAAAACTAGCACGATATACTCATTTTTACGCATGTGCGACCAGTGTAGATCCTGATCAGCCAGCACATCAATGCCGTCTAATCAGGATTTACAATGGTCGCATTTTGGTCAGTGATTAACATATCAAAAAGTGAAAAGTTTAGATCCTGATCAGACGGCACGGATGTCCAGGCTGATCTGGATCTAAAAAGTTCGCAATGCCAATTAAAGTGTATCTATGGAGGACAGGTTTAAGTAAACTAGTGACAATTACAGGGAAAAACAGCAAATTTCGACAACACATGCGCCAACTACGTCAAGTTCCACTGCCGCGACATTGCCGGAAGCAATAACGAGGCCGAACTAGTTCTACCACCGGGATATGGAGCATGGGGAAACTGGAGCATCTGGAGTGAAACATGTGGTCCGAACTCGGCAATCTGTGGACTCAGTACCCGGGTGGAGGGTGACCAGGGTGAGGGTGTACTGGCCAGCAATGACGACACATCATTAAATGATGTCGTTTTCTACTGTTGTGATGACATATATTGAAAGAAGACAAACAGGAATTTAAACAAATTTTTGGATGAATGACCTACTTCGATTTTTTGTTATATTTGTAATGGGACACGCCATGGGAAAAGTACTTTTTGACATTTAAATTTTATTTTGTTACTATAATTGTAAAGAACATACACCCATCTATTACTTTTTCATAACTAATACGATATAATTACACATTTTGACAACAAGACACTGTTCATTCTTACAAAACCAGGTTAAGAAACAAGGGTAGATTTGCAATCCCAATGGTCAAAGATTTTGGTTTAAAATCTTTCTGCTTTGTGGGTTGGTCATTGTTGAATATTTTCCCAGATGAATTATCTAGCATTAGCAGGTTGCCTTCTTTCAAAATACGTATCTGTTATGAAGTACCTAATGGACAGTTTGTAATTTTACTTTTTTTAAATCTGTTTTTGTGTTTTCAAATTTACATTTGGTTCTTTCGGTATAGGAATGGATTTGACTCATTTTGTCTTTCCGCTTATTATTTAACACATTAAATAAAAATGTTTTGTTTTCTTTTAATAAGAGTTACACATTTTTAAATGTACGAGATAAATTTGCCACTGATCGTTTCAAGAAGATGGCCGTTCGGTTAATGTTTTTTTCATAAATCGATTCTAATTCGTAATCTCATAAATGTATGCTCTACTTGTTATCTATCTTTAAGATGGCTCGTTTTCTTCAGGTTGATCATCTGACAAAGGGCAAGCCGCTGGAAAAAGTTTTATTCGATAATCAAACTATATTTAAATTACCTTCAAATGTATGTGATTTTTTTCTTATAATGCTTATTTAATTTTTAGTCAGTTTTTTTTTCACTTAATGTATCATAATAAATGTCTCTTCAACTTTATGATGTCACGACTGTTAACGGACGACTTATATATCCAGTGATCGGGGAGAGGAGTGGGGGATGTAAAATGCGAAAATCGGTTAAATACTTTTATTACAGACTATAAATCCATACCTTTACCTTTTACTTTTACCTTTATGTCACTTCAAGAAATAACCTTAATTTACAGAAGATACTTTTTCCCGTGACGCGCCACATATGTTTACTTATATTATCTTGTCTGTGCTTACATGAAATGCAAATACAATTCTGGAATAAAATTGTAAACGTAAATATTAAGTTAAACGTGTTTTCTAAGTGAGAGAGTGGACCGGATAAGCACTTGATCACTTATAATATTTGCTCATTTGTCTTGTTCAGTGGCCTTTAAAGTTCAGTATTCACTTTAATAGACATACTCAGCAACACACTGCTAAGAGGCAAATAAAGAATGGATTGATAAAAAAGATCTATTTTAAAATTTAATAAGACACCATAAAATTATTGAAACATAGAACCCGCATTAGAAGGGTCAATGGCAGAACAATTTGCCACTATGTGCGTAAACAAGGTTTTAATGTGCAGCAACCTTACACTGGCCTCAACAGGCTCTCTCATGAAAAAATATTGCAAGTGGTCTCGGTGAATTTGCTACAATCCACCCATCAACACAACAATGATGCATGCATTGTTGATCGATTTAACTCCAGGGGCTCCGGTCTCGGTATGGGTTTTCAGTAACCGTCCCTTTGACAAATTAAGCGTTCATGGTACAGGAGCTCACCTGTCATTCTGTGGAAGTTAATCCTCAAATACCTTGGTGAATAATAACCAACCATCCGCGTAAGCGAAAATGTTGCATGCAATAGCATACAAACAAATAACACAAAACGAAAATCTAATGGTACTGAAAAGTTAAACGAGAAGATGCTTAGGAAGTTGTGTCTGTGATCGTAATGTCAATGTGTCTATAATTTAAAAAAATTATGACCGAATACTTCTTTTCCCGTTTTACATTTTGACAAAGTGTTCAAAATGTTGTCCTACAATTCACAGTATCATGCCAGTTAATACTTTCAAATGTACACAAAGTAACTCTAACATGAAAACATATGAGAATACTTTGTTAGGAAAAACAGAGTTTCTCCCCTGAGATTGGCAATTGCCAACATTTGCTGAGCAAAAGGACACAAACATATAAAACATTAGAAGCTTATAGCAATGCAAAACCAAAGGGCAAGTACTCAATGATCTTACCGAGACAAGAGCTCCCGGAGTAAAATCAGCAAGAACAGGGACAAAAGAAACAACTCGAGCTTTTAGGTTCTTTTAAGAAAAGATTTCCCCATAAACCTTAAACTCCTGCCACTGTCTTGCATCCAAAGAGGTAAGCATTTGATCAACTGTAGATGGGTTAATCACTAGGCCTGCATAACGCTGTCAAATATCATGTTGGTAACCTTTCTTTTTAAATTTACATATTTTTCTTTTTGCGAATAAACATTACATTCAGCAAATGTTGACAATTGCCACTCTTAGCGGAGAAACTGCCATTGACCGTTCTAATGCGGGTTCTTTGTTTTCGATTATTTTATGGTGTCTTATTTAAAGTTATTCTTTTCACATATCCATACTTTATTTGCCTATCTGTGTTTTTTTTCGTGGAAAAAAGTGAATATGCATATCGAGAATCGCCACACTCACAAAACACAGCCTCCCAAGCAGCGAAATAGAAGAGAGGAAGAGAGAGAGAGAGAGAGAGAGAGAGAGAGAGAGAGAGAGAGAGAGAGCAAGTTTGATATAAGTATGTCAATTCAAAAAGGACGCAAAGAAAAAGAGAACCTTTGGAACTGTCACTGGCAAAACATATTGCCACTGGGGGTTTAAACCAGGTTCTTGGGTGCACTAACCTCAAACTTGCCCCAACAGGTTCTCATATTAACAAACAAGTACAAGTTGTCGTGGTGAAATGACTCCAACTCACCCATCAACTCAACAATGTTGCATGCATAAGCACACAAACATATATACTACTTAAAATTTGATAGGGATCACTTTCCGTTTTATCTCCAGTTATTGCCCCTACCAAATTTTAACCGCTGTCCAACTTCAACAGTTTAACGCTCATTCCTTTTTGGCGAAAAAGCTGATGTCAAATAAACAAATTTTCAGAATCACAACAATTTTTTTTACGTTTCAACCTTATGTACTAAGTTATGGAATAAACACATCGTTTAAGTTATCCCTATCAAATTTTGAGTAGTATATTGCATAAGAAGCTAAAAGCGTCGCAAAGCCAAATGGGCGAGAACTTGATGATCTTAATCAGTATTAAAATGGTCGCCACAAACTATTAACGAAAATGAGAACATGATGGGGTCAATGCCTTGGAACGGTCAGTTGCAAAACCTGGAGTCAAATTAGCAAGAACACGATGACAGGGATAAAAGAAACAAATCGAGCCTTTAGGTTTTTAAGAAAAAAGATTTCCCAATGGGCCTGCATAAACTCTTAAACCCCCGCCACTGTCGTGCAACCAAAGAGGTAAGCAGAGTGATCAACTGTAGATGGGTTAGTCACAAGGCCTGCAGAGCGCTGTATAATATCACTTTGGTAACCTTTCTTAAGGATTTTTTTTCTGAGTGTGATTCTTCAATTAGATGAAAACGGAATTTTAAAGGCCACTAAACAAGACAAATTAGCAAATATCCTAAGCTATTAATTGCTTATCACGCTCGCTTTCACATTCGGAAAACCTTCAATACTTAAGTTTTAAATTTTATTCAAGAAGTACACGTGCATCTGATATAAGCAGAGAAAAAACAATATATTATTAAGTACAAATTTGGGGCGCGTCACGGTAAAATATATCTTAAGGAAATTAAAGTGACCTCGTAAAGTTGAAGAGACATTAATTATTATACATTTCGTGGAAAAAAAACTGAATAAAAATTAAAGAAAGAATTGTGATAAAAGTCACATACTCTTATAAGTTTTTTTAATATTCTTTACTTACCAACACAACTTTTTATCCGTGGCGTGTCCCATGATCCACAAGATGATCAACATCAAGAAAACAAGAAATCTAAAGATAGTTAACATATTCACCATACATTTATGAGATTATCAATTAAAAACGATTTATGAAAAAACAACAACAACCGAACGGCCATCTTGTTGAAATGATCAGTGGCACATCTATTTATATATGGCGAGAGTCATAGAAAAAGGTACTCATAATATGTGTACATTTTAGCAGGTGATATTAATTATTATGCATTTTAGGGCAAAAACGTGACTGGTATGTTTTCAAAATGTGTAAACAAAAAGTAATAGATAGGTGGAAGTTCTTTCCAATTACGGTAACAACATAAAATTTAAATGTCAAAAAATATATTTCCCATGACTTGTCCCATTTACAACATGCAAAATAATATAAATAAATCAAAGTAGGCCATTTCAGTAGAATATACTTTCACTTTGAACCAGGAAGTTAGTTTTCCTTGAATTTCTTGAAAACCCTAACACTGTTTTGACGAATTGGCTCTAAACATTGTAGATCCACATATACCTATTTCAGGTATGAGTTGCTTTGGTATATTGTTCATGAATTTCAGACTTCTGATGCAAACGGTTTTTCTTTTGTTTTAGTATGTGCTTGGTAATTAGAACATGAATTAGATCATCCATGATAGCTAAATACATTTCTTTACTAAAATCTAGGTGGCAATAAGTATTTCGCCCAAAATTCATTTTTGAAATTTTAGCTAGTTTTTGCCATTTGCAATGTTTGCGACCTCTTAAAGTAAACAACTCGAAACGAAAGGTAGTACAAACAAGCGAGATTAGCCTCCGTTTCCCTGAAACAATCTTTACTATTCTATGAGCTGTTTATGTTATATATGTTTTTGCGCTTTTGCATGCAACAACGCTGAGTGGAGGAGTTGTAGTTTTTCACAAAAACACAACTTGTACTTGTTTGTTCATCTGAAAAACCTATTGGGGCTAGTGTGAGGTTGGTACATCCTATAACCTGGTTTATAACGGCAAACTATGCTTCGCAGTGCAACTGGCTCCTATTCTTCGCCATTCCTTTGACGGACACTGACCAAAAACTGGCAATGACATGCAAATAATTCGCCCGGAGGTACTTCATGGATTTGACGTTGCTCATTCTAAAAGTCAAGGTAGGCTTCTAACAATTTTTGTTGAGATAGAATCTTCCGTCTAGTTTTGTCATGCTCATTCTGAGCAATGTATTGCTGAGCATGAACTGGTGTCATAAACCTGACATTATAAAAATGTATGATGAGATCATGTATACAGTGAAACCCCTCTATAACGGACACCTATGGGACTGATGGAAAGTGTCCTTAATAGCGGGTTGTCCTTAATTGTGGGTTTAAATCAAGAAGAAGAGAACATATCTGTTCTTTAAAACATCGCCCATAATAACGGGGTGCCCGTAATATCGTGTGTCCGTAAGGGGTTTTACTGTTACTGTAATATGTCAGTTATACAGTCGGAGAGACATTTTTTTAGTTGCTGTGTCGTGTTTTTTTTATTTCAGTATCGGTCAGAAGGCTATTGCAATCAGCAAGATGTTCTTGCCTGTCAATCATGTCAAGAACTGCGTCTTCAAATAAGAAATCAATGAATGTCACACTGTACAGTACTGGATGAGTCAGACTGGAAAGTACTGAATAAGACTGTGGACGTTGAACCTTAGGTGTATTATTCACTATCACTGAGAATGACCATACCTCTACCTGGGAGCGAACCCGCACCGTCACGACTACAGCGCCTAGCCATGCAATTCCGACGAAGCAACCAATTGGGGTTACCGGGACAACCCCAAAAAAGTTTTCCCTGATATACGTTATCATCACTGCATGACATCGGTCGCGGATAATTGTACTGATAACAATATTGACTGTATGTAAACTGTGTCATCAAAATGGAAAACGACCATTATTGTTTACTGTATACTTTAGCGTTATTGCAAGGGGAACAACTGCAAAAATTCTTAATCCAAAAGATTGCAAAAGATTGTTCCACTTAAACTTCGAGTATGAATACGAAAGTATTGCGCACGCGGAGTTCAAAATAAGACCATTAAGGATAAAAAAGCAACATATGCATATCAGGAATCGCCACACTCAAAAAACACAGCCTCCCCACGCAGCGAAAAAGAAGAGAGGAAGAGAGAGAGAGAGCTCATGTTTTATATATGTATGTCAATTCAAATAGGACGCCACAAACAATTAATAAACAAGAGAACCTTTGGGGATACCGCCTTGGAACGGTCAGTGGCAAAACAAATTGCCACTGGGGGTTTAAACCAGGTTCTAGGGTGCACCAACCTCACACTTGCCCCAACAGGTTCTCGTATCACAAAACAAGTACAAATTGTCTTGGTGAAATAACTCCAACCCACCCATCAGCTCAACAATGTTGCATTCAAAAGCATACAAACATATAAACATAAGAATTTAATAGCATTGCAAAGCCAAAGGGCGGGTACTCAATGATCTTTCCGAGACCAGAGCACCTGGAGTAAAATCAGCAAGAACACGATGACAGGGATAAAAGAAACAAATCGAGCTTTTAGGTTCTTTTAAGAAAAGATTCCCCCATAAACTTTCATAAACTCTTACACCCCTGCCACCGTCGTGCAACCAAAGAGGTAAGGAAAACTCACACGGCTAAAATAGAGATTGTTCTGTCTAGTAAGTGAGATAATCTGAATAATTATTATTATTTACAATCTTAGGAAATCTCCCTTTAACATATTTAATTTGCTCACTTTCGTCTATTTGAAAGTTCATATTTATCCTCGCCATATTATCACAAACGATCAGACAAAACAAATTAAAAAACAACAAACGAACCGACAAATAATTTATATGCTAAAAGTGAACATACAGTTATCATGGGAAATAGTCATATAGTTCGTAAATATTTCAATGCACATGAAACTACAATTTGAAAAAGCGGTAGACGATTGCATTACATAAAGTCTTAAATTCTTCAAGTCTATCATTAACCAAAATTTATACAATTGTAAATCCGTTTAAAATTCTTACACTATCATCTGTATTTTGAAAAGTTTAAAAGGATTCAACACAATTATCTGCATTTTTAAAAAGTTTTAAACGGATTTAACACTATCATCTGTATTTTTGAAACGTTTTAAACGGATTTAACACTCTCATCTGTAATTTTGAAAAGTTTTAAACGGATTTATAATTGCTCATAAGGTTTTAAGTTTTAGTAAAGGTGAGTAAATGCAACTGACATTAACACAGTTTGCATAATTATCAAACAATGTTAGTGCACATATGGGCACGTAACGGGAAATGAAATTGTTTCTTGAAATGGCATCATCAAGTTAACATGGTTGAAGACAATATTTATAATTAGACATTTAGTGGAGAACGAAATAAACTGAAAAGAAAATCAAATACAGATTGTGAAAAAAATTACATACATTTGTTAGTTATTGAAATATAGTTAAATTATCGAATACAACTTTTTCCCGTGGCGTGCCCCGCATCAGATGATGCAACACTCAGAAAACACGCCGTCCCAGGATAGTCAACAAGAAGGGCATACTTTTACGAGATGAATTATCAACAATTCATAACAACAAAAACCAAATGGTCTTTTTTCAAATGATCTGTGGGAATACGTAATTACACTCAACAAAAGTTCTAATTGGTCACTTCTTGTATTTTTTATAAGGTATTCATTGAGTTCACTTTTTATTTATGATTATATGCCAACAACAGTTTTCAACTTATTAATAAGCTTTAATCTTGTAATAATTGACTTTGAAACAGTTTGGCGAGATTTATCCTTAATTTTGCTAAAATGAATTTCTTTCATAAAAGGTCAAGCAAACAGAAATTTGCTCTTTTTATGAATTGATTTCAAGACAAAACATTTCTTTCCACAACCTCTCTTGACGTAGGGAAGAAACGAAACTAGCATACATTGTAAACAAATACAACTGATGACCAATTAGAACTTTTGTTGAGTTTACATATGGAGCGAGCCTTGGGAAAAGGTACTCGTCAGACAGTTTCGCAGACGACATTACTTACTTTGCATTTTGTGGCAAAATCAAAATTATTCATTTGTGGTCAATATGTGTAACAAAATCTCTAATTAGCTATGCCAAAATTACAGTAACAACATAAATAGCAAACAATACGTTTTATTATGGCGAGTCCTATTTACAACATGCAAACATAAAAAAACGAAGTAGGTCATTCCAACCGAAAATCCTATTAACTCATGTAGTGTTAAAAGTGTTCTTTCAATATATGGGGCACGTCACGGGAAAAGGTACCTTAGGGCATTTAAGTGATGTTTTAGTTTTCACTAAATTAAGAAAGAACTAACAATTATAAATCAATTTTTTGAACTAACAATTGTGATTTTGTTACACATTTTGACAATAAAATAGTATTTAACCACGAAATGCATAATAAATAATGTCTCTAATGTATGACGTCATTTGAAAAATTGACGTCAACCGTCCGAAGGTACCTTTTCCCGTGACGCGCCTCAAATGTAATCACAACAGTAGAAAACGACATCATTGAGTCCTGTGTCGTCATTGCAGGATTCGAACCACTGATCTCCGGCTTACCTTGCGAAGCAGTAACAATTGAGCTACCGAAGTCGCCTGATGCTAAACCTACTTCATTTCTTCCAACTTATACGAAACGTTTACACTTTACTTGTCACCAGTCGCAATGTTATTTGCCTTGCCGACAACGACTGTACGGCTGTTTGGGGTCGGAAAGAGTAACCTCACCCAGGACTAACCTCGCAACTTTAGCATACCATTTCCGACCCTCTACCAATAAAGCTACCTGGACCGCCTGTTATGAAATCTACACCCACCACCCACTTATTTTTAGAATAAACAAACTGACAATAGAAATAGAGGATATTTGTTTTTACCAGTGTTAGATAGTAATATATTTCACCGAGTGAGCTCCGGAATTCGTATTTTCACGAGTGGCAAAGCTGACTGATTCACACTGACTCTTTGATATATTTTTTAGATTTGTAAGTTGTGTTGTAATTATGTCAACGTTATGCGTAAATTTTGCTTCAATTATTTGTTTTGTATTGTAGGTTGCTTCTTCCTCTAATATTCAAGAACCACTTTTACAATTTCTGCATCTCGAGAGCTCATATTCGACTTCTTTCCGTTGTTACTTGTCATACTTAAGGAAGCAATACATGAACACGACATTTTCTTTTTTCTCCAGGAAAACAACAGGTTTTGATGCTACAACCTATAACATCGTTTGTAGGAGAGAAACGAAACACTGTTTCTCCTAACATTTTTATATGTTTATCTTCATTGCCTTTATCTTCATCCTAAATTTAGTTGGTGTACATTAAACAGTATTAACTGGCATGATACTGTGAATTGTAGGACAAAATTTTGAATACCTTGTCAAAATGTGAAACGGGAAAATGAGTATTCGGTCATTATTTTTTAAATAAAAGACACACTGACATTACGATCACAGACACAATTGCCTAAGCATCTACTCGTTGTACCATTAGATTTCCGTTTTGTGTTATCTGTTTGTATGCAGCATTTTTGCATACTCTGATGGGTGGCAATTGGAAGATGAACTCCCCACTAGAAACTAGAATGACAGATGAGAAGTTCCTGCACCATAAATGCTGAAATTGTCAGGAGAGCAGGTACTGAAAAACCATACCGAGACCTGTGACCCGGAGTCAAATCCGTCGAAAATGCCCAAGCACCTTATGTTTAATATGCATGCATCATTATTAAGTTCTTAAATTACAGAAAAGAGCATGTAGAATCATCTTAGGCAATGAATACATTGATTTTGACTCAGCTCTGCAAAAATTAAATATTCAAAGGTTTTTTTATCAAAGACTTATTTTTAATAAAGCTGTTTTTATGTACAAAGTAGCCCACAATGTCTTACCTGATTATATTTGCAATATGTATGTTCCTCGTGACCAATTACAATTCGAAAATTATACATTACGGTCCCATATTAACCATAAGTTTTGTATTCCAATGCCACACTTAGAATTATATAAAAGTAGTTTACTTTATTCAGGCAGTTGTTTATGGAACAGAATTCCTAAAGAAATAAAAGATGCTTCTACTGTAGACAACTTTAAAACTTTGTATCTAAAGTGGAATGGATGATTCATTGATTAGTTCCTGTTATATTTTGTATTCACATTTTGATGTTAAGATAAGAAAAAAATGTATAATATTGCCTCAATGAAATTGAAATGTGTTGAGGCATGTATATAAAAATTCATTGTGTATTATTGATTTATGTTCTCAAATTTCTTAATTATTCAGTTCTTCCTTGCGAAAACGCAGTCACATAGGCCTCGCACACACACTCGCGCACCCACGCACACGCTCACTCACACGCACACACATGCACGCACCTACCCATTAAATGCAACACCTAAACATTAACACAGATACATTATTTGCAGTTTCATATCTTATTATAATATCATGTTGTGTTTTGTGATATTGTTTTATTTATGATCATCGTGTTTATCTTAATCTGTTTATGTTAATACTTGTAAGGAGGGCCATATGGAAGATTAGTTTATTGCTAAATATGTCACCCTCTTTAAATAAAAAATTTACTTACTTACTGGGAGGATTGCAGCAAATTCACTGAGGATTCACCAACTTAAAATGTTTGCCCATGAGAGAGCCTGCTCAGGCAAGTGTCATGTTTCTGCACACCTTGTTTAAGCCCCTAGTGGCCAATTGTTTTGCGATTGACCCTTCTAATGCGGGTTCTTTGTTTTCGATAATTTTATGGTGTCTCATTTACGTTGTTCTTTTCATAAATCCATACTTTATTTGCCTATCCGTGATTTTCGTGGGGAAAAAGTAAATATGCATATCGAGAATTGCCACACTCACAAAAGGCAGCCTCCCAAAGCAGCGATAAAGAAGAGGAGAAGAGAGAGAGCATGTTTGATATAAGTATGTCGATTCAAAAAGAGAACCTTTGGGGATACCGCCTTGGAACCGTCAGTGGCAAAACAAATAGCCACTGGGAGTTTAAATCAGGTTCTAGTGTGCACCAACCTCACACTTGCCCCAACAGGTTCTCATATTAACAAACAAGTACAAGTTGTCCTGGTGAAATGACTCCAACTCACCCATCAGCTCAACACTGTTTCATGCAAAAGCACATAAACATATATACTACTCAAAATTTGATAAGGATCACTTTCCGTTTTATCTCCAGTTATTGCCCCTACCAAATTTGAACCGCTCATCAACTTCAACAGTTTAACGATTCATTCCTTTTCGGCGAAAACGCTGACGTCAAATAAACAAATTTTCAGAATCACATCAAATATTTTTACGTTTCAAATCAAATTTTGAGTAGTATATTACATAAGAAGCTAAAAGCATCGCGAAGCCAAATGGGCGAGTACTCGATGATCTTACCGACACCCCTTGGAGTCAAATTAGCAAGAACACGATGACAGGGATAAAAGAAACAAATCGAGCCTTTAGGTTCTTTAAAGAAAAGATTTCCCAATAGGCCTGCATAAACTCTCAAACCCCTGCCACAGTCGTGCAACCAAAGAGGTTAGCATTGTGATCAACTGTAGATGGGTTAGTCACAAGGCCTGCAGAGCGCTGTATAATATCACTTTGGTTACCTTTCTTAAGGATTTTCTTTCTGAGTGTGACTCTTCAATTAGATGAAAACGGAATTTTAAAGGCCCCTGAACAAGACAAATTAGCAAATGCCCTAAGCTATTAATTGTTTATCATGTCCGCTTTCTCACTTGGGAAACCTTTAATATTTAAGTTTTAAATTTTATTTTAGAAGTCGTGTGCATCTGATATAAGCAGAGACAAAATAATAGATTATTAAGTACAAATGTGGGGCGCGTCACGGGAAGATGTATCTTAAGAAAATTAACGTTATTTCTTAAAGTTACCTCGTAAACTTGAAGAGAAATTAATTACTATACATTTCGTGGAAAAATAAACTGATTAAAAATAAAATAAGAATTGTGAGAAAAATCAAATACATTTGTAAGTTTTTTAAATATTGTTAAATTACCAACACAACTTTTTCCTGTGGCGTGCCCCATATAAGATGATCAACATCAAGAAAACAAGCAATCTCAAGATAGTTGTTAACAAATTGAGCATACATTTATGAGATTACCAATTAAAAACGATTTATGAAAAAAACAACAACAACCGAACGGCCATCTTGTTGAAATGATCAGTGGCACAACGTATTTATAGATGGCGAGAGTCATAGGAAAAGGTACTCATAATATGTGTACATTTTAGCAGGTGAGATTAATTATTATGCATTTTAGGGCAAAAACGTGGCTCGTATGTTTTCAAAATGTGTAAACAAATCGTATTAGATATGAAAAAGTAATAGATAGGGGTATGTTCTTTCCAATTATGGTAACAACATAAAATTTAAATGTCAAAAAATATTTTTCCATTGACGTGTCTCATTTACAACATGCAAATAATATAAATAAATCAAAGTAGGCCATTGTAAAACAGATATTTTATAAATTCCTGTAATGTTTGTTTTCTTTCAATATATGTCATCACAACAGTAGAAAACGACACCATTGAGTGATGTGTCATCATTGCTGGCCAGTACACCCTCTCCCTGGTCACCCTCTACCCTGGTACTGAGTACACAGATTGCCGAGTTGGGACCACATGATTCACTCCAGATGCTCCAGTTTCCCCAGGCTCCATATCCCGGTGGAAGAGCTAGTTCGGCCTCGTTATTGCTTCCGGCAATTTCGCGGCAGTGGTACTTGACGTAGTTGGCACATGCGTTGTCGAAATCTGCTGTTTTTGTCTGTAATTGTCACTAGTTGACAATCCTTTCCACCATAGATACACCTTGATTGATTGCGAATGCGAACTGTTTAGATCCAGATCAGCCGGCACATCCGTGCCGTCTTTTTAGGATCTAAACTGTTCACTTTTTGATTTGTTAGTTTATCACTGACCAAAATGCGACCAGTGCAGATCCTGATCAGACGGCACGGATGTGCTGGCTGGTCAGGACCTGCACTGGTCGCAAATGCGTAAAAATGCATATATCGTGTTAATTTAAAAGTATAAAAAGAGAAATATGCACACAACCGAAAAATCAGTTGGATTCGAACCCTAAACCCTAAAATTCCTGCCTACCTTTTTCCGATGCTTAAATAATTTTACTTCTATTAATTTAATTAAAAATACCTCCTACTTGCAATGATATTTTCCGATAACATGAACCCTAATCACGTACATGTAACATCTTAAAGTACAATCATTTTTATGAATTGACACTGAAATTTGATTATAAATAACGCTTACCGTCGTAAACTCCTCGACTTGAAGCTGAAAGTCGACCAGATATGTACCATTGGTACAATGCTCTGCTGACAACCAGCTTCCAAATGGTCCTTCAAGGGAGGTAATATGACCTATAACCGTGCCTCCGAGATCGGAGCAGATCAGCCTAATCGCATTTAGAAAAGTGTCATCCTCTGTGTCCATCCTTGGCGCCATCTGGATGAAAATAAAACTAAAAAGGATATTTCCCCTTTTCGGGAGCAACTGACTCTTAAACCATAACGTTACTGTACAGTAGTAAAATATAAATTTCATTATTAATAAGGAAAGATCACTGAACAAAATATTTGATTATTTGATTATTTCGAGCCTCATTCACGTGAGGTCAGTTTTCATTTTTGCTAGTATTAAAATTATTATTTTTACCGCGATTATGCTATCTGCGTAACTAAATGACGTCGAGTTTCATTGACTGACGTCATACATATTCTATCTACCTTCATGATGTAAACAGAAGCAAATGTTCCCCCAGGGCAGTATGTAGGTTCACCCCACTCTCCCCATATTCCGCCAATGTCCTTCAGTGAATTTCAAAATATATTGTGGTTTGTAACCTTTAAATGATCTAATGATTTAAACATATTGGTTTTCATTTTTTTATTCCCATAAATGATTTTAGCATAGTGCAGCTTTAAAACGCAAGATTGATACATCTCGTCAGATTAGTAGTGGTCATCGTCGTTTTCCAATTCTTTATTTTGCAGCTTCCCGTGTTCTTTTTGACGTCAAAACTACGTCACACGATGTTGTCCGGCACATACCGAACTCCAAAATAGGACATTTCCGTCGATGATTTACAACCGTTACGATATTATTGCGACATTCATAAATATTGTACGCCATTCATTTTACGCTATCGCGAAACTACTTTTATTTCTACTATATTGTAAACCACGTTGTTGATTAAAATTTTGTGGTTTGAGCGAGAAGGGAATATAATAAAAAGAACATTATGACAGTATATCTTCGGTGTCGCGTGATATTGTCTACATACCCATCTCGAAAAATACGAACCTACAAATTGCCTAGTATCTACTGTTATAATATTCATACGTATTCATCGTGGTTAGAAACGCATAAATGTATTATATGTCTCAAATTCTAAAAATCAGTCACTTTATTTGCTAAAAAATGCTTAAAAATCGTATTTTACAAGTTATACTGCAAAGCCGGTTAAGATTCTATACAAACCTGTGCAGCTTACCACAAAGTTGCAGTAAAAGCTAAAATATTTTAAAGTTGGAGCAGGTTTACGAAGGCCCAAAATATGCTTAAAAGGCATATTTGGAAATAATTCAAATTTGTAATCGAACAGAATCTTCTAGAAATCGAATGGCCTACCTTTCACACATTTTGGGATTACTGACCAGTTCCCGGTTTCTTTACAAGTTGACGATGTGTACTTTTCGCCAGTCTCTGTTCTGTATCCACTGTTGCACGTGAATTGTACACGTTTTCCGACGCCATTCATGTTACCAAGCAGCAAACCATTGTCGAGTGATAGCTTGGCACATTCTGGATTATAAACAAAGGCATATAGGAAATATGTCAAATAATATTTCACATACCGAGAATGGAACCCATACAGCGTCAGCGCTTAGCTATGCAAATCAGACAGTACATGTACGAGACTGAAAACTACAAGCTACAAATATATCTGGAAAATGGTGTTACATTACTTTCGGTCCCCTTTCGGGTAATACTATTTATTAATTTAAATAGTGTTTATCATTAAATCGTATTGGTTTTACATTTCATTTCTCATTGGATTAAACGTGGTCACATAATAAGCGATAAATTATTTAATCGTGCCGGTGTCTAATCATATATTGACCTGGGTGAAATATTTCTCAAGCCTACGCATGACTTAAAATAACAAAAGTCCACCAAGGGAGATAACAGAAACTTAACTACACTGAAGTGAAGTATGGGAGATTTTTTACAGCCCCTCACACGGCACTTAACATCTGCTCTAGACTAGAGATAAATTAAATGATTGTATAGATAACAACAAGGTCATACAATAACATGTACAGCTGTAGGGCCTAGCCAACCAATAAGACGGCACATTTTACGATTCCATTAGACAGAACTAAGCGCTTTTCTTGCGAATGAAATTAACAATTATGACCTGATGCTTTTCATTTTACCTGTTATTGTGCACTTTTCATTTTCAAAATCACAGTTTTGCCCAACTTTACATTCTGACAGCCTGCAGGTAGCTGAAAAATGAGATTGTCGTAAGATACCTTTGAATAATCATCCATAAAAGTAATGTATAACAATTTTAATTATAAGCCACACACGTATCATGTTGAGCGATGTCAATGTTCATTATGCATGTTTTTGTTTATGTGCGAAGCGTCAAACCTGAATTATCCGATGATGACAATTTACGGTAACCGTAACTGTTGTAACCAAATCCGCGAAATACTGTGCCGCAGTAAACTGGTCACGTATTGGATTACTTGTGAACGGAATATCTTTATAATAGTTAGATTTTAAATTACATATATTTTAAAAGAAATGCTTACAAAGGCATGATTCGTGTAATTAAATATCAATCTTAAATATATAACATCCTTGAAATAGGATGTGGCCATTCCTGATATGCATTTTTTTCTAAAAATATATACATATCGTATAAAGGATATTAGTTTTAACCAGTGTATGATAGAAATATATTAAACAGAATGAGCTCCGGAATTCGTATTTACGCGAGTGGCAAAGCCAAGAGTGAAAATACATTATTTCGGAGATCATGAGTGTAATATATTTCTATCTTTCACTGGTAAAACACATTTTCTTTTTATTTTATGCTTTTGGTGCGTGAATTTGACAGAAAAAGTGCATATAAATGGCGCCAAAAACGTTTTATAATGTCGACATATACCCAAACTTAAACCCGTTTTCTAAACATTCTCACTCAAAATATTTTGTTCGTATGGATTCCAACGAAAAACAAACAGTGAAAATAAAAATGATATTCCACTGTTTGATTTTTGACAGTGGATTAACACCGTCACCATGAAACTTACATTAAAACGCATGCCAGATTTCGTTACGAAAACACGATCAATATCCGTCGAGGTCAAGGTCATTCCTGATCCATCGGTATTCAGAAGAGAGCACATACTGACTCGCCGGCTAAAATCAAATGCCAAACACTCTTTCCTTCTTACACATTCTACGACGCACTGATCCAAAGATTCGGCCAGAAGTTTCAGAAAGATGAATTTATCATCCACGCATTTAGTGGCAAAAGCAATATCGTAAGACATTTGAAAACCGTAGATAAAACTGTGTAATAATATCAATAAAATTTCTGCGAAAACAAGATAAATTGACATATTTTTACTTTTGATGGTAATGCCGGAGAGTCAGATCTTGAACTTAGAGTGTTCAGTTCAAAACTTGAGATCTTTATGTGAAGATAACGATTTCATTATCAGCTGCCAATAACGGGCAACAAGCGTATAATTTATTTATCAGTCCTTGATAACTAGGTGCAATCAGGTGTAACTATTTGATTGTGTAACATCAGATAAATAGAAAACATAAAGACAAAAGGGGTAGGTACGGTTTGTGTAATTTTGGCCTAAGAAGTTAAGGCCTATTCGCATATGAAATAAGCAGATAAAGTACTTATGTAGATAATAAAACAGTCTTTATGTTCAATATTGAAAATTTCTCTGAATTATCACGAAAAATAAAGTTTTGAGGTAGAACTTCAAAAACAATAGGTGTCTAACAAGAATGAGAACCCGAGGGGTTACCGCCTTGAAATGGGGTTTAAACCAGGGTGGACCAACTTCACACTTTTCCCCCACAGGTTCCCCGACGAACAAACAAGTACAAGTTGTCTTGGTGAAATAACTCCAACTCACCGATCTGCTCAACCAAGCTATTGCAGACTTTCTTTGAGATACTGCAGATGATACAGAGCGGCCAAATGCAGTATAAAGACGGCTTCTGACACTTAAGGTCACTTTGAAGGAGGCTGTATTTATCATTATTTTAATGTGAGATTAAAATAAAATGACAGTTATTCAACAAAATGTTTAAAATATTTACAAACAGTAGTAAGAAAGACATCAGTAGGAAAGTCACGGATAAAAAACAGAAGACACTGTTTATAAAATAGCGGAAATATATACGACTACGACGAAAAAGAAGCTTGACCTCCAAACATAATTTTCGTACAATAGATGGTCGTTATCAGCTTATCATGAGTAGATTGTTTGCAATGTTTCAACTCATTTGATTTATTGAATAAGTTATGATAACAATTTTCCAAATCACTGAATGCAATTTGAAATGATTAAGCTTTTTAGATTCAGCAGTAGATAGGCTAAAGGTCTAATCTCGCTTTAATAAACAGTTCTTCTTCTGGTAATTGGCTGAACCGTGTCTAGACATAAAGAATATAAGTATGTTTATGTTTAGAAAATTGATAAAAAAAATAACACAGACTGTGTTCTCAGGACACTTATGCCCCTACTACTACAAGAACATTTGTAAAATAACAGAGGACGTTAACTATGGTAAAAATGGTCACAGGAAAATTTATTTTTTTTGACGATCTACACATCCTGCTTGATCATCTGTGCAAGTTTGCAAAAATCATTGTATGATAGTTAATGAGGAGTTGATGCCAGAAGATTTTGGGGACGTATTGACAGACGTACAGGCGAATGCAACTCTTTATGCCCCCCACTTCGTGGAAGGCATAACAAAGATTGAATTTTATTAAAAATGGACAAACAGCATATAAAAATGTCAACCATGCCTATCAAAAAGAGCCACATTCAGAAAACGCGCCTCCCTACATATCCAAAAAACAGAGGGGAAAAGCAAGCATGGGCTTATAAAATGATCTATTTCACTTATGACAAGATAAATGAAAGATGAACGAAAACAGAACATTAAAAGATAACCACCAGAAATAATATGCCAACCTGACACTTGTCCAAACAGGTCCTTTATTCAAGTTTAGGCCTTTCTTTTTGAATTAACTGATGTTTTTTAAGAATAATGTGGATAAGTTAAAATTGATTTTTTTTCTTTAAATCATAAATCAAATCTCAATTAAACCCTGGTCAGAAATATTTTATTGCAATTGTGGTTTTAAACTTCTATACACTGTATTTTTCACTTTAATCTGGTTATTGGTTGCCAAATATGCAAAAAAAATGCTGTATTTAAAGCCTTTTCAAAAAAAAGACTTTATTTTTTTTGTTATGCAAAGATTACGTTTATTTAAATATTCTTAAGGGCTATATGAAGTGAACACGCTGTGAAATACCGAACCCATAACATGTTACACTTGGAGTTTCGCCATCAATAAAAGGTAAATCCACAATATAAAGATCAAATAGATAACCCAATTGCCATAGACAGTTCCAATGCCAAACTCCAATTTGAAATTCATAGTAAAGCTATTTGTGCAGTGTGGCGGCCGTAAAAAGTATCCTCAGTATAATAACCCGTAACCGATGTCATGCAGTGATGGTTACGTAGCAGGGCTATCCGATTAAGCTTTTTTTCTGTGTGTGGAGGGGGTGGGTGTCCCGGCTAGCTCAATCCTTGTCGGAATTGCAAGGCTAAGTTCTGTCGCCGTGATGGTGCGGGTTCGTTCCCAGCTGGAGAACTATCATTTCCAACAAGTTCTTTTCGTTATTATTTATGCTTCTCTCTGGAAATTGCCATTGTATACATTTTATTCTTATCCACTTTTTTTTTACTGTGATCAACTTTGGGTTCGATTCTATCGTTGGCTAATAATTATTTTTAATTCACTATAGCATTGTTTAAACGGCCGAAGAAAGTCTCTCTGTACAAAAGAGTCATTATTGTTGTCGGTATATAATCGGTTATTGGTATTACATAATGACGAACGCATTCGCAACATAGGGAGGGGGCGGGGTTACAAACCAAATTTACAGCGTACCAAGAGTTCCTGGATATGAGAAAAAAACAATCGTTTATTTTACAAATAAAAAGTGTTTAATCCATCTTTAGAGTTAATTTTGGTCATAATTGTGTGAGGGTTCTGAAAATTTAAACAAACACGAACATGTGTTAATACCTGTATTGACAAAAAACTGGTATTATGTATTCCTATCTATGTTCATAATTTTGGTAAATGTACTTATAAAGTTATTGAAATGTTATAGAAATTATATGGTTTTTACAATTAAAATGATTGCTTTAGAATTGAAGATTTCTTCAATTACAAATTACATTTAATTACAAAAGATTTTGTTATTAATTACACTTCATTACAAGTACAAATTTCAATAACCCCATGTCTGTTCACAGGTGCACTTTGTGGCGGCCGTGGAACTAAAAAATATCAAAATGACATTTTGTGAAAATAAATTTGCGTAAGTTATAACCAAAATAACTAAAGAAATGTTAAAATCGACGAATACAATTTTCTTGTTTCGTGTACATTCCACGAATTACAAACCACAGAAAATAAAGCATCTCAACATAGTAACATTAATGACATTACGCATTACAAACAATTAAAAAAATTTACGACAGAAGTGGTTTAAACTTGATCAGTGGCAAAACGTATTTAAAATGGAGCATGCAAAAAACACAACAACACAAAAGAGATACATAAAAGCACAAGTAGATAATTCCAAGCAGAAATCTACTGTGGTATCATTATATTTCGCGGTGGTTTAATTTTCGCGTATTTCGCGCAAGGGATAATGCACGAAATCAAACCCTAGCGAAATCAAACTATTGAATATCTATTCTTATTAGAATAATACAAGTGCGATAATTTAAGCCCTCGCGAAAGAGTCACTTATGTCATTTGCGCGAATTATTATGCCCGCAAAATTAATCGATACAACAGTAATAAATTTATTCAGTGGTTGTTTTCTCTCAATATATGTCATTACAACAGTAGAAAAGAACATCGTTTAGTGCTGTGTCGTCATCGCTGCCCTGCACACCAAATAGTGGTCCCTGGTAACCCTCTACCCTGGCTCTGATTCCACAGATTGCCGAGTTCGGACCACATGTTTCACTCCAGGATCCCCAGCTGCCCCAAAATCCCGTTCCCGGTGGTAAACCTAGTTCAGCTTCGTTATTGTTTCCGGCAATATCGCGGCAGTTGAATTTCACATAGTTGGCGCATGAATTGTCAAAACCTGTCATTTTTACCTGTAATGTTTAAATAATTTGGCTTACTCAGTTTCAGAATAAATGTGATGAAAGTATTTAACTTTCAAGTTTATAATTTCTGAAGGAAAATCTATTAGAAAAAAGTAAAGTTTATTTTGTTTCGACTACTCTTTAATAATTTAATGAAAAGGTTAAAACTCCTGCGAACGTTCAAGATAGAGATTATCCTTCACATAAAATGCATTGATGTATCATCTTTAAAGAAACAAGCTATTTGACAGAGTTTTACCATGTGATGAATAATACTTACCGTCCCCACTTCGACTTGAAGCTGATAGTTGACCAGGTAAGTACCTGTGGTACAATGCTCTTCAAGCGTCCAGCTGCCAAATGGTCCTTCACTGGACGTAATGCGGCCTCTCTCTATTCCTCCGGTATCGGAGCAGATCAGACGAATAGCGTTAAGAGAAGAGTCATCCCCAGCTAATTGCATCGGTTCGATCTGAATGGAAAAAAACTGTTTGGTAAGCAGATTATGGTAGTTTATTTCAAAACCAACGGTTTTTGAGACCTGGATTCATTCAGACAATAATACGAAACACTAAATAAATTATGTGTAAACAGTTTAGGTAGTGAAAAGTTGTAAACTGACCCCTATAGAATAATAATTCACCTGGTAATAATTTTATATAGAAAAGTGATTCCTCTGTCATAATATTTTGACCGGGGGTCATTATATTATAATTCCCCAACACGTAGAAAAATGACCCTCCGGTCATAATATTATGACTCCCTCACAGGTAGAAAAATGACCCTCACATAGGTTTGTGTCCCCGTATAGAATAACGATCCTTTTAGCCAACCCCTAACCATAAACCATCTTAATTACATGTAAACGTACTTCATATTTAACGCCACCGATAGGCATCGTAGGAGAATATGGAATAAGCACCAGTCCATGCGTCATTCCTTGCGTGAGTACGTGCAACTTTTATTGTGACCGGTACTCTTTAGTGGATGGAGTTGGTTTAAAATTTCAAGAATTACTTTTACCAATGTCTTGTTGTGTAGAAAGAAAATAATGCTTTGAATCCACCTGTTCATTTGTTACTTTTTCTATATTTATGTATGTATATAAACATACATATGGCCCATTTGTTACGTTTGTTATTTTGTATATACATTTTGACCAAAGTTAAGTCATGTGATATTTTCTTGATGATATCTAAGTCAGGTTTGAAACTTGTTCATGTAGAGTCTATATTGTCTATTACTAATGAGGCCAACAACTACCAATCAACCTGTATATATAATGATTTCTTAGGTTACCCATTTACGTAGATACCCATTAAAAATCCATAAGGACATCGGGTTATAATCGAGATCATTTCACTAAAAAGTGAACTATGCATGTAAGGAATCGCCGCATTCACAAAACACAGCCTCTCGACAGAATTTCACAGAAAATATGTTACTTTTCCTAAACAATTACCACGAGGTCGTTATTCTATCACGGTATCTCTTCGTCCTAAGTGAATTGATGTAACACAAAAAATACGTCTGTCAGTTACATGCACTGTTGCTTAAAACATTTATCCAGTTATCAAGTTAATATCATAACCGTAATATTGGTCATAACATCATGACCCGGGTGTCATTTTATTAAGACCGGGAATCAAAATATAATGACCATGTAGGATTATCTACCTTCATGATGTAACCGGAAGCAAAAGTCCCCGCGGGGCAGTATCTTGGATTCCCCCAGTCTCCCCAAATTCCGCCATTGTTGACACTCAACGTCTTTGTTTGAGCTCTTACTGAAAAATAAAACATTTGTCATTTGGTACGAGGGATGTTAAACATGCTTTACAAAACTAAAGAAGTGCCCTAGAGAATTGTCATACATTGTCGTGCAATTGCCGAACATGGTTAGAAACCTTTGACTGGGCGAAGTTTAAAGTTACTGTAGTACTTTTTTTGTTCAATATAATATCACGGTGGAACCTATTTATTACAACTCGGCCCGTTTTACTGGTATATGTACTCTACGCCTTCAGTAGCGTTTTTTGT
This sequence comes from Corbicula japonica, assembly GCA_038501625.1. Lineage (NCBI taxonomy): Eukaryota > Metazoa > Mollusca > Bivalvia > Venerida > Cyrenidae > Corbicula > Corbicula japonica. The sequence continues at coordinate 3,033,827 of JAZAYU010000068.1, read as the reverse complement.
AGCAAAGATTGCGGCTTTAAAGAGTCTCTTCGTACATTCAATCAGTGTTGTTCTCAGTTACATCCCTTAAGGATCGTTAAGAATACTTATTTATGTTAATAATACTTTTTGAAATTACTTTTATTATTAGTTCGCCTAGTTTAAAAATGGGTTGTTTTAATATTTGATTAGTTCAATCACCCCTAGTATAAAATTCCTGCTTCTTTTTTGCCTTTGTGGCTCTGTGATATGCAGGACTTTTACTCTCAGATACCATGTCAAAATTCTGTTATCAATGTCCTATATTGTTCAGTTCCGTTTAGGGCAAACCCGTTCTTTTACCTCGGTAAACATACGCCGCTGAACACGGAATTATATATTTATCTGAAATACCGCAGTGAAGGTTAAATTTTCACCGGCATACACATGTCATCGTTTGGGATGGATCTTAATTGTACAGTTTACTTATTTAAATATTGAGTTGCACTCAACCCGGACGCTGGGCAGATATATGCTTTTCCATTTCTGCCGATGAACAGGCTAACCAATTCTGCAATATTTTTACTTTGTCGCGTTCGGTGGTTTTCGGGGTTACCGCACTGGAACGCTGGGTCACAGTGGGTTTAAATCATGTTTCTTGGTGAACCAACCTCACACTAGCCTTAACAGGTTCTCATATGAACAAACACGTGCAAGTTGTCATGGTGAAATAACTCCAGCCTATCTATCAACTCCATATAGTTGCATAAAATGCACACAAACATCTAAAAAATAAGAATATAATAGCATTGTACAGCAAAAGGGCGGGTACTCAATGACCTTACTGAAACCAGAGCTCTGGAGTCAAATGAGCAAGAACACGACGACCAGGATGAAGCGTACATAAGTTTAAGAATAAACATATAATATGAACGGTAGAAAATCGGCATCAAATAAGAAAACAACAATAAAACATTAAATGTTACGTGTTTAAAAACTGTTTTAAAGTGGTATTGATAAAAAAAAGATTAAAACAACTAAATACTACCTTTGTAATGTACAGTCCAACCTATGCGGGGAGTTGCCGGAATATTTCCGTCTGGAGGGTAATAGCTTGAAAGCTCACACGTAGAAGTTCCCTTATTGATCTGAGCTGATGCACAACCCGCAGTCTCTTCGCATCTTAGCAAACAATTCATCAGTGGAACAGATTCAAGCGTTAACATCGGCGTCCCAAACGTCACGTTGATTTCATTCCAACGCTGCCATTTTCTATGCTTAACACAATCAGCCGTTTGAAGCAAAAGGCTGTGCATAAGACATAAAAACACCCATTTGATTGTAGTCATTATTTCTTATGATGTTGTCTTCGGAGCCTTGAAGTACACTGATCTTCTACATTTCTACTGATCGATAATTAATAGTTCAATCATATTTATGATGTAGAACGGGTCCCCGGAGAATTCTTTTAATTAGATAAGAAATCAATATAATGGTGAAACGATGTTATACTTTATATTTGTTATTATACCGACTGCCAATAAAAAACGCAACACTTTATTTTTGGAATGATTTTTATGTGGCCAATTTTTAACAGTTTTACACACATCAAAATATTCCAAAGTGTTGCTCTTTTGTTTGCAGTCAGTTAATTTTCGACATGATGACAATTTTTTCTAAATAAGATAGGTATAATATTGATTGTGATATCGAAAATTCCATTTAATTATTTTTGAAAAATGATTTAAATATGTATTAAATATACAAAATAATGTTAATCATTAAAAGCGAATTCAGACATTAAAATATCGGTAAATTTACTTTGAACTGTATCAAAATATTTAGAGAACGAAAAGAAAATATCACGGAAATAAGGAGTAAGTTGTAAGTTTTAAATGAATGGCAAAACTATATGATGAGATATGCATTGTTAATCGGAATCAACAAAGTTAACGTAATTTTTCACAGTTCATATGTTGAAAAATTATTTACAAATTTACATTTTACAATTCACATTAAATTGGTGTTTTTTTAAATGGTTATATTTATAAATATTTCCCCTCTACAGTTCTTAACATTTCTTGAGACGACATCATATTGAAAAATTAGATGTGTTATGTGTTTGTGACTTATGTGATGTTTTTCAAATTTGTAGTAAACATTATTGGGACAACTTTAATAGTACCATATGTAACGATCTGTGGTGAAAGTAACTCATGAATAATTTATATTGCAACAATTTCATCGAAACCGTGCACAAAAATATATTTAACACTCATTAGCTTTCAGACACCTGAGACCAGTTAAAACTTTTTTTAATTCAACGGCAGTTCATCATGATCACATTTATGATTGCAACCAGTGAAACGTAAATTTGTTTTTCCCTATATGGTGTTAATTCATGTTATATGAATCTTTGGGAATTTTGTATTATCATATATAATTTATAATATATTGGATACTTTAAATTTTTGTTTGACAGAAGTGACAATGATTTATGATTTTAAAAATGTCCAAGTCATGAACTGGAGTTAAATTTGACATAAGAATGTATTTATATTTTGACCTTTTAAAAATATAAAGGTGACCATAATTCTACAGGGGTTACATCGAAAGGTATACTTAGTAAATGAGTTTAAGGCATAACTATGTTCGCCATTGCTAAGTCAGAGACAAAAAAAATAGAATATCAAAATCTTTCAACGGCACAATGCAGCTCAATAAAACTTTGCACAAATCAATGCTGTACGTGTAAAATTATTTTACATACGTTAAGATAAGTAAGAACAGTCAAGAAAATTAGCCAAACCTCAAAAATCCCTAAAATTCTATTTGCACTTCATATATTATATCTTTATCAAATGTCAGACTCAACTTAGTTTAGTACTTCATGTTTATCATTAGGTTAAGAATCGGTAATATATACCGAGCAAAAATGAAAACTCACCTTATTTAAATTAAAATAAAACTTTGTTCAGTGATGCTTTATTTATCATTAATTTATTTTGTGGTTTTTGCACATATCAGGACATTTGATAAAGAGGGAAGAAGTTGTTATTTTTCATAGAGGTCAAGGTTATCTCCTCTTTTCGAAATAACGATTATATCGATATTCTCAAATAATTTTTTGACAGCTACATTTTAAAGTTTATGACTTGTACAGAAAGAAAACACAGTATTCAAAGTCTACTGATGCAAAGAAATAAGACACAGTTAATTTAATATCATTTGTTTGTAAATTATCTCCCTTCGAATCTAAGAAAGAACAAAATCCAACTCCTTTTCCACAATCAAATAACTTTTTTATTTTCATTTTTTAAAACGATAGATACTGAACGACAACTTCCAAGATAAACATAATAGTCTGCAATCCTCCAGATATTTGCATTCACTGGCATCATTAGGTTTAATGTAAAAGGAGTTTCTCTTTGTTATTTTATCAAGTTTTCATTTTGGTTCAGTACAATAAGATTTAAATGTCGCTTTTCGTGACAAGGCTTCTTTTAATCTTTTTATATTCATTAATAACCGGCAATGTTTACAGAAGCTCTTCTAAAACACCAACAAATTCTTTTTCTTTTAGACACGGTTCAGTTAAAGTAGGTAGGCCCTAATATTTTTGTTATTTTTTCTCTAAGACACGGTTCAGTTAATATAGGTAATGTTTTTGGGTGGGGGGGGGGTTGTTTTGTTTTTTTAAAACAGGTTTATAACGTTCCCCAGAGAAATCACGAAAAAAAGCCATTATATGTTCATTAAAGAGATTTTTGACTTTTTACTTGACATGTCTACTGAATCGTAGAAACATAAATTAGTTCTCAGTCATTGAGTTGAAAAAAAGTGATCATAACTTATGCAGTAATTCAAACGGGTTGAAACATTGTGAAAATACATCAAACGATCAGTTAAAAAGGACGATCTTTTTACGGAAAGTAGGCTTGAAAGGCTTGAAAGTCAGCCTGATCCGTCATGGTATTCGTATTTATTTTATGCTTTCCAGTGAAATATAGAATTTTTCCCGGTGTGGTATTTCACTGTTTTCAAACAGTGGAATATCTTTTTGTATTTTCACTGATTTTTCACGTTGGTATCCAAACGCACATAACATACCATTTATTTAAAGAAAATCGACTGCGAACAATGCATTCAACGAGCGATTTCACGTCGAGAATACCTCCTTGGATCAAGCCCCAAACCTCATGTCGCTGGTTGTCTGAAAGCCTTGGCATTTTCACATTTGTATAGAGTAAAACCTGAAAACTGAAGATTGGATTTGTGTAGCCGTAAGTAAAGGTTAACAAATGAACTTGTTTTGAGGATATTCATGCATGTCTACATCATAAAACGAAACTTTCGTGCGCTTTCGTGGTAACTGTAGGAGATAAAGTTTTAAAAAATCAGTGGACAATTAGTGTATCGATTGGTTACTTTTTTTAACTTTTACATGTCACAAGACCGTTAAAGTCTCCATGTGGCTAAAGTTAGAACTGTCATCAGTAAATAAAATATTTATTCAAGTTATGTACATATATAAAACATCAATACCTGAAGACAACCACAATCAATCACGTACACTATAAGAAAATCTCGATTTCGAATAGGTATCATGTAAAATTTTGTTAGAACTATATATAAACACAAAAGTAATAACGAATTAAAGAGGTTGTTTCGGAGCAAAGAATCTATAATAACCATGAACTCAAATTATTTGTTGGAAATAAATTGCTTCAAAATGTAAAATCACAAAAATTACTAGGCGTCCATATTGACATCTAAACCAAACTTGTAATAAACTTGCATCAAAATTATGTTTACTTAAACGAATATCGTTCTTTCTAACAATAGAAAGGAAATAATAAAGGCAGTGTTAATTTCTCCCGGTTATTCGTAAAAACCATCTGTAAATTTAAAAAGAAAGGTTACCAACATGATATTTTACAGCGCTCTGCAGGCCTGGTGATTAACCCTTCTACAGTTGATCATTATGCTTACCTCTTTGGTTGCACGACTGTGGCAGGGGTTTAAGAGTTTATGAAGGTTATTGGGGAAATCTTTTCTTAAAAGAACCTAGAAACTCGATTTGTTTCTTTTATCCCTGTCATCGTGTTCTTGCTGATTTTACTCCAGGAGCTCTGGTCTCGGTAAGATCATTGAGTACCCCTTTCGGCTTTGCAATGCTCTTAGCTTCTTATGTTTTATATGTTTGTGTGCTTTTGCATGCAACATTGTAAAGCAGATAAGTGGGTTGGAGTCTTTTCACCAAGACAACTTTTACTTGTTTTGTGATATGAGAACCTGTTGGGGCAAGTGTGAGGTTGGTGCACCCTAGAACCTGGTTTAAACCCCCAGTGGCAATTTGATTTGCCACTGACCGTTCCAAGGCGGTAACCCCTTGGGTTCTCATTTTTGTTTATTGTTAGTGGTGTCTTTTTTGAAACTGATTATTTTATTAACCATGCTCTCTCCCCCTCTCTTCTTCTTGACTGTGTGGGGAGGCTGTTTTTTCTGAATGTGGCGATTCCTGATATGCATATTTCACCTTTTTTTCTATAATGCATATTTGGCATCTACTTTTGAATAGGGCTGTGTTATTAGGAGTAACGGTAACAGTCATGACTTAAACAGAATTAACAAAATTCAAAAAAAAGCTGCAAGAATATTTCTTAAAAAGCCTGTTCGAACACCTACGAAAGATCTGTTTCATATCCTAAAATGGCTTTCTTTTGATTCAAGGTGTAAATATCACACTGCACCATTGATTGGTGGCACTGACTTTTCCGAGGCGGTAACCCCTCAGATTCTCTGTTTGAAATTGATATTCTTATAAATACATGTTCTCTTTTCCTTTTCCTTTTTTTTTCGGTGCGTGGGAGGCTGTGTTTCTGAGTGTGGCGATTCCTGATATGCATATTCCACTTTTTTATATGTCTACATCTAATATTGGCGAGTTGATTGGTGGGTATTAGTTATTTCATCAAGAAAACTTGTTTGTTCATACGAGAACCAGTTTGAGCAAGTGTGAGGTTGGTACATCCTAGGACCTGGCTTAAGCCCCATGTGACAAATTGTTTGACCACTCAGTTTCCTATTCATTTTTGCTAATTGTTTGTGGGTTTTATTTTGAAATTAATCATGTTATAGCACATTCTTTCTTTCCGTCTCTACTTTATGGCTGTGTAAATTTTGTTTTTCTTGTGTTATGACTTGTTGCAGATAAACTATTTGTCGTTTTTTTTCTTCTAGAAGTTGAACACAATGTGCATTATATTATGTTTATGTCAGTTTACTGAATGTCAGCATCTTTGCACACATACAAATCGTCCAACTCACCCATCAACTCAAAATTGTGACATGCAAACGCACACACACACACAAATAAAACATAAGAAACTAGTTGGGTTGTCAAACGGACAGGTACTCAAAGACCATAAAGAGACCAGAGCCCCTAGAATCAAATAAGAAAGAATAAGATGACGCGGATAAAAGAAACATGTCGAGCTTTGAAGTTCGTTAAAACTTAGTGCGGTACTAGTGTTTAGGTCAGATTTAAGGTTTTAGGTTTAAATATCTCAATTGATATAGATATTATTCAATCACCCCAGTTTGATTGAACCTGTTCATGGGTACTAATGGAATGCACATAATCTTTTATGCCGCCTAGCCCCGGTTTGCGCGAACATGAGGATATGCTGGGGCAAGAGTGAGGTGCGCCCTAGAACCTGGTTTAAACCCCAGTGGCAAAATTGTTTTGCCACTGACTTTTCCGAGGCGGTAATCCCTTAGGTTCTCTTTTTTTAATTGTTTGTGGTCTCCAATTTAATATTGATCATTTGATAAACCCTTGTTGTCTCTTCTCTCTGTTTTTGGCTGCGTGAAGAGAAGAAGCTGTGTTATTAAAATGTTCACTCTCTTTAACATGAAATTATGCCCAAAATGAGAGCATAAGAGCCTAGAATTTAAGAACGAACTAAAATGGTGTTTAACGGTAAAACACGAAAGTTTTTGCCCGTGAATCAAAGAGCTTCCGCAATTAACGAATCGTAAATTATTGATTCAAACCTAAGTTGTGCTTCATTCTGGATTGGTCTTGTGGGCAATCCCACTCTTGCTACAAGCCTGGATTTAATTACGTGAAACGCGTTTTGTATTGTATTGGATTTGAAAAAAAATGGGAGAGTTGCGATCCTTACCGACGAAACTATATTTTCATGTTAAAAGGTCATATGCAAAAATAAAAAAATGAAATGTGCACAACGGGAATCGCCACATTCAGAAAACACAGTCTCCCCATGCAGTGGAAAAGTAGAGAGGAAAAGAGAACATATGTAAATAAGAATATCAATTTTAAGTTAAACACCACAAACAATAAACGAAAAAGAGAATCCCTTGGGGTCATTTCCTTGGAACGGTCTTTAACCCAGGTTGTAGGGTGCACCAACCTCACACTTGCCCCATACGTCCTCAACAGAAAGTCCATTTAGTAATGAAATTGTAAGCTTGTTGTGTTGTGTCTCAGATTTTTTAAATAGTGTGAGTATAAAATTTATGTACACTGCTTTCCCGATAGGTTGTGTTCTAAGAAATAATAATACGATCAGATTGATAGCAAAGTTGAAGAAGAAAGAAATACGACATGGAATTGTGTTACCTTCAGATCTATTCATAACAACCGATACCAAAGGTGCGTTTGATCAAATGAAAGAAATTTCATTCTGTCGAGATAGTTTGTGTTTTTTCAGAGCAAGGGAGACAACTATAATCGCAGAGCTATATTATAGTTCGTCTTGAATTGCTTCTCTTTTATTAAGATATTACGTTTAGTCGTTCGTTTCTAAACGTTTATCGGAAGCTCGTTTTGGTCTTAGTGGACGAGGTTTTGTGTGCGGCCGATGTAACCGAGATACGTTATAGGCCCGATTTATTGTAAGATGCTATATCAGATCAAGCTTTGAAATAAACTCGGACAAATCAGCTTTGTTTCCTTTCTTGAATCTTTATTTAAATAGTATTTCTAGATAAGTTTTCAGGATCATGTACAAATGTAATTGTGTGGATTTAAGGCGCGCGCATAGATAAACTGAAAGAAACTATCATAGACAGCTGGTTTTTGAGATTGATCAGGCAACAGGCGCATGCGCGCTAGGGAGAGTCTGTGTTTAACTCTCATCGTGGCAAAACAGTCATTCCAGTAATCAGATATGCATCAGCTTAATTAGCATTGCATTGCTAGGCGCTGTCGCAGTACAGGCATGCTCCCCTAGTAGGGACAAGATCACCGGATCATTGAATTTCGATACCTTGTTAAGCAACAAGCGTGTCTAGATGTTGACTAAAGTATATCAAACTTTAACAAATAATGGGATTAATCGTTTGATATGACGGTCAATGGACAAGCATTATATTGAACCAAGTCTTGGACAAGCAAACTGCTATTTTTATTATTTTCGATACATTTTTAATTTGACAAATGTATTCCTTTTTGCCCATGAATAGTTGGTTTACAACATCGGGTTTCAAATGTCACAAAATTCTTGACTCTTAAGTTTGTTTGTTGTTCCAGATGAATATCAATGGCTTCACTGCATAGCTTTAATTAAGATACTTTGATTTAATATACAACGAACTAAATGATTTATAAAAACTGTGCCATAACAAAAATAAATCGACTTTTCAGCATCAACTGTTTTCTAGGCAGAAGCGAAGATATTCGCTACAGGTTTTCAATTATCTTGTTTCTTCCTGTATGCAAAGAATAAGTCAAAACCACGACAAAATAAGTCAAAAGCGTCTTATCGTTACAAAACTTTTTTATTACACATAATGATAACATGATTTCGACAAATAGTCGAATAAATAGTCACGAAAAATAATCCAAGTACGTTTATATGTAAACACTATTTAAAACATGAACAGGTTTAACTTCGGGTTTTCACTTTCGTGAAGCGTCTACATGTAATTTGAAAGCGATCATTGTATAACCATGCTCTCTTCTCTCTACTTTTGGAATGTGTGTGGAGGCTGTTTCTGCTCGATGTGGCCATTCATCATATGCATATTTCATATTTTTCATAATGGTTCATTTTATATTATTTTACAGGTTTTGAGGGGGGAAAAGCAGGCAGATTACACTTACAGTGGCCAAAATGCTGCAAAAAAGACAATAGAGTAACCTCAGATATTCAAAGCGACTTGTTGGTAAAAACATTTCCAAATGAGTCTTGTCGCGACGAGATTTTATCATACATGATAATAATGAAATGATTTTGACAAATACTTAACAGGCAAAATGTATCCCAATACATTTTTTGAAGAATGCGAGAAATATTTTTATCATGCAGAATCCTTGAACGAATTTAAAACATTAAAATTCTATATGATGTAGACCACTATTATTTTATTAGCCCCATTCCTTAATGATACTTACAATATTCAAAGTTGATTTGATGCAAATCATGTATAACAGATGAAATATTTTTACTTTATTTAATAGTAGTTTATTTTGAATCGTTTACATCGTTTACATTTATGTAGATCTATAAAAAAGTGAAATATGCATATCAGGAGTCGCCACTCCCAAAACACAGCCTACCAAAACAACGAAAAATTAGAGCAGAAAAGAGAGCATGTGTTAATAAGTATGTCAAATTCATATAAGACACCACAAACAATTGACTAAAATGAAAACCCGGCTTCAGTTGATCATAATGCTTACACGACGGCGACAGGAGTCTCAGAGTCTATGAAGGTTTAAGGGGCAATCTTGTGAAAGAACCTAGAAACTCGATTTGTTTCTTTAATCCCTGTCATCGTGTTCTTACTGATTTGACTCCAGGTTCTCTGTTATCCGTAAGATCATTGAGTACCCACCCTTTTGCTTTACGGTGGTATTAGCTTCTTATGTTTTATATGTTTGTGTGCTTTTGCATATAACATTGTCGAGCTGATGTTGGGTTAGAGTTATTTCACCAAGACAACTTTGTTTGTGAATATGATGACCTATTTGGGGCAATTGTGAAGTTACTGCGCTATAGAATCTGGTTTAAACTCCCAGTGGCAAAATTGTTTTGCCACTGACCGTTCCAAGGCGGTAACCCCTCGGGTTCTCACTTTCGTTAATTTTTTGCGGCATCCATTTTGAAACTAATCATTGTATAACCATGTTCTCTTCTCCTATCTACATTTTAGCTGTGTGGGGAGGTTGTGTCTGCTGGAACGGCCAGCCCGGATATGCGCATTTCAGTATCTTTTGTTTTTTTAGAAAAAAAACTCTAGTCTGATCAGAATTGTCCAAATGTTTCAGGACATAGCATTTAACAACTTCAAACAAAACAATCTTGTTACGAAATACACGATTTTGCAATCAAAAATGATGACTCATTCATACAATAAAAACACGCAATAACATAAACAACAATATTTACTAAATATTAAGCAAATTACATTGATTCTAGCCTACAAAAACGTTAAATATTGGTGAAGGAATGAAATAGCATGTGATATTCTATCAAAAGAGAAAAGTATTCGAAAAAAAAGTATAGTGTGAAAAACACTGGTAAATTCCGATAAGGCTAAACACTAATAAAAACAACAAAAACATACGTTTCAGTTATGGTACTCAAAGCACACAAATACATCCTTCTGGTTCCCGGCACTATTACGCTATACCTCTTCAACAAGAAATTTATGACATACACAAATGTACACGCAACTATTCTGAAAACATTTGTGTCTTGAATCTGTTTTGCAAACAACAAATACAGATTTTGTGGTACACAATCTCTAGGAATTCATCTTATCTAAAGTAATATCAAACGCAAAGGAACACTTACCAAATATATAAAGAAAAAACACCAGCAACAATAAAAAAAATAATCGAATTCTGTCTTACATGAAAGTTTCAGATTTTGAATTATATTTCATACTATTTCTTTCGAATAGTTAGTGTTTAAATGTAACAACAGATAAAAATCCCATACGATATAGAAACGTTCGACGTTTTCCTCTATTCAATTATTTAATTTAAATTTTTCGCAGATTGGTTGAAATGACTCCGAGCAATAAACATCATTCCACCCATTGTGGTTTAAGACTACACATCTATCATTGGTATTTTTAGGCTCTCCTACATTCCAACAGAAGAATGAAGCTGTTAAGCCGTCATCCAACCACATCCAAGTTCGAAATGTAACAACATCTACATCAATCAAACCGATCCAGAGTTCAGTCCCTGCAATATGAACATTCACACATTTTAGACAAAATACATTTCGTACTTTTAATATAAAAAACTCTTTTCAAAATGTGTTTATTTTAGGATGGGGAAACAAAATATTGAAGGCTTGGTGTGACTGAACCTGTTCAAGTGCAATTATGGAAATGCATATTTCTGTCCACGCCTTGCCCTAAATGCGCGTAAATGATACAAATTCATAGTGAAGAACTAATCACCTTCGCGTGACGACTGTTCTTTGAGGAACATGCTTTCAGCTTCATCATCTATGTGTGCCAACTGCGCCGCATTCTGATGGAACTCAGCCTGTTGTAAATCAATACAAAATATCCGCATTTAAACATTGGGCGCGTCGCGAAAAAAGGTAGCTTCCGTTGTATTTTCTAACATTTTAGTTGAACTTACATTATCTTTTTTTTCCGATAACTAAAAATTTATTTTGATACACGTTTTGTTAATGTAATGGTATGTAAGTGCGAAATGCATAATAGTTAATGTCTTCTGCTGAACTTTATGACGTCATTTTAAGGATTGACGCCAAATGTCCTAAATTACCTTTTCTCGTGGCGCGCCCCATTTACTAATAGTTTACACGATGGCAATGAAAAGAGAAATACGGATTTACCTAGCTATATAGGATGATCTTAATCTAGTCTATACTCATTATTTCTTTTCAGTTTGTTAAGCAGACGCAATGACTAATAAGGCCCCAAGGTTATAAAACTGAGCATGGAAACCAGTCTCAAATCTCAAGCATCTGATTGGCTGAAATGGCGACTGGTCGCCATATCAGCCAATCAGATGCTTGAGATTTGAGACTGGTTTCCAATCTCAGCTTTATAACCTTACCCAAGGTGTCGGAACTAACTGCAATAAACAACGATGAACTTGACTTTGCGATAAAACATTCAAGGTTCAAAATTTAGTAGTAATATAGTATTGTAAATAAATATTCTCTGCGTAAAAACTAAATTGTACTCGACATTTTGTTTTATTTTTATTTTCAAAATGTTGTTTAAATATATTATTCAGATACTAAATTTTAAACAAATGTCTTTAGTTAACGAGTGATACGATATGTTTATATCACCTGTAACACACGAAATTTAACTGAAATATAATTTATCATATTTGCAATGGTTTAGAATATCGCTTTTTGACGATGACATTACAGAACTACAGTCAAACCTGTCTTTGTGGCAAATTCCAAGGCGGTTACTCCGATGTTTCTTTTGTTCGCTAATTGTTTGTGGTGTCTTGTTTGAGACTGATATTCTTATAAGCACATGATCTCTTTTACTCTCTTCGATTTTGGCTGCGCGGAAAGGCTGTGTTTTCTCAGTGTGGTGAATCCTGATATGCATATTTCAAGATTTTTTTCAAAGACCACTCAGAGCATATCCACAAGTGACCTTTGAAGGCAGGTGGACTTTATTTACAAGTGAATTTGTTTTTTAAACCTATTTTGAATTTGTTGCCGCTGAACATGGAATGGTATTAATCTGAAAATGCCACAATGAATGGTCTGTGTTCACCGCCATATACAAACCATCGTTCGGAATGGATAATAATTCTACTGTTTATTGGGGTAAATATTGAGTTGCGCTCAACCCGGGGCTAGGCGGCGTGAGCAGTAATATGCATTTCCATTACTGCCCATAAACAGGCTCAATCAAACCGAGCCTGCAATATTTTCATATACGTGGTTTTCGGTGGCTTTCAAAGTTGATCTTTTCATCTATTTAAACCAGTCTGTGTTTTGCACTTTTTTCTACCACCCTACTATACTCTAAAATTCTCTTTCAATATCCCACCCCTAATTCACGCCCCTATGCTATTTTAGGGACAAAAACAGTATACCGGTATATATTTATTATCCAATATCCTTCACAATCTAATATTAGAATAATAATAAATAATATAAATAATAAGAGCCCTCCCCCTGCCTCTACCGTTTCAGAAAATTTAATTACCCCGGTGGCGATTGAAAGGAATTGTGGTATTGCCCAACTTTACATTCCTGACAGCCTGCCGGTAGCTGAAAATGGAGGTTGTCATAAGATATTTTTAAATAATCATCCATACAAATAATGTATAACAATTATTATAATCCACACGTGTATCAAGTAAAGTCAAGTCAATGTTCATATACACGAGTTTTGCCATCAGCTGACGGCGGTTTACAATAAACATATAGAGAAAAGTATGTTACCACAGAAATATTTTAACGAAAAAAAGGACAGATATTTACAATAAATTATCTGACTGATATAGTCATAACACTCTATGTAAGTTTTATATAACAAAGTGAAAAATAACAATAAAACATAGATTCATATATACTTATCTCTTTTCTTATTAGCTATATTTACAGAGCAACATTTGCCTTTGGCCATTTACAATAAAACACATAATGGCAAAGGCAAAACAAATAGTATTTAAGTAAACAACAATAACACAAAGCATTGATACAGTAGTGGCAGTAAATACATTAATATAGTCGTATTTAAAGCACAAATTGTATTAAAGCACAGAATAGGAACATAACACAAAGCATTGATATTCAGGATATAGTAGTGACAATCAGGTTAAAATCATATCCTGAAAACCGCTACGCTATCAGGATCTGACGACGAGTCACTTAAACGTGTTTTTATCACTAACACTTTGAACCAATCAGATTGTCGCCTACAAAATCGCAAAAGTGAAAGTAAACATAGTATTTTAAATCATGGTCCATGGGGAGTGTTGACTGCCTGCGTTAGATATATTTTACTTAAGATATGTGTGTTTATGTAGTATTGCATTCATTTCTAGTGTCATGACATCTTCAGATCATGTTGCGAGCGTTATAAATCGTGCTTCCTGAGTAATCGGGGAAAACCGCTGAAGCTTATGTAAGGTATCTGCAGGCCGTCATTAGATCTAACATTTTGTTAGATCTGACTTTAGTGAGATTGTAGTAGTGACAAAAAGAACATTAATGTTGTCGTATTTAAGGCACAGATTCAGGTTGTAGGATATGAACACGTAAAGTCATTGCATCCTTGAAAATTTGATTTTATTAATTATTTATTATATTATTTTATAATATTAATTACTAACTGCATCTCAACCATAGCTTTAAGTGCGCAAGCCTCAACCTCTGGGAACTGTTGTGTTGTTGTTGTTGTTTTTCTTTTCAGGTGCAACAGGTCTATTTCATGTCACCTTCTAAGCATATATTCACATGCAAACAGAGCATAGTTAATAGATATTAATTGATATTAATAGGCATTACATGTATTTCCAATTTTATTAGATATCATTGTTATTTTAAAATACATTATTCTTATTCATAGTTATAGTTCAAATACGCATGTTAAAATTCGTTTTTCATTGGATGCATATAAATGTCCTCTTTCCATCGATACCAAATTTATGCCGGTAAAGTAATGGCATTTTTGGATTTCACGCATTTAAAAGGTATTGTGGAAAATCATACTGGACAAGACTTTTGCGTAAAAAAGATGACTCTTCTAAATGGCTGTTGTAAATTGGTCACGTATTTGATTCTTTGTTAACGAGATATCTTTATAATAGTTACATTTTAAGTGACATTTATTTTAAAAGAAATGCTAACAAAGGCATGATACGTGTGATTAAATATCAATGTTGAATATATTACATCCTTCAAATAATCCTAAAACATTAACATATCGTATAAAGGATATTAGTTTTAACCCAAATATATACATATTTCACCGAATATGCTACGGAATTCGTATTTTCGCGAGTGGCAAAGCCACGAGTGAAAATTGATGACCCCGGAGTACACGAGTGAAATATATATATCTATCTTTCAATGCTAAAACATATTTTCTTTTCATTTTATGGTTTTGATTCGTGAATTTGACAGAAAAAGTGCATATAATTGACACCGACAACGTTTTGTTATGTCGTCATATACTCAAACTTAAACTCGTTTTCTAAACGTTCTCACTCAAAATATTTTGTTCGTATGGATTCCAACACAAAAATAAAACAGTGAAAATTAAACTGATCTTCCACTGTTTGAAAACAGTGGCTTTTACACCTTCATCATGGAACTTACATTATAATGCATGCCAGATTTCGTGACGAAAGCACAATCGTTATCCGTCGAGGTCAAGGTCATTCCTGATCCATCGGAATTGAGAAGAGAGCACAAAGTGATCCGCCGGCTAAAATTAACTGCCAAACACTCTTTCCTTCTTACACATTCTACGACGCACTGATCCAAAGATTCGGTCAGAAGTTTCAGAAAAATGTATTTATCATCCACGCATTTAGTGGCAAAAGCAATATCATAAGACACTTGTAAACCGTATATAAAACTATGTGATAATATCAATAAAATTTCTGCGAAAACAAGATAAAATGACATATTTTAAGTTTTGATGGTAATGTCGGAGAGTCAGTTCTTGAACTGAGAGTGTTCAGTTCAAAACTTGAGATCTTTTAGTGAAGATAATGATTCCATTATCAGCAGCTAATAACAGGCGACAAGCGTTAAATTTATGTATTGATCTCCTTGACAACTAGGCACATTAATCGCAATCAAGTGTAACCATTTGAATGTTTTACATCAGGTATATAGAAAAAAAAGACAAAAGGGTGTGCAATTTTGGCCTAAGAAGTATAGGACATATTCGCAAAACAGATAAAGTAGAAAATAAAGCAGTCTTTACGTTCTATATCGAAACTTTTGCTGAAATATTGTGAAAAATAAAGTTTGATGTAGCATATTAAAGACAATAAGTTTCTAAAAATTAACAAAAATGAGAACCCGAGGGTATATCGCGGGGTTTAAACCAGGTTCTAGGGTGCACCAACTCCACAATTTCCCCAACAGGATCCCATTCGAACAAACAAGTACAAGATGTCTTGGTGAAATAACCCCAGCTCACCCATCAGCTCAACAAAGCTATTGCAGACTTTTTTGTGATTTTGCAGGTGATACTGAGGGGCCAAATACAGTTACAGAACAGCTTATGCCACATAAAATAACCAAAACTCGGTTTTAGGTCTCTTTCACGTACAGTTACCATTAAATAATTAGTCGTTTTACATTCGATTAAACAAACAACAAACGCAATTACGGCTATTAGTTGGCAAATTTCACAAAGCTATTACACCAACCATTAGGAAAAAGAGAAACTGTATGGTCACCTTATTTAAACTGTCAGTTGAGAAAAAACGCATATGAGGCACGGCCACATCCAACAGACAAATCCTCCCCAAACAGCCTCAGATTAGAGAGGAGAAGAAGACAAAGAATAACGAAAAAAGTGAAAAAATGCATATCAGGCATGGCCACATACAACAGACAAATCCTCCTCAAACAGCCACAGAGTAGAGAGAAGAAGAACAGACAAAGAACAACGAAAGAGTGAAAAATCCATATCAGGCATGGCCACATCCAACACAGCAATCCTCCCCAAACAACCAAGGAGTAAAGAGGAGAAGAAACGATGGTATGATATGCAGAGGGCGTTGAACATGTGACCTTTAATGCCGTATTTTCAGATTAACACCATCCCATGATCAGCGGCGTATGGCCCACAGATAAAACAAACAAAAATATAACGACAGTGTTTCAACTCATTTGATTTAATGAATAAGTTATGATAACGTTTTTCCAACTCACTGAATGCAAATTTGAAATGATAATGGTGTTTTTTTCGATTTTCGATTCAGCAGTAGATAGCCTAAAAGTCTAAGTCCGCATTAATAAACAATTCATCTTCTGGGGTGATTAGCTAGAACGTTTCTAGAGATAAAGAATATAATTACACGTATGGGTGTTTTTAGAAAATTAACCAAAAACCGTTAACACTGTGTTCTCAAGCACTGATGCCCCCACTGCTTCAAAAACATTTATAAGATAACAAAGGACGTTAACTCGAATAGAATAAAAATCGAGTCGAGTGAAAAGTCGAGTGAGTCGCATAAAAATGGTCGCAGGAAAAATGATTTTCTTTACGATCATCTACACATTCTTCTTGATAATCTGTGCTAGTGCTAGTTTGAAAGAAATCCGCCTGATAGTCAATGTGGAGTTGATGCCACAATATTTGGGGGACGTAATGACAGACGAATGCAACTCTATTTGCCTCCCACTTCGTGGGGGCATAACAAACATTGAATTTGATTAAAAATGTACAAACAACATATAAAAATGTGGTTATCGGTTGCCAAATTTGCAAAAAAAAACTGTTTTCTTAATTTATGAAACTGATGGGAATTTTTAAAAAAGAATATAAATTTGTTGTTATGCAAATATAACGTTCATTGAAATCTTTAATATTATTAAAGGCGCTGGGAGGCGATTGTGGTTTTAAACTTCTATTCACTGTATTTTTCAATTTTATTCTGGTTACCGGTTTCCAAATTTTCTTAAAAAATGATTTTCATTTATGTGTCCGATTAGCCTTCATAAAAAGATTTTTTTGTTATGCAAAGACTACGTTCATTGAAATCTTGTATATTCTTTAATGCTGAAGAAAGCGATCACGCTGTGAAATACCGACCCTATAAGATGTTACACTTGGGGTATCGTCACCAAAAACAGTTAAATTCACAATATTTTGATCAAAATCATCTCTTTTACAATACAATAGGTGCACCACTTGCCACAGACAGTTCCAATGATAACCTCTAATTTGAAATTCTTAGTAGCGCGATTTGTGCAGTGTGGCGACCGTGAAAATCTCCGCGTACATACAGTCAATACTGTTATCAGTAAATAACCCGTTACCGATGTCATGCATTGATGATAACGTATATCAGAGCTATCCGATTAACCTTTTTTGATGTTGTCCCGCTTAGCTTAATTAGTTGCGTTGTCGGAATTGCACGGCTAGGCTCTGTCGCTGTGATGGTGAAATGTTATTTCCAAAAAGTTCCTTTTTTTTAATTGTTTATGCTGTCCTCTACATTTATACTTATCCACTTGTTTTTGACTGTGTGGAGAAATATTTTGGGGTTTTATTTTACTTTTCCTGAAACATGTGAAATGCTTAATATTCAACTTTTTCATGAATACCGGTTACATCGCTTTTAAATCATACAGTGTTAAAACGAATGATAAAATTGTAAACAACTGTGCTATTTTATTTATAAGTTGTTTAAAAATTAAGTCTTCAAAAAACTTGTAGCAACCTTAACCGTAGTTGTTATTTTCTTGTCTAAAAATCAATATTGATGACATATTTTTGATGGCGGTAAATCACGAACAAGGTTTAGAAAAAAATGTGCTGTGTAAGCATTTCTAACTAAAACTGAACATTTACTGTCTTAATACCTGTATAGACAATACAATATATAGACTTACAACATGAGTTTTGTTATTTGTGTATTCGAAAATAAAATAAATTCTCTCATGTTAAGCACTTTTGCGAAAAAAACACGAAAATAAACATAATATTCTACTGTTTGAAAACATTAAAATACCACTTTTATTTCACCGAGAAAATTCTATAACTCACTGGAAAGCATAAAGTAAGTTAGTGTTTGTCTTCACAAAAGTTGCTTTTTATCTTTTGCTTAAATTTTTTAATTTGTACCCAACGTACAATATTTTATAGACAAAAAAACCTTGAAAACAATTCTTTTGATAATTGCAGTTTGTCTCATTTAGTCACGGTCAGATATTACAATTTTCATATGGTGTTTTCCCTAAAGGCTGATAAAACACTGAATTATGTACATGTATGATATGGATATTAGATTATCACCGTTTGGCCTAATTCTCTATGTGTCACTAATTGGAATCTTTAGAGTGATAATGTTTAATGGGCCTTAAATTCAAAAAGTTGTTAATCTTGTCTCGGGGGTCTGAAAAAATGCATGCTTGCTTTCTTTTTGTTACAGTTCACCACGGATCTGAAACTGAAAAATGAAAAAAATGTTATAAACTTATGAAAATAAAAGGCAACATTATTTTTTCCACGTTATTCGTAAAAACCAAATGTAAATTTAAAAAGGTTACCAACACAATATTCTACTGCGCTTTGTGTACCTGGTGACATCTACAGTTGACGTTTATGTTTACCTCTTTTGTTGCACGACGTGGCAGGGATTTAAGCGTTTAAGAATGTTTATGAGGAAATCCTGTAAAAGATTCTAGACTAGACTAGACCTTAGCTCAATCTGATTCTTTTATCCCCGTCATCGTGTTCTTGCTGATTTGATTCCTGGGGCTCTCAGTAGGGTCATTTTTCTTTACAATGCCTTTATCTTCAGCCTTGTGATTTTGATAAAGTTGGATGTAATTATTGATATTTTAAGACAGTTTTGTATCTATTTTTATGTAAGAAATACACACACCCAAAATTTTAATTTGTCACTTTTGTCTCATTTTTTATTAGAATGACAACCACTTTACTCTTCATCTGCAGTCAGTTGTCAACAACAGTCTTTGATTTAATCTTTAATAATGTCTTTGGAATAGTTTGGCATGAAATATCCTTTTTTTGTTAAACATGCATACCATGCAATGAAATGTAAAGCAACCAGAAAACTGCTCTTAACTGATTGTTCTGTTTAAATGATAATTCTTATAAGAAAAAAACATAAATATTATTAATCGGCAGCATTTCTACTTAAATAAAGCCGTTATAAAGTATTTAATTTTACAATTAACTATGAAATAAAAAAAAAACATTAACTTATTCCATTAGTTTTTCTAATGACATCAAGGTTGTTTCAATTCAAGTGAATGTCCTTTGAGCGTCAGAACTCCCAAGCAAAATTCCTGAACTTAGCATCATCATGAGCGTGTTATCATGAACAATGTATTTTGAAAGTTTGATAAAGAAATATTAAGAAATGGCGAAGTCATATTAAACGTTAAGTTTTTGGTGTAGTAATCCGAGTACTAAAAGGGGCATAACTCCGGGCAAATGACAAAGTTATAGGCAACGTTAAGTTTTCGTGTCAAAATACAAAAAGGAGCATAATTCCATCAATTGTGACATTGTCCTAAAGAATATGGTATCGCCACAAGACAGTTGTCATAAGCAATATATTTGTAATGTTAAATGAAGAAACATAAAGGAATGGTAAAGTTATAGCCATCGTTAAGATTTCGTGACGGACGGACAGACTGACGGACGGATAAAGCGATATCTTTGTATCGCCTTTTCATCGAAAGTGCAACAAAAAAGGCAAATACCATTTTTGCGACAATATCAATGGGTATTAGTATTTCAAACAAACCCCTTGGACTTTAGAGACCCCCAGCCAAATATCAGACTTTCTTCAGAATGTCATCGCCAACTTCATAGTGTTTCAAGTTGTAACTTAACTGCATTATTACTTTTGCTTTTTTAATGGAGTTAACATAATATAAATTGCACTGTTCTTTATTGACGGAATCAAGTGAAAGAATTTATAAGAGGGTGAATTCCTTTTAAAATACTAGAGAGAAAAACACTGTATTTCATGCAAAATGTCTTAGAAGTGTATTTATTTCTAAATGGGCATTAATAATAATATAAAAAGTATCTAAATTTTTAAGGAAAACATCTTTTACTTAAAGTGTCGAGAAATTAATAAAAATCCAACAAGCTTCATCATGTCATGGTTTCGACCTGTGCACCGTTTAGTCAGTGTGATAAATTTTAGTGTACAAATATAAATATCCAACTTGCCGAACACGTTAACCATTTCTCAATTAACAAAAAGAGAGATTAACCAAGAAAAGCAGTCAGAGTTATGTTATTTGTCAGGGCGTGCACTGTGAAGAAAGTGTGTAAACTTTCATGCAAATGCTCTTTGTAGAAGTTAAGAAAAATCCACTTGCCGAAAAATGTTAACCAGACGTACGCACGCACGGACGTACTGACGATTCTGTCACTTCATACCGGGGGTATAACACGAATTGTGATTAGAAGAAAATCCCAAAGTTAATTACAAGGGATTTAGAAAGCTAAATTGTTAACCACCCCAGAGATAACCCAAGAAATTAGTAAGTCAGAGATATGTTACCATTGTACCAAGTACAAAATGGGAAGATTACCTCGTAAATAAGGTGGCCTAAGGCATTAACTTGTCAGTGACACGAGATGTTCACTGTGTAGTAAATGTGTACACTTTCATGGCAATGCTCTTTGTAGAAATTAAGAAATACTTGCCTAAGGGGTTACCAATTTCTCTACGTACAAAATGGTGAGATAATCTCAGAAATAAGTTAGTTAGGGTTAAATTACTTGTCAGGGTAATATCTTGTGCACTGTTTAGTAAGTGTTTAAAGTTTCAGGTCTATGCTCTTTGTAGAAATTGAGAAATATCCAACTTGCCAAAAAAGGTTAACAATTTCTTTAAAAGGTACAAAATGAGGTGATAAACCCAAAAATGAAGTAGCCAGAGTTATGTTACTTGTCAGGGTCATGACATGTGCACTGTTTAGTGAGAGAGAGAGAGAGAGAGAGAGAGAGAGAGTATGTTTGTTATAAGTATGTCAATTCAAATAGGACGCCACAAACAACTAACGAAAAAGAGAACCTTTGGGGATACCGTCTTGGAACGGTCAGTGGCAAAACAAATTGCCACTGGGGGTTTAAACCAGGTTCTAGGGTGCACCAACCTCACACTTGCCCGAACAGGTTCTCGTATCACAAAAAAGTACAAGTTATCTTGGTGAAATAACTCCAACCCACCCATCGGCTCAACAACATTGCATGCGAAAGCACACAAGCATATAAAACATAAGAAGATAATAGCATTGCAAATAAATCACAGTTAATCACAAGGGATTTCGAAAGCTAAAGTGTTGCAAATTTGATACTTTTAATATTCTTTATTTTTTCAGTCTACTACTCTAATACAGAGACAATCCCAGAAATAAGTTAGTCAAATTTATGTAACTTGTCAAGGTCATGACCTTAACCTCTGCCACCGTCGTGAAACCAAGGAGGCAAGCATAATGATTAACTGTAGATGGGTTATCACCATGTTGGTAACCTTTCTTTTTGAATTTACAAATATTTTTTTTTACTAATAACCAGGAAAAAATAACATAACCTTTGATTTTCTTTTATAAATTAAGTCTCCAAAAAACTTGCTGTGAAATAACTAGTTGCAATAGTTATTTTAAACTCGCCTGTATTTCTTTATTTAATCTGGGTATTCGAGATAAAACATGCAAAAGGTTTTCCTGAATTTGTGATACAGTTAACCTTGTTTTAAATGTTTTAAAAGATCATACATATCAGTGCCCTATGAATAAATACTGACTATTTTCTGAAATTTTCATCTTGAAATAAACAAAATACGGCGCGTTTAACGCGAACGTGTGAATCAGAAATGTTAAATGTCGAAATAAAAGTATACTCAGTAAATACTGGAAATTTATTCATTGTTGATACGCATCTTATACCCATGTCTTCTTACAATAAACAGTTCGAATTCTAAGCCTAAATCTGTTTTATTTTAAGACTCGTTGCTAAGGTTTTGTAATCTGCCCCTTGGGTGGGGTAAACAATAAAAAGTAGTTTTTCTTAGAAAATTGAGTTCTTTCAAAACTAAAAATTAGATAATATCGTTGCAAACACAGTTCTGAATAATATGCTTCGTATATTATGAATAGCACACAACTCAAAAGTAAATGTTATAAGTGAAAGCAGTTGCATCCATTTGTAAAACTGAAGATTCAATAAGTAAAAAAACGTGTGCAAAAGCTGATTAATATATCTAGCTATTTTACGTTGTTGAGATAATACTGAAAGGAAAAGGCAAATTTTAGAAAGACCCATCTTGTCACCTTTCGGTTTCAAAGGCAACTTATTTTGCTGCATCTTTTCAAAGCACGACAATTAATTTAATTCCCATTGGCAGACCAATGAAAATAAAGAAATATCGTGTCAGGTGGCTGTATTTATGTGTTGATGCTCAAGTTGTTTGAAAAAAAAATGTTTTATTTACATAGAACAGGCACACACATAAGACAGAATACCGTTTTTACAAGAACTCTGGAATGGCTGTTTAAAACGTCTAGAAAATGATACAGATATATTGTACACACTTACATTTATTTACAATATTTTGCGGTCATTTGTCAAAATGATGTCAGAAATTTAAGTAGTTCATGTACATCAATATGTTTGACCTTCATACCGAAAGTAGACCAGGATGTAAGTTATCTTGAACTTTTTGAAAACCCTGACATTATTTTGGCGAATTGCGACAACTTTGTATAGATCATCATATACTCATTGTATGAGTTGTTTTGGTATATTGTCCATGAATTTCAGAGTTCTCATGCAAACGGTTTTTCTATTGCTTTTTGTATGTGCTTGGTAATACTGTAAGAACACGAATATGACTAAACTGAGCTTGTTAACATAACAACATCTTTAGATAAATACATTTCTTCAATAAAATCTACATGCTTACCTTCTCTTTATCATTCCAATTTTTGTAGGAAATTGTAAAATATTAGAAAATTGAAACACAAAATAATTATTCAGATATGCTTTTAGTATTATGACCTCCTAAATATACTTAAACCAAATTACTGACGATTTCTGGTTAGTGTCAATAAAAGAACACACGTGTGCGATGGGAGTGACGTTTAAAACTACTTACCACCTTTAAAACGAGTTTTTGTAGGAAGACATGACTATACGATACTGTATCAAAAATTAATAAATTTGCAGTATTTACTATTTTACATTTAAATTTGACATTTAACATTTTTGAGTCAAACTCTCGCGTTTAACTCGCCGTATTTCGTTTATTACAAGATGAAATGTTGTGGCACTTTCAGAACATAGATAATAATTATTCACCAGGGCGCTGAAAGTTTTGATCTTTAAAAATATTTTTAATTACCGGAAATAAAATAAGAAAAACTTACAACACCTCTCCTCTAAAATTCGTTACCGAGCGTTTATGTGTAAGTGCCACCTGCACTTGGGAGAACCGGTACCAGGGTTTGCGTATGAATATCTTAAATGAAACAGACACAGAAAAGTCTATCTGTTTTATGTTTCATATGTGCAGTTATCTTAGAAACGGACTTTAAAAGCCTAAGATCGTTCTCTGTCATGTTAATTAAGCTGTCATTATTTTCCATGATAAGTATGATTTGATATGCAATTGCCAAAACACTGGAAAGACGTTTTCACGGTTTTCTTTCGGCGTTAGCTGTCTAAGCTCACTTTTGACCTAGTTTTCTACCTATGGAATATTGTTAATAAAACTTATTAATATGCAGCTGGAAAATCATATAGATTATTTCAATTGGTTGTTAGTGGGATAATCCCTTGGCCATACTAAGAAGGAAGGGATGGTTCGTCAACAGGTATCACAAGTAAAATAAAATTCCTAATAGGCCGGTGGCCAGGAACATGTTTGCTCCCCCACCCCCTTGGGGAATTTTGTAGACATGATTTTTCTGAAAGCCTGTTAAGTCCCGGATATTTTGCAGTTTGTTTGCATTCTGGCGAGTGGGGCATAAGGGTGTTACGGAGGTTTTAATATGTTACCCCTAAAATTTGTAAAAAAAAATATATGGATTTTAAACCTTTTATTCTGCTCTATTCCAGCTATGATTTCATAAAACTTATATTTTTGTATAAGGATGATGTATTATCTTTTGATTGATGTAGTTTTCATTTCAAAATTTTCGCTCTAACCTAACATATTTAGTGTGTAACATACATAATCCTAAAAAGATGAAATTTAAGTCAGAAACTTACCTGTAGGATTTTTGTTTGTAAGCAAATTTAGGCAATAATACATGTTTTTGAAAGCTGCATGATCAAGCAATATGAAGCAGTGTGTTTTTTCATAAAAATCCCACTGCCAAAAGTAAAATTTTTACCATAATCTAATATGATACAGTATTGCTAATTTAATCATAATATTCATGTTTTGAGATGAAAAAGCATAAAATATAATTGTATAATTAATAAACTTATATATATATAAGTGTTTAATTGAATAATTGTGCTTGATAACTGTAATTGTTCTTGAAACTTGCAAGACTTCAAATTTTCAACATACATAACATATGTTACTCATTAAAATAAGGCTTTTTTCTCGTCTTTATTTGTTTTTAATGGTGTTAGCTGATATCTATTTGAAGAAATTAATTATGTGTGCTCTTTGCAATGTCCTGATGTTTGTTAGCCCTGTGTAGATTTCTAATTACATTGACAGTCGCTTTTTTTAACTAATATTACTGATTTAATGAAGTATTTTCTCTAAAACTGATATTGTTGTACAAAGAACTGAAAACATTTACAAAACTGTATCACAACTATGCAATCATTTTAGATTAAACTATAAAATAATAATAGTAAGTGGTTCATAGTATATACTTTGTTATGTTATGTGGTTAAAATGTAAAAGTATACAAATATTGCTTTGAAAAAAAGTGTTACAAACAAAACTAATTAAAATTAATTATATGTTACCTAATTATTTAAGTAATGTTTTAAGAAATATGACTTAGAATAAAGAAAACAAATTTCTAAACCGTGTTATAGTTTGTATCTAGATTACCAAAGAGTCACTCATAATGTGAATATGAACTTTCTTTTAACTATATTTACTAAAAAAAAGTTGAAAGCACCAGTTCTGGTCTTTTAGAACAATACGTAATAACTGATATTACTGTTAAATAAAACATGTGAAATAAGAAAAATAAATTGTCCTAAATGAAATATTATTTTTCCATTGTTCAAAGAAAGTGTAAGAATTTATTAAGAATTCCTTAAGATCTTTGTAGAATGTTATTTTTAAAGACAAATAATTGTTAAAGAGAAACATCCTAATTTGAAAGACAATCTGTGTAATGCAGGTGATGGTAAACTAATAAAGAAACTTATGTATAATAATTTTTTAACGTAAACATTCTTTTACTTGAGTAAAAAAATTCTTATATACATTGTAATGCATATGCTGTTTCAATGTTTACAAATTCTACACTGAACCTTAGTATTTTAGATGAATAAAACTACTTTTAAAAACATTTCTAACATCAGATAATTTAATCGGCTAATTTGTGTAAAGTTTAAATTAAGTAGCTTTTAAATTTGTTATAGATCAACTTTAACACAATATAATAAGATATTAAAATATTTATCAAAATGTTAACTAATTGTTTGCAGTTTCCTTCTTTTCTTTTCTTATTATTTTTCTGATTATTAAAGTAAAAATTGGTAACATATAATAAGCTGACAAAAGAAATAAATAGAACAATAAAATGATAAAAAAAATGGTAATTTTGTTTATTCTTTCTTTTCTACAATTTGTTAGAACAAATTAATGTTATCTGTCTCAATTCAGAGTATCTGGACTTAGCTTTAGACTGGATGCAACAGCCCAAAATAAGTGTAAAATTAAGCTGTACTACAATGTTGTCACTGAGCCATATTGATAGGTTTATTGTTAATTTAAAAAGATTTTTAAAAAGGACGACCATCTACATCATACACATTTTTTTCAAGACATATTGAGCAGTACACAGATCATTAACCTCTAAAGTTTAACATATTTAAATTAAAAATACATTACTGTTTAATATCACCAGCATCAATACCTTAATTTCCTTTTGTAACATAATTCTTATATATTACCTATTTTAATACAAGATACATAGAGTGCAGGAAGGTTGTTAACCTATATACTCGATTAAGATACTGGTTTATTAAAACAAAACTGGCACTGATTTGTTTACTGTTTTATCACAGCAACAGTCATATTACCTCATCTTACTAATGGTTATAGCAGTGGCTACGCATCAATTACAGGTAATTTTAATGGAGACGTGTATTGCTTGTCCTTGAAAAAATAAATAATAATAAAAAATCAAATAATATCATGAATAAAATACATTTTTACTCATAATATTCTTGATAACACACTTATAGGCATTCCAATGGGTACTAATTGTGCACCCCTTGTTGCTGATCTGTTTTTATACTGTTATGAAAGAGATTTTATGTTATCTCTTTCTACCGAACATCAAGATGATATTATTACAGCTTTTAACAACACATCGAGGTACCTTGATGATTTATTAAATATAGATAATAACCATTTTCCATCACTGGTTAATAAGATTTATCCTAAAGAACTACAGCTTAATAAAGCGAACACTTCAGAAAAGCAAGCAAACTTTCTTGATTTAAATCTATCCATTGACAGTGGTTACGTCACTACTAAAATTTGTGATAAAAGAGATGATTTTAATTTTAATATAGTAAATTTTCCGTTTCTAGACGGCGATGTTCCTCGTGCGACTTCTTACGGGGTTTATATCTCACAGCTTGTTCGCTTTTCAAGAGCTTGCAACGATGTGACTGATTTCAATGAACGTAATCTTTGCATCACAGAAAAACTTTTAAAACAAGGTTATCGGTATCACAAATTAAGGAAAACCTTTTGCAAGTTTTATCGCCGATATCCAGATCTAATTCATAAATACAGGTGCTGTTTAAAATCACTATTGCAACAAGGTATTTCACAGCCAGTTTTTTATGGAGATTTAATTTATAAACTTAAGAAGATAAAAGGCGATGTTAATTTCTCCCGGTTATTCGTAAAAACCATCTGTAAATTTAAAAAGAAAGGTTACCAACATGATATTTTACAGCGCTCTGCAGGCCTGGTGATTAACCCATCTACAGTTGATCATTATGCTTACCTCTTTGGTTGCACGACGGTGGCAGGGGTTTAAGAGTTTATGAAAGTTTTTGGGGAAATCTTTCATAAAAAGAACCTAGAAGCTCGATTTGTTTCTTTTATCCCTGTCATCGTGTTCTTGCTGATTTTACTCCAGGTGCTCTGGTCTCTGTAAGATCATTGAGTACCCGCCCTTTGGCTTTGCAATGCTATTAAATTCTTATGTTTATATGTTTGTATGCTTTTGCATGCAACATTGTTGAGCTGATGGGTGGGTTGGAGTTATTTCACCAAGACAATTTGTACTTGTTTTGTGATACGAGAACCTGTTGGGGCAAGTGTGAGGTTGGTGCACCCTAGAACCTGGTTTAAACCCCCAGTGGCAATTTGTTTTGCCACTGACCGTTCCAAGGCGGTAACCCCTCCGGTTCTCACTTCCGTTATTTGTTTGTGGCGTCCAGTTTGAAACTGATTTTTGTAATACCATGCTCTCTTTTCCTCTCTACTTTTTGGCTGTGTGGGGAGGCTGTGTATGCTGGATGTGGCCATTCCTGATATGCATATTTCATTTTTTTATAGCTTATCAAACGCAAATAATTAATTATTTCATTTTTATTACTAATTTAAATTTCATAATCTCTAAGTCACCTTTCTTTGAGAACAACTGATTAAATTTATCACTAGAATCACTATTTCTTATGGATATAATTGTAACTTTTAAAACAGAAATTCGTCTTAAAATGTCTCCTTTACTAACTAAGTGCAGGCTGATTTGTGTTGGTTCTTATCAATTTATCATTAAAGAAGGTATGTAATTTATATCGCTAATACGTTCTTTTGGGTAACATATTTAAAAATGGTGATTTATGATATGTTATTTATTTTTATTATGATATAATGCTAACTAATAATTAAAACTCATGAAGAGGTATATTTAAGCAAAAACAATTACACCAAAACTTCAAATTTATCAACCATAGGCATAAGTATATGATATAACATAATACTAAAAACACATATAACTAAAGTTATGGATATTATTAACAATATGTTTAACAAAGTTTACCTTTTAATCACACAATATGTCTTTCAGAGTTTATTTCTTTATAATTTATTTTATTTATAGATAATTTCTTTGCTATCTTTGAGATGTTTTTTGCAGTTTTTCAGAGATTTTGGTTTTTGGAATTTCCAAATATATGTATTTATTTACATACATTAAACAAGAAATGTGTCTCAATGTGACTTAATTACATTTAAATACTGCATTCTTATTTATATAACTCCTTAGGAACCCATTTATATTAATAAATTCAACAAATAAAACAGAAATTACTTGCTAATGCAAGTAAGAAATGTTTCATACAACTTTTTAAACTAGATTTTGATGTTAAGTAACATATCTTAATGACTATTTATAGACCTTTACCTTAGGTTGCAGATGTTTTATTGCATTAAAAATATAAAAAACATCATCTTCCTGGTGTAGAAATATAGGTTTATTTCAGAACTTTTATAATTGCCAATTATTTCTTCATAGCATAAAATTTTCTCAAAGGTCACATATTCAAATAGGCGTTACGGTAAAACGACCCACTCGCCAGAAAGCAAACAAATTGCAAAATGCGAAGAACGGCATAGGCTTTCAGAAAAACATACCCTTCACAATTCCCCCAGTGGGAAGGGGGTCTATTGGCAGCTCAAGGTCCAATACATTTATGGCCTGTTTTCCCATTTTCTTTTCTTTCGGTAACATATTTCAATATAGCGTTACGGGCTTATGTCCCAATGTATGTCACTGTATTACATATGTCCTGAATTCTCATTTATCGTGCTATATTTTTCTTATAAGCACAAATTACTTGCTACTGCACGTAAGAAATGTTTCATACTTCTATTTTACTAGGTTTTTATGTTAAGTAACATAACTTAATCACTATTTTAGACTAATACCTTAGTTTACCAATGTTTTATTGCATTAGCAATGTAGATAAGAGCTTCCTGGTGTAGAAAAAATAGGTTTATTTTAGAACTCTTATAATTGACAAATATTTCATTCTTACACAAATGTTTTTTCAAAGGTAACATATTCAAACAGGCGTTACGGAAAAACGCCCCACCCGCCAGAGTGCAAACAAATTGCAAAATGCGTAGAATGGAATAGGCTTTCAGAAAAACATAGCCTTCAAAATTCCCCAAGGGGGGGGGGGGGGGGGGTCTATTGGCAGCTCAAGGTCTATAAACTGTGTCTGCTTCGACGTTCTATCTATTTTACTTTCTTAATTTGATTTGCCACTGACCGTTCCAAGGCGGTAACCCCTCGGGTTCTCATTTTTGTTAATTGTTAGTGGTGTCTCTTTTGAAACTGATCATTTTATTATCCATGCTCTCTCCCTCTCTTCTTCTTGACTGTGTGGGGAGGCTGTTTTTTCTGAATGTGGCGATTCCTGATATGCATATTTCACCTTTTTTTAAATATATATTTATATATAAATCTTTTTCCATCAACGCCGTTTATCTCTTTTTAAAGATAGTTCTTGTTTCTTTATGCAAATATATATTTCCAATCTGCAAGTACTATATGCTTTGTCATATACATGTATTTTAAAATGTTTAATATCAACATCAAAGGAACTATCTAGTGTTGTCTCTAGTATATTTTATGATGATATATGGTTTCAGTTTAAAATAGACTCTGGTAAATATTGACTTTGTAGATATTTCTTGATGTTAAGCCAGCGCACTCGAAAGATTTTGCACATTTATGTGACTAGAATTCTAAAACTTTTAACTTCGAAAGCTCTTGAAAATCTTTTTCTCCTGTACAAACTAATATCATAGCTATAAATTCTATCCTTAAGTGCTAGAATTATGAACTAAAGGGAACACATCTATGTGGGCCTATAAATCATGTAATTTAAATCCTTTTAACAATTTACCAGTCTTTAAATGGCACGGGCTGATCCAGTATTTCATTAAGAGGGCGAGCCAAAATCCTCCAGAAAAGAAAGCAATCTGGCAATCTGGAATGTACTACTGGTATCATTCGAATGGTTCTTCTGGCTTATAAAGAAAGCTTGAATATTTATGTTTTATTAAATATTTTTGTTTACTCTTAAAATATTTTATACATGTACATGTACATCAACGAAAAGATGGGACATGTGCCACGTTCCGACGTCTGAATCGGCCAAAGCACGAATCGCAAAAGTAGCCCACAGTATAACAGACACTTGTATTTGATAAGTATAAAGTAATCGTGTGCAGGGGTTTGTGAGGGTAAAAATGCATGTCAAACTATTCCATAAATTAGAAAGCGTAAAGCAGATAAGAATTTAATTTCATTCTGAAATAACTTTAGGTGTGCATAAGAAGTAGTAATTATTTTACAGTAAAGTGGTTAAAGCAACCTTAGATGTGATAATGTTATTTATTTAAAATTTAATATCTTGTAAAAATGGCGACAGGGGGTGAACCTGACCTAGACCGAGACACAGATGAAACATTTGACTTCCTGTGCTCCATGTGTCAAAAGAAGAATAAGAACACGGACGGGGAACACTTTTGCGCTAACTGCTCTAATTATTATTGTTCTACTCAAGACAAAGTTCATGATGATGAAGTTCCTCCTTTACAGTTCAAGCCTTCTATGACCGTACAATTTCCAGCGGTACCAACAGAGAGATGTACAGTACATGGCCACGAGCCTGTGGATATGTTCTGTCGGCAACATGACTCGGTGGGATGTGTCACCTGCATGGAGATTCAGCACAGGTTAGATTTTCAAATACTGGAAATGCGTTTATTTTTGTTACCATGAAATGTATTGGTTTTAGGTAATTGTATTATTGTATAGTCTTTTAAAATTCGTAGATCGATCAGTTCACGAATTCCATGACAGTAGTGCCTCTTAAATGATTTTTATCTAATTTCTTGTCATCAAAGAACAAATTACAGAACATACAAAATCTCATTCATTACAATAAAATTTGAATTAGGATTCCCTCTTTATACAGCTTTTACAGGCTTGGTTAAAAGTGCCAAAGGTTTCACAAAAATGTATTAATTATCATAATACAATTAACTGAACAAGATATTTAACCTTTATTTTGCAAAATTGCTAGAGTGGTTTTAAGGAGCACTTTCATGACAATTCAAATGATTGATTAATTCCAGTGATTGTAAAGAGAAGTTCTATGTGCCAGATTACATAAAGAACAACACCACGGCTGCCAATCCAAACAACATAATAGAACAAACGGATGTCGTAGCCACCAGTGTGGCACAGTGTCAGAAAGAATTTATGAAAGAAAAGAAATACCTCGGATATAGCAGGGAAAGGTCACTAAAGCAAATCCGAAAATGGAGAATCGAAATCAACGGAGTTCTGGACGAACTTGAAAACAAGACAATCCAGGAGCTAGAACAGAAGTTTCAGTCTCTTATTGATAAGATTGAAACTGCCCTGAGAGAACTGCAAGCCTTAACAACTGACATACAGTCTACACAAAAGAGCTTGAAGTCTGCCGGAGGCAATTTAGCGCAGATGTTTGTCAGCATCAAAATGGCCAAAGAGGTTGCTTCTCTTGCTCAAGAGAAAGTCAACACAACCCAAAGCCAATTTTCTTCCACGGAAATTTCTTTCGAGCCTTATCCAAAGCTTCAGTCTGTCTTGCAGAAGATACAAGCTCTCGGGGACATCAGTCTAACTGAAACAGTAAACATGATCCAGACAAGCCATACGTTCTCAGAAAGTCCAGGTACAACTGCTTCCTTATCACCAACAACCATGACCCAGACCAGCAATACGTTCTCAGAAAGTCCAGCAACAACTGCATCCTTATTACCAACAACCATGACCCAGAAAAGCCATACGTTCTTAGAAAGTCCAGCAACAACTGCATCCTTACTACCAACAACCATGACCCAGACCAGCAATACGTTCTTAGAAAGTCCAGCAACAACTGCATCCTTATTACCAACAACCATGATCCAGACAAGCCATACGTTCTTAGAAAGTCCAGCAACAACTGCATCCTTATTACCAACAACCATGACCCAGAAAAGCCATACGTTCTTAGAAAGTCCAGCAACAACTGCATCCTTACTACCAACAACCATGACCCAGACCAGCAATACGTTCTCAGAAAGTCCAGGTACAACTGCTTCCTTATCACCAACAACCATGACCCAGACCAGCCATACGTTCTCAGAAAGTCCAGCAACAACTGCATCCTTTTTACCAACAACCATGACCCAGACAAGTTTTACGTTATATAACCGTACCAGGCAACAATCGTGTGACAGTCAAACCAAACCTCCCTTACTCCAGGTGAAAGACAAGAAATCCTACACAGTGAAAGTGAAATCAGACGGTGATACATGTGGTATCTACAGTGCTTGCACACTTGCTGACGGGACCATTATCCTGGCTGACTTTTGGAACCGTAAGCTGAAACGTGTCAACGGTACATCCTTTACTGTCACAGAATACTGCGAAGTTCCCGACTATCCATACCAAGTGTGTGTTATCGTTGACCAGGAAGTGGCTGTATCCTGTGGCTGCAGCAATCTTATACAGTTTGTTTCTATAGGAAAGATAATGCAGAAGACAAGACAGATAAACACTGGATTTGAATGCATTGCTTTAGCCTATGCTGATGGGAAGCTGTTCGTGTCTGATTGGGATACATCAGTGTATATGTACACTATGTCTGGAGATAGACTGAAGCAGTTCAGCAAGGATCAATCAGGGACACAGATATTCTCTTTTATCAAAAGCATTGCTGTCAGCAGTGATTACTCTAAGCTCTATGTTGCAGACAGGAATAAAGGTTTAATTATTCTTGATAGATATGGTCAGCTTGTTGGACAGTTTGATGGTGAAGAACTGTTTTTGGCCAATGGTGTTTGTCTGCACAAGAATGACAGCGTTCTTGTCTGTGGATATTTATCTAAGAATGTGTTGCAATTCTGTCCTGATGGTGAACTGCTGGGTGAGATTCTGAAAACTGACGTAGGATGTCGGCTTGTATGTTGTAATAAGGACAACACAAAACTCATTGTAGGACTTGAACTAAACGATGAAATTGAAGTATATGAAATCAACTGAAGTGACTATCATACAATAAAATGGACCAAACTCTGAAAAATGACCCTTGGGCATCATTAAAATGCATTGTTTTACCTAGCCGTAACAGTAAATATTAAATTATGAATATGTTAAGAATGGAATTTGCAACTTCTCTTACGACAAAAATTTTTTTTAATAATTAGAACAGGTATCATTCAAATTAAAATTTTGAACCTACAAATCTGGTCTATTTCAGATATTATTAAACAAAACTTATATTTTTATATAAGGTTAAGTATTCTCTGATTATTGGTGTAGTTTTCATTTCAAAAAGCGTACTATTATAAAAACGCATTTAGTGTATAACATACATAACTCTAAAAAGATGAAATTTAAGTCAAAAACTTACCTGTAGGATTTTTATTTGTAAGCAAACTTAGGCAATTTTTATGTTTTTAAAGCTGTTTATTTTTATAAAAATCACACAGGCAAAAGTAATAATTTCCACACAATCTAAAATGTTACCCTGTAGCTAGTTCAATCATAATATTCATATGTTACACATTAAAATGAAGCTGATTTTATTTTATTTATTTTTTGAATGATGTTAGCTGATATGTATTTGAAGAAATTAATTTTGAATGCTCTGTGCAATTTTCTTATGTTAATTAGTCCTTTATTAGTGCTTATTGCATTGAAAGTCATTTTTACAGTAACATTAATGATTGAAAGAAGTATTTTCCCTAAAACTGATATTGTTGTTCAAAAACTTATCAAGCTTATCACAAATCAGCAATCATTTTAGATTAAATTATACAATTTAAATTATAGATTAAATTATACAAAAATGATAGTAAATAGTTTATAGTGTACACTGTGTTATGTGGGTGGTTTAAAATGTGAGAGTGTTTAAATTTTTCCATTTTAAACCTCCAAAATCTCCGTAACATGTACTTCAGAAGTTACAATGTTTACGAAGTACAATTCATTGATATTGGAGACATTAAAATTACAAATCATTGAAACTAATAACAAAATTAATGATATCATGAATTAAACTAATAAACAGAATATTCTTGATAAGTTATGATAACACTTTGGCTTATTAAAAGCTAAATATTTAATACATTTTTATTACTGACTTGAATTTCCTATTTTATTTGTCAGCTTTCTTTGGAAACAACTAATTAAATTTATCACTAAATCACTACTCCTTATGAATATAATGGTAAATTAAAAAGGAAAATTCATCTTAAAATGTCTCCTTTACTAACTAAGAGCAGCCTGATGATCGTTGGTTACTTAAAATACATTATTGTCACAATTTATCATGTAAGAAGATATGTAATTTATATCGCTATCGTGCAGTAACTAAAATAGGTTAATAAGTTCCGATGACTAACATATTTGAAGATGGTGATTTATTATAATATATTGTTTATGTTGTATGGCTTAATAATCTTTTTACAGGCGCGTAGGAGCAGGGGCCGCGACCATATTTTGGCAAGGTGCGGCTCCGCCGCGGCTGCAGAATAAAGGATTCTTTAGCGCTAATGCTAGACCCTAAACGGTAAATTCGGGCTGTAAGGTTGTTGTTTATGACCTGAAGATCGTTATCGGATTAGCAAATATACAGTCAAGTGTCAATGTTTAAGAAGCAGTAATCTTCCGCGCAATTGCCTCCGGATATTTAAGTCACAGATTAGGGTCATCCCAGTAAATTAAAGTATATATCGAAATAATAAGCGCTACAGAGAAGAGGCGAAAGTAAGTTTCGGAGGTGAGGAATACAAAGTCTTGTTATGTTATAATTCTCAAAGAACACAGTCGGCAAAGTATACGCATTTAAAAGTAAAAAGTGATAATTATGGATGCTCAAATTTAAATTAAATTGTATTTGTTAAACTTTAAATAATTCCATAAGGATCTTTAAGTAAATATGGATGAACAAAATCAACCTCGTAATTTTAAATTTTCCAAACGATCGTTTGGTATAAAGAATCCGGAACAGAGGTCTTTTCAAGCATCATGGTTTGCAAGCTATCCCTGGCTTCATTATGATCAGGTTAGTTTGCATTGAAAAATAGTTATTATTTTTATTTTATTTCTTTTTTTATTAAATACAGTGTAATACTGTTCATATATACAGGAATACTAATTTAGCATTTAATATAGTTTTAACTATTAAATACATACTGAATCTTTATTGTACACTAATTAAAATCGCAGTTGTGATTATTTTCATTTTTTTAATTTGCAGGAGCGAGATCTGGCGTTCTGCTTCACGTTTATGGTGGCTACCAAGACCGGCAAGTTCAGCAACTCCAAAAGCGAATGCGCATTCATTAGCACGGGCTTCATAAACTGGAAGGACGGCCCGAAAAAAAATCAGAAGGCATCAAGATTCTGATTGCCACAAAGAAGCTGTTGAACGTCACGTGACGCTCCCCAAGGTAAGGCGCGACATCGGGGAGACGCTGTCTGTTGCCCACTCTGGAGAAAAGGCCGTCAACAGAGCAAAGCTTCTAACAATTCTGCGCAGTATACAATATCTCGCACGCCAGGGTTTAGCATTGCGCGGTCACGATGACAACGAGGGCAGCTTCATGCAGCTCCTTAGACATCATGGACAATCAAACCCCTCCATAATCGAATGGCTGGAAAAGAAGACAGATAAATACACATCCCCAGTTTTTCAAAATGAAGTGTTACAGATCATGGCTCTGAATATAATAAGAAATATCACCGCCAGTGTTTCAGAAGACCGATTTTATACAGTAATGGTCGATGAAACAACAGACGTGTCAAACAGAGAACAGGTTGTTTTGATTCTGAGACACGTTTATAAGTACTTGACTGTGCATGAAGACTTCGTGTGTTTAAACATGGTGCCTTCCATCGGAGGCCAGACACTGACTGCCATTAGGGATACGTTGGTTCGTATGCAGCTGAAGATCACCAACTGCCGAGGCCAGTGCTACGACGGTACCAGTAACATGTCGGGGGCAAAGCGTGGAGTCGCTGCAAACATTTCAGCCGAGGAACCAAGGGCTGTATATAACCATTGTTATTGTCATTCGCTAAACCTAGCCGTGGCAGACACTGTACATGCGTGTAAAACGCCGAGAGACACATTAGACACCGTGTATGAAATAACAAAACTTGTTAAATTTTCCCCAAAGCGCGAAGTACTGTTTGAAGAACTCAAGCAAGAAATGAGTCCTGAGACTACCGGCGTGAGAGTGTTGTGCCCGACAAGATGGGCTGTGAGAGCAGAGAGCCTGAAAAGTGTTCTGGTCAATTACGTTGTTCTTCAAAGGCTGTAGGAAGCCAGCTACGAGAGCACAAGAAACAGAAATTCGTGCACGCATTGATGGAGTAAAAGGCTAGATGGAATCATTTGGCTTTCTATTTGGTGTGAGTCTTGGTTATCACCTGCTGAAGCACAGTGACAATCTAAGCAAGACGCGGCAACAAGGCAACAAACCAACATATCAGCATCAGAGGGACAGGACCTGAGTAGCCAAGTTGACGGTGGCTCGACAGGGGCTACTATAACGTCGCTACTATCAGATGATGCATTCAACAGCTTCTGGCAATGGTTGGACAATAAACTCAACGAAGTTGATTTAAGCGAGCCAGCACTGCCATGCGCGCGCAAGATGCCAAAGCGGTATGAATCCGGAAACGCCGAGCACGAGTACCTAGAAACTCCCAAAGACCTTTATCTTCAGAAATACTTCTAGGCCCTAGATTTGGTCATCAACTGCATTCAAGATAGATTCGACCAGCCAGGATTTCAAACGTACAGATGCCTGCAAGACGCCCTTCTGAACGGCATAAGGAAGGACGAAACAGCAGATGAAGATATCAGCTACGTCACGGCGACGTACCGAGACGACATAAACGGCTTGGCATTTCGCACGCAGTTAGATACGTTAAGCACACTTCTGCAGAGCAGTAGGAAGGACCTAAACGAAGTGTCTCTGAGTGACATTGTGCAAATGAGATATGAAACCAGGAAGTAGAACACTTTTTTCAAAAGTAGTGACTGTGCTGAAACTCATATTGGTCACGCCGGCGACAAATGCGGCCAGCGAACGATCGTTTTCGGCGCTACGGCGCCTAAAGTCGTAGATCTACCATGGGGCAAGAAAGGCAGAACCACCTGATGGTTCTACACGTTTATAAAGAGGCCACCGACAAAATGGACATTGTCAGTGTTGCTCGAGATTTCGTCTCCGGTATGGACAATCGTATGACCACATTTGGTAGATTTTGACATCACTACCAGTGTTATATGTGCTATAAAATGCAAAAGTAATTTACTGACAATATGATCTATTCATTAATTGATAATCCATTTAGATTATTTTTGCATAGGTAAATCTCTGTGCTATACAAAGAATATACATGACTATTTTATGAAATAAAATAGAAAAACGCGATCTTATTGTTGCTTGTCGTGTTTTAACACTCGTTTCATATCAAATTTACAAACTTTATTATGACTGTATACATGCATGTATATAATTGATATGCACTTTGCTATGAAGCCAGCATCATATCTTCCGCGGCCCCTACTGTTAAAATCGCTCCTACGCGCATGTTATTATTCAGGAAAAGGTGTATTTAAACTAAAACATTAACACCAAACTTCAAATTTATTTACCATAAGCATAAGTAATGAACTGCAAAAACCTGTTATAATATTTTTCAACTCAGATCGAACTTTTTTTATAATTAAGTAAAGTAATAGCCTAAACAAAACATGTATTTCAATCTGATAACTTTTACTATTTTATTGCATTTTTTATTTCTTTAAATTTTACCTTTGTACAATATGTGTGAATATTATTATGCATTCGTAATTTTTACAAGTCATACTGATAGGGTTAATAACTCCATTGAAAATTTTTAGGTCCAGATACACACAAGTGTTCTTTTATTTATAAATAATGGTAATTCTTATGGAATTTAATATGCAATTTCTCTTAAATTCAACTTCAATGTGATTAACCCTGTCTGTACCTTTAGTCTATTAATTCAGTATTTTAAGACATAATGTTACACAGTTTCTTGTAACTCTAACTGAGTGACATATTACAATTTTAGTATGTATATATGATGGAAATTGTATGTACAATTATGAGACTTAAATAAAAGATTTAACTATAAGTATATAATATAACATATTACAAAAAGGTTACGGATATTTACAAAATGTTTGACAAAGTTTACCTTTTAATCACACTGATGTCTTTAGGAGTTTATTTATTTATAATTTTATTTAAAGATACATGTTTGAAATGTTTTGTTGCATTTTTTCAGATTTTTTGGTTGTTGGTATTTCCAAATATATGTAATTATTCACATACATTTAACAATAAGTGTGTCTTAAAGTGGTTGTTTTACATTAAAATACTTTATTGTTGTGTATATTAATATATTTTACAAATAAAATGCTAATTACTTGCTTATGCAAGTAAGAAATGTTTCGTATATCTTATTGTACTAGGCGTTCATGTTAAGTAACATATCTAAATGACTTTTTAGACCCATACCTTAGGTTGCAGATACTGCAGTGGAGGGGGTCTAGTCTATTGGAAGCTCAAGGTCTATAAATGTCAGTTTGGCCATACCATGTTGTTTGTGA
The DNA here is from genome assembly GCA_038501625.1 of Corbicula japonica. Lineage (NCBI taxonomy): Eukaryota > Metazoa > Mollusca > Bivalvia > Venerida > Cyrenidae > Corbicula > Corbicula japonica. The sequence continues at coordinate 2,994,254 of JAZAYU010000068.1, read as the reverse complement.
CGTTATTTTCAGTATTACGGCAAGAAAATCCCATTGATTCAAATCATCGAAGTTTTGTCAGTATTTTATTAGTTCAACATTTTCGACGAATTTTTTAGTGCATTCTAAGGGTAAAGTTGAACATCACCCACTGTTGTAAATACATTTTTCGCCTTCTGTTGACTTTTGTGTGCGATAAGGGACAAATACTGAAAAATATTTTTCTTGCCGTAATACCAATAAATAACGTCACAAGCCACGTGGTATGACCATACTGTATATGTGTTTTACACTGATTTTCGAAGATGTAGCCCAAGAAGGCAAAAATATCTGTTTTACATATGTATATCTTAGAAAATGTTATACGGAAGAGTGTTTATGATATTTAAATCTTTTATGATTCAACAAAAGTTTTGGTACTGGTATATATATTTCATGTACAAAAAATGTATCTAGATTTCGAAAATTAACCGTTTATACCATGTATACAGATTTTATCGCATGTGTGTTTGATTCATTGTCGAAAATAGCTTTATAAATCTTAAAGCAAACAGTGTAGATCCTGATAGGACTGCGCAGATGTTCATCTACAGGCCGTCAAAGGGATATAATTCATATTGAAGTTGTAAATGTTGTTAACATGAAATATACTGAAATTAAACTTCGAAGAACTACAAAGCATATCTGACAACGAACTGTCGTATATAAATGCACAGCAAGTTAAACGGTTGTTTTAGGCCGGTATTCCATAGTTCCGTGATCCGTGTCCGCTTCCGCGTCGGTGTCCGCGATTTTTCACTCACCAAAAATATCGTTGGGTATATTCCATACCTCCGCGTCCGTGTTCGTGTCCGCGACGTGGAACGGACACAGAGGTGTGGAATATACCCAACGATATCTTTGGTGAGTGAAAAATCGCGGACACGGATCACGCATCACGGAATTATGGAATACCGGCCTTAGTGTTTTACAAGATAAGCATTGAAACGACCTGTTTACCAGATAAGCTTGCCAAATTAATCAATATGCGCCAACAGGATTTGTCCTTTTCTCAAGTGCATTGTTTGAACGTATCAGAAATGAGTTTGAAAATTGAAATCACAGGCCGTTACAGCCAAGGACATATAGGAAATAGCTGCCAGTGATTTTCAGATTGTGTACAAATTCTTTCGAAATCTGCAACTTTATATGATCATCAATGTTATTTACATTTAAATATACATGTACATGATTGTATTCCTATCATAAAGTATATGAAACAATCTTCATAAGATATGATGTGTTACTACTGAAATATGAATACATCATTTCAGTCTTTCATTTTTTTTCTTTAAAAAATCAATTAGGTTCTCAAGTGATGAATAACAAACAAAACTGTATTGAACAGAAAACAACATTGTACCTACATACAACTTTTCTACACATTCCTTATATAGAACCAATATTCATTTGATTTTGAAAATAATACCCAGTAACTCCTGTAGTTTTAAACTGTTGTGAAATGCTCAATCTTGTATAAAACTAGAATGTGTCCTCGGACACCGATGTTCCCACTGCTGCAACATATTTTTTATTTAAAAAGGGCCATAACTCTGGTAAAAATGGTTGCAGGAAAAAATCCTTTCTTTATGATCATCTGCACATCCTGCTTGATCATCTGTGCAAGTTTGAAAGAAATCCGCCTTATAGTTTAGGAGGAGTTGATGCCACAAGATTTGGGGACGTACGTAAGGACGGATGAGTGCAACTCTATATGCCTCCCACTTTGTGGGGGCATAAAAAGAAGCATCAGTGTGAATTCAAAAGTGCTATCGTTACAGGAGAGAGGAGTAGTTGTAATGAATATTTTGTATCATATGTGCGCAGCTTTGGGGACGGGTATTGCCAGAAAAAAATGACAATACTTTGCGATATTTTACATATTGCAATACAGTAGTTCTTTGTTCCTGATAAACTAACATACAAAAACACTGAACTTGATCAAATTTATAATGTAAACTTCAAATTAAAACATGAATTGAAAATTCAAGGAAAACTTACTTCCTGGTTCAAAACAAAAGTAGAAATCTACTTTCAGTTTGAACCTGGAAGTAAGTTTTCCTTTAATTTTTTTTGAAAACCCTAAAATTATTTTGACAAATTGGCACTAAACATTGTAGACCAGCATATACTTATTTCAGGTACGAGTTGCTTTGGTATAATGTCCATGAATTTCAGTTCTCATGCAAACAGTTTTTCTTTTGTTTTAGTATGTGCTTGGTAATTAGAACATGGATTAGTCTAAATTGAGCTTGCAAACATTAACTACATCCTTAGCTAAATACATTTCTTTACTAAAATCTAGGTGGCAATAAGTATTTCCCCCAAAATTCATTTTTGAAATTTTAGCCTGTTTTGGCCCTTTGCAATGTTTGCGCCGCCTTAAAACAGTTCGATAGGATTAAAATGTAAGCAACTTTGATTTCGATGATTCCTACAAAGTATTGCTTGTTTATATTCAAATTACATTTAAGCAGGTTTTATTTAATATAACAAACACAGGTATATAAAGTCATATCGCAATATCCCATCGTCGGCAAATATACTGCAATAACCAATATACCGCGATGTGTTGCCCACGGCTACTTAGTTTCAGGTAAACAACTTTAGTAGCTGTACAGTTATTGAGAAACGTTGAAAATCTACCAACTTTTGTAACCATTTTGTTTTCACAGATCAAAGGGATATAACTTAATTAAGCAAACACTGTTTTGAGACAAAACATGTTTATTGAACGAGTTATCAAAATTATGTATAAGGAGTTTAAAGTAAATCTTCAACACTATAATGTCCAGCACAGGTTGAGTTTGTCCTCCTTAGTACCATACAACCCTTTCGGGGCTTCAAATGTGACTGGCATGGTCTTCGGTTTCTTTGTACACTCTGTCTCAAACAGCTGAAAAACAGGAATAATTAAGATGAAACAGCTAAACATACAGATATGTCAAAGCATACAGGTATGTCATATACAATGGCAGGGATTAACAGGATGTGCACACATACAATCTTTCGAAAAAAATATATTTTCCCAATTAAGATATTATTATAAAATTTCCCTTTAAATTCTATTGCACATAATCATCTGTATATTTAACTGCTCAAAAAAATCAGATCAGTTTATAAATGTGCATTATTCTAAGAAATTGACTCTGATTTACTAACATCATTAGCTGTGAGGTCAAATTTTTCGGACAAGTCCATTTCTAACTCGGGTAGATCACCATACTCAATCTTCTTTGTGAGCTTGATCACATCAGGGTGATAATGAAGCTGCAATGTCTAGAACCAGAAACGATAAAAAAAATATGTGAAAGCAAACATGAATAGTTTATCTAAATAAGTAAGTGATAATTTTAAACTAAATTTAATACTTCAAATTGAAAGCATTCATACTAAAAAAACTACTTCCTTAATTATTTGCATGAAAACTGATGCAGGTAATGAAAAATTAATTTAATAAGAACATTACAAATTACAGCATTTACAACCGTGTCACGAAAACCAAATAGCACTAAATACTAACTGTTAATTATTGACAGCAACATACATAACAGCTGTCCAATAACTGATTTTAAACATCTTCTTTCTTCTATTATTATAATCTATGTATCCGAATAATCATCATTTTTCGATTTAAATAAAATGCATTCAATCCTGTTGGCTCCACAATAAACAGTGGTCTTAACCTTACAATAAGCAATATACACACTGGTAGTGTGGTAACCATGGGTCAAATCATTAATTAGATTCCACTTTACAAAGTTGGCATGACATTGATAGTTGACCTAAAAATCTAATTAACCTAACCCTTTCCTTCATAAATACGCATTTTTACGCATGTGCGACTAGTGTAGAACCAGATCAGCCAGCACATCCATGCCATCTGATCAGGATCTGCACTGGTCGCATTTTTGTCAGAAATAACAAAAGAATCAAAAAGCGAACAGTTTAAATCCTGATCAGATGTCATGGATGTGCCGGCTGATCGGGATCTAAACTGTTCGCCCACGCAATAAAGGTATATCTATTGAAAAAAGGGTTAAACTAAAAGTAAAATGGTAAAAACTGCAACAAGAAGTACAGTCCCTTACCTTGAGTTCCCACAGACAAGAGTCTAGGGCGCGACATTTGGCAGGATCTCTTTCCAAGGGGTCATAGAGATCACTCTCAAAATCTGAAGAAAACAAAAAAATTCAAAGATCCTTAGAGAAACAATAATAAACAAAAAAAAAAGCAACAGTTTGCTTATGAATAAGTTTATTAAAATATTTCAGAAGATCCAACCTTTCTATATCACAAAGTCTTAACACAAATATTTACACAGCTGGTCTAAGAAACAATTGTCCATAATTTTCACAGATGACATTAAGTTAGAAAAATAAGTAAGTTATTTTACCTATTTCTACATCTGGCCGATGTATCAGCTGTTTGCATTGTGGATGCCGAATGATGAGGTTGAATAACAATGGGACGGCTACAAGCAGGCCTGAAGGTGGCGCTGTCAGTGAGATACGAGCCAGTCGTTTCACAAACGCTGCCACAAGGTAGGCTGGTAAATGACTGTAAAAAAATAAAATAACACTTCTGTTTATTTCCTGTTTCAATGATTGTTGGCAATAATTTTTCTCAAGTTGTTGTAGTATCATTTAATATTGCATCCAACAAAAATCGCACAAACATCTATTAACTGTTTACTCCAAACATATATTGCATCTATGAACAGTAAAGATCCAGAGTAGTCTTCACATCCAAGCAGTCTGATCTGGATATTATATAGTTATTTGGTTTCTTGACAGGGAATGTGAGGATATATTGCCGGTCTGGATGTCATATTACCCGAGCCGTAGGCTAGGGATAATATGACACCCAGACCGGCAATATATCCTCACATACCCTTTCAAGGAACCAAATAATTGTTTTATTATACTGCAAAGACTTTTTCAGACAAAATTAATAAGAAAACATCGATTTTTCGATTATTTCGCTTATTTAATGCCGAACGGCTGAATTCCCCTCTGAGAACCTCAATAATTACATGTCTGACGTCATTAATTTACCTGCATGACGTCACTTCTATAGAAATTGAATGGACTATCCATTTGATTTTTATTTACAAAATTTGAGAATAATCTAATAGTTTTCAACATTAAAAACATAACAGAAATATTTTCTGTAACAATTTTAGTAATCCCTAAGCATACCGCTTTATAATTTACAAGATCGGCTTCAAATTATGCACTTTTACGGAAATTCAAAACAAAATGGCGGACGACAACAAAGGTGGCAGGCCAGACGGGGAAATTAAGGCACGTGCAGTTCATATCTACGGCCGATCCATAAATACGGATATACATCAGCGGAAAATTATCCAATCAAATTCAAGGAAATTTCTTTGCAGTATAATAAACTATTTTCGCTTGTTTGTTCGATGGATTGAAATGTAAACAGTGCAGATCCGGAAAAGACTGCACTTATGTAATCTACCATCTTGATTTACACTTGTGGTACATGGGATGGAGTTCCTATCCATGAATTAAATGACTGAAATCACAGGAATAAAGAACATGACAATGGTACAACTTCAAAATGACTGCTGCTTCATCCATAAATATGAAATAACTTACGTTGATGACAAAAACAAATCACCAAGGTAGAAGAATCTGGCTTTGTATTTAACATGGAACACCGATGGCTCAAATAGTGCATACAGCTTTGTATAAAAGTCGTCATAGTGTCTGAAAATAAAGTACATGTATGTTGCAGCATATTTATAATCAAACATAGTTTTTAGGCGATCAAAAAATATTTTGAAGTATAAGTTGCTAAATACAAATAATAAATTTCCGTTTTCAGTAAACCATGTGCTACTTCTCCCATTAAGTATATCACACAGATTATTTTCAAAACATTTGGTTTCAGCAAGTAAACATTTCCAAGTTTCAAATTCAGACACATAGACATGATAGAGGATATTTGTTTTAACCAGTGTAAGATAAAAATATATTTTACCGAGTGAGCTCTGGAATTTGTATTTTGTGACATAATACCCAATTTCATAGTACACAAGTGAAATATATTAATATGTTCTTTTTATGTTATGCTTTTAGTATAAAACTTGTGTGAATTTGAAAAGTTGCAAGAAATGGCCACAAAACCGCTTGTTTATGATGTGACGTCATGACGTCAAAAATAAAGTAAAACCCGTCTTTAGCATCCACCCAAGGGAGTGACAAAAAGTGGTTGCTGAAGACAGGTGGCTGTTAAAGACAGTAAAAAATTAGAACAAAATGTCAGTTTAGGTCATATTCAAACTGGCTGTTAAAGATAGGTGGTTGCTATTCGCAGGTGGCTGCTAAGACAGGTTTCACTGTACAAATTTGAGCCTGTTTACTAAATGTTCTCATTTGGTATGTTATGTGCATTTAGGTATCAACCTGAAAAAATCAGTGAATATAACAAGAGCTGTCAGAGGAGACAGCATGCTCGACTATTCGAATCATTTGAAACAAATGCAATTTGAAGATTAAAACAATAACAACTATGGCCATACATTCATGTGCAATCAGGAAAAATATTTACAAGTGAATGGTACGGGAGAAATTCTTTTCAAATAACAGAAATAATTCCTAAATGTACCATAAATATTAAACTGAATAGGGGAATAACTATGAAATATTTCTGAATTTGTTAGAAAACTTGTTAGTAATGTTTTATTAGAGACATTTACTTTTAGTCAAATATCAATCACTTCAGTAATGTTACAGAAAAAGAACTGAAATGAAAATATAATGGTAGTTTGAAGTTGATACCTCAAGTATTTGCAAAGTTATCGATGAAGTGCACTTAAGTGAAAATATAAGTGAAACTAGAAATGTGTCCATAGGACACGGATGCCCCGCTATGCATCATTTTCAGACACTCAAGTGCAATGATGGGAATAATACGCGATACACTGCCCTTTCATGGTGAACATTTGTGTCAAGTTTTTTTGAAATCCCTCCATTTATAATGAAGTTACAGCCTGGACAAGAAAATTCTATTTTTGGTAACAGTGACCTTGACCTTGGACCTTCAGGCTTGGGTATTGTGCGGACACACTGCCTTTTCATGAGCATTTGTGCAAAGTTATTTTAAAATCCCTCCATTTATAACAAAGTAACAGCCAGGACAAGATAATTCTATTTTTAGTAACAGTGACCTTGACCTTTGACCTACAGGCATGGGCATGGTACGTGACACACCGCCCTGTCATGGTGAACATTTGTGTCAAATTATTTTGAAATCCTTCCATTCATAACAAAGTTACAGCCTGGACAAGAAAATTCTATTTTTAGTAACAGTGACCTTGACCTTGGATCTACAGGCATGGGTATTGTGCAGACACACCGCCTTGTCATGGTGAACATTTGTGACAAGATATTTTGAAATCCCTCCATTCATAACAAAGTAACAGCCTAGACAAGAAAATTCTATTTTTAGCAACAGTGACCTTGACCATTGACATACAGGCTTGGGCATGTACGTGACACACCGTCTTGATATGGTGAACAATCATACCAAGTTATTTAAAAACCCAATAAGAAATAACAAAGTTACAGAGCGGACACGATTTTGCAAGAAAATTCTATTTTTAGTAACAGTGACCTTGACTTTGGACCTACAGGCATGGGTATTGTACGCGACACACCGCCTTGTCATGGTGAACATTTGTGCCAAGTTATTTTGAAATCCCTCCATTCATAACGAAGTTAAGGGCCGACTGTATATTTTGCTTAACACAAAATGTAAGCGAAAAAGGGGCATAATTTGAAAAATATTGGAAGAAGGGTTATGGGTCTTGTTGGTTATGATGTAGATTTTGATGGTGAAAATATATTTCAAGTTTCAAGGCAATATCTCAATTAGTTTTAAAGTTAGAGGCAAAATGCATATTTTGCTTGACACAAAATATAAGAAAAAAGGGGCATAACTTGAAATATATTGACAGCAGAGTTATGGGTCTTGTTGGTAATGATGTAGAATTTGATGGTGAATATATATATTCCAAGTTTCAAGTTGATATCTCAAGTAGTTTATAAGTTATGGACCAAAGTGCATATTTTCCTTAACGCAAAATTTAAGTGAAAAAGGGGCATAACTTGAAAAATATTGGAAGCAGAGTTATGGGTCTTGTTGGTAATGATGTAGAATTTGATGGTGAATATACATTCCAAGTTTCGAGTTGATATCATAAGTAGTTTTCAAGTAATGGACCAAAGTGCATTTTTTGTTTAACGGACGCCGACGCCGACACCGGGGCGAGTAGGATAGCTTCCCTATTCTTCGAATAGTCGAGCTAAAAATGATATTCCTCAATTGGAAAACATTGTAATATTCTATAATTCACTGAAAAGCATAAAATATAAGAGTATCTTACATAGTTTGTAATTACAAAGATTGTTGAACTTTCCACTTACGTTCAACAGTTTTCTCCAGGAGACCCTATCGATAAGAGTATCTTACATAGTTTGTAATTACAAAGATTGTTGAACTTTCCACTTACGTTCAACAGTTTTCTCCAGGAGACCCTATCAATACAGCTTATCACCCAGGACTCGAACCGTAAGGCGATAATGGAGGTGGTGTAGTATCATTTTTATTTATTTAAATACTTGGTTTAACCTCTAATGTTTTGAAAAAATGGACTCAGCAAGTAAACATTAATAAGTTTCAATTCCAAGCATTGGACCTTTTAAATATAAGAATATTATGCATCAATACTTACAAATTGTACTTCTGTATGAGGATAAACAGACTGTTAAGAGCCAGTAAACTGATGGCGCCACCTATACAAAACAAAAAACAACAAATCAGAGCCAAAGATGGCACCACTTACACAAAACAACTTCATATTTTGCCAGCAAACTGATGCCGTCACCTTTAAAAAACAACAACAACAAATCAAAGCCACCGATGGCGCCACCTATACAAAACAACAACAACAAAATCCAATCAAACAAGTAAATTTAAACCTTGGGCAGCTACTGCTTTGGCACAAACAGAACACCTCTTTCCAGTTTTGTATACTATTATTTAACCAAAATAAAGACCATAACCTTATAAAATTAGTTTTATTTAGTCCAAAAAGAAAATCTTAATACCAATTTTTTTCTGTACTAGAAATACATGTATTTCTTATATACCTTTATTAAATTCCAATGATGCAAGAACTTCTCTTAATATATGTACATCATTTTAAACCCATGTTTTCAAATGTCAAAATCCAGCTTTAATTAATAAAACATTTTATTAGTTTTTTTTTAATTCTGTAAGTGATTATCTGCCATTAAAATTAACAAAACCAATATAAGTTATCCTAAAATAAGTACTTTCTATGAGATCATAAATACAATGTTAAATTAGTATTCCAAAATCCATGTCACCAATCTCAATGGAATGCGGCTTTTATCCCATGGGTAATCAATCAAGATCCAGATCAGCCTGCCCTTTCTAATTTATTTAGATATTTTCAAACTATAACTGATCAAGAAGAGACCAGTGTAGATCTGGATCAACTGCACATATCTGCAGGGTGATCTGGGTCTGCAAGGGTTGCACATGAGATAAGAAGTCATATACATCAAGTCTACACTTAATGCAAACAACAAAGATAGATCTAACATGAAGATTAACCCTTTCCTCCATAGACACACCTTTCTTGCGAGGGCGAACAGTTGAGATCCAGATTAGCCGGCAGATGCGTGCAGATCCTCAGACAGAACAAATGTGCCGGCTGATCTGGATCTACACTGGTCACACATGAGTAAAAATGCCTATATATGGAGGAAAGGGTTAACGTGGCAAACCACTTACCCACTTCGTAAGACTCAACCAGAAAGTCTGTCAGTACAAGCGGGGAGTTCAGATTTGGCATCACTTTGTCATGTAATATGATCAGAACCTTTCTGTAGAGGGAGGAAGTCAGCTGCAAACAGCAATTGCAATAACATTCTTTTAAACAATACAACAGGAGTAAGATTCGGTTACAGTTGGTTGTCTTGAGGACAATACTGATGACCAGCTGTTATAGTGTGTAAGATTTACTCGCCGACTTAAAAATTGGACCAGGTAAGGCGATTTCATTTTGATGCAAGCAATTTTGATTTTCGGCTTCTGATCCCACCTAATTATGAGCTTGCCATCATTTTACAGGAGAATTTACTATAGGGAAACTGGTCAAATTTTGCAAAATAAGAACAAAGTAAGTGTAGTGTATGTTGCATTTCACATATGCAGTAAATATTTTTTAACCTTGAAAATAAGTTTAAATGAATTTCAAGCAATTTATAAGTAGTTAAGATAACTATATATCACATGACTTGCAACGATCTGATTATGACCCCCTTTAAAATTATCAAAACCAGCCAAACAACCAGCTGTTATAAAAGCTATCGAAACCAAAAAAGTTAATCACATACTAATCTATTGGTAAACAGGAGAATACATTATTTAGGTGTTTTTCAAAAGTTTTTCAATCTCAATAAAAGCTGTTTTCCATAATACACTTTTAAAGAAACACGGAGCATAATTCATGATCAGATAACAGAGTATGGACATTGTTTGATGTCCAAGACAGATGTTACCTTTGATGACAGGAATTCTACCCATGTTGCAGAATACAGTTTCTTTTGCTCTGCAAGATCTCCAGCCTTTGGTATGTCACCTGAAACCAAGATGGTTTATCCACAAGTGAAAATAGAACATTACTAGATTCATGTAACACCAACAAATGTGATGACAATGTTTTTTTTCCAAGAGAGTATATTTAACAGAATTAAAACCCCAATTATCTGTAATTGTTTAAAATTTATAATCAAGAAGTCACATACAGAAATAATGTGCTACAGTTTACCAAAAACAGTGAGCCAGTGTTAATTGTTCTCCAACTTTGAATACAACTTAGTTACAGCAGTAACACCTTGTACACGTCTGTAACAACTTATATACAGTTAACGAACATGTAAATATCAGTAACACCTAAGGACAACTTGTATTAAACATTTACATCAAATATTATTAACCATTAAAAATAAAAGCATAAAAAATTTGCAGGGAACTTTTTTGGGCTTTTTGGCACTGTGGTTTTTCTGATAAATTAGAACAGGTGTCGTTTAATTTAAGAAGTGTTTTCCCCACTTCTCAAATGCATAAGTTACCTTTAATTTTAAGAAATAGCAACATCTAATTTGTAAAGAAATAATCTGCACTTTTATTTTTTCATTAAGTTTGTTTATATTCATCTTACATTCAATTCACTGTTCTGATTGTGCAAGAAATGTCTAATAATGTCCTCTATATCAACAATGAAATAATACAATGCAAAGACAATAAAATTATTCAAGGGTTAAACAATCACACACACAAAAAGCTATTTTACCTGGCTTAACACAAAGGAACTTGTGTGACTCGCCCTTTTTACCAGTGGGTAAAGTGATATTTTCCATGACGGTGAACACATTGCATAACCATCGTTCTGTTCTCTCCTGAAATAGATGTTAAAATGCACATGTCTGAGTATTTATAATAGCAGCAAAGTTTAGTGAGTTACTACATTAACTGAAAACAAGAATTTTGATTGAAAGCCTATCACAAATGCTTTCAACAGCTACAATGTAAGTGTTGCAGATTTGATACATTTAAATTTTCTTTGTTTAACCCTTTCCTCCATATAAACATGTACGCATTTTCACGCAGGTGTAGATCCGGATTAGCAGGCACATACATGCCGTTTGATCAGGATCTGCACTGGTCGCATTTTGGTCAGAAATAGCCTAATGAATCAAAATACTAACAGTTTAGGTCCTGATCAGACGGCACAGATGTGTCCGCTGATCTGGATCTACACTGTTCTCCCATACAATTAAGGTTTGTCTATGGAGGAAAGGGTTAAAGCCATCCAAAAGGTGCATTATTTTAGAAAAGCCAAAAGTCATTTTACCATCAATATCTCTCAAATGCCTGAACAAATCGTGATCAGCCTCTCGGTTTCCAAAAAATACCAAACTTTCTTGTGGCTTTCATCGAAAACACATTTTTTTTCAAATTTTAGAAAAATACTGACTGGGATTTCTTAATGAATTTTGCACAACAGGAATAAATTCAATTATGCGGGTGTATGTTTTAATTAAAATTGAAAACTTTGCAATTGGATGAAGCTTAAAAGCTTTGAGGGAATTGATCAATACGCTCATTACATAATATGTGTATTTCCTTCTGCTTCCTTCAATCATTAGAAACTTATAAGGTTTCCTGCTTTTATCATTCCAATTTAGCCATGACGACAAAAATATCACCATAAAATTACATTGTCCTGGAAATGCATGTGCAAAGAAAATGAAATACAGTGTAGACTGACCTCTTTTATACTAACTTCATGTTATTAATAAGCAAGTGAATTGAGATTTGAACACTAAATGTAGGAAATCCAGATTTGGTCTTTTTTAGTTTGACCTGATAAGATATATTATAAATTTTATAATTTTAAGTTTCAAGTTTATTTCCATTTAATTTCTCTGTATGTGCATGCTGATCTGTATCCACACTGTCTGCCCATGGGATAAAGGCCATATCCCATGAATTAACCCTTTCCTCCACAGACACCTTTATTGCGTGGGCAAACAGTGTAGATCCAGATCAGCCAGCACATCTATGCCATCAGATCAGGATCTGCACTGTTTGCCTTTTGATTGGTTAGGTTATTTCTGACCAAAATGCGACCATAGCAGATTCTGATCAGACGGCATGGATGTGCTGGCTGATCTGGATCTACACTGGTCGCATATGCGTAAAAATGGGTATATATGGAGGAAAGGGTTAAAGGGTTTAGTGGAGTGACACTACAGTGAGTTACCTCTTTAGGTTTGTGCTGCAAGGCCTGGTGTAGGTGTTTAAGTGTATAGTATCGGATATCAGCATATTCCAAGTATTCCTGGAACCGCCGCAACAAAGATTCCATATTAACTGTAACTGATAATACTGTCTTTAAAATATTCTGAAAGAAAGAAAAGAAAAATTAATACTGTAATAATGGAAAAGAATATAATTTACAAATAGTTTTCAGTTTACTTTAACAACTGTGGCAGTGCTCAATTTGTTTGAATCGATGGTACCCAATTTAAACTGAACCTTTCTGTGCATTTTGATATATCTGATCTATGAAATGCGTTTTCACCATTAGTTTATTGGAGGGTGCACAAATAAAGACTTTGTATACGTACCCCATAGTTATGCAATGTGTCAGGTTTTTTTGCTGCATATAATTATATGTCATATATAATGTCAGTCATTTTAACTTTTCCTCAATATAAACACACATGTATTATCACATGGGTCAACATTGTAGATCCAGATCAGCTGGCACATCCATGCTGTCTGATCACAGCATGAGAAGTGAAGCGAGAAAATTGTTCTGCAAAGTTCCAGTGATGGTACTTTCAAACAGTGATTGTACTGTCAAACAGTGATTGTACTGTCAACATTTATTTTCATCAGGAAAGGTAGGTGGTCAGTTCTGACTAATTTTTATTAAAATTTTAAGTATTTATTCGGAAAACGGGGAACATGATTCAATGCATGTCGATTTTATCTGCAAGCTGGTATAGTATGAGACCAATATGTCAAAACATGAACAGAAATTTGCAAAACAATTTTCTCGCTTCATCAGCATTAACGATTGTTTAAAATTCCCCCTGTGCAAAATCGACACTATTTGGTTTGAGATTGATTGGGTTATATCTGACCAAGAAACTAACAGTCTAGATCCAGATTCATATTATCAGATGGAACAAATTTGCCACCTGATCTGGATCTACACTGGTCGCACATGCAATAATAAACATAAACTTGTGTCCAAAAGAAATGATACTACTTGTTTGCAAGGACATACAAAAAAAAACATTAGGATTGATCTATTTCCTTTGAGAGACCTTTTAACAGCATCATGCATGTGTACAAAAAACAATCTTAAACAAACATTTTTGAATTATTGAGTAAATAGTTTGGTATCGTTTCTTTTGGACACTAGTATATACATGGAGTAAAGGGTTAAAACACTGAGATTCTCTGTATCAGCCAATTAAAATATAAGCATACCTTGTAAAGGTTAACCGGGAAGAGCATTTTCGTTTCCTTTCCTTGGTTTAATGGATGTTTAGATTCTTTCACAAGATATTTCATCAACACTGATAATGATAGCTCCTGGAATGGTATACAGGACAATTTGTACGTGTCAACTCCATCCTCTACTACAAGTATGAAGCCTTATTCATCAAACAAATCCTAATTACTGATAATAAGCAGTGTGGCATATTACTTTAAGAGGCGCAGCTAGAGTTAAAGCCACTCACAATTTATTAGAGTAAGCACAATGTTTTGACATGTGACATTGACGAGCAAGCAACTTTTGCCACTATTGCTGCAAAAAAAGTGTGACACCATCCCCTTTGTCGTCAGCTTGGTCAAATGAAAAGCATCAAATATCGATTCAATTCTTAATTGACATGCTATGCAACATGCTAAAAGTTATGACACAAAATTAGATTTCTGTAATCTTGCTTTCTGAATCTGCAAAAAGCAAATTAAAATGAAGTTTCTCTGTAATTGAACATGAATATTTTAACATCATCTAAATGAATGCAATAATAATCACGAAACAACAAGTTACTTTGGTCGAAGTTAATTTGACCTTTGACCCAGTGAATCCACCAAAATGCCAAAAGGGGTCAACTACTCATGGAGTCCAATTATCCAATGAAGCTTGAAAACTCTTATCTAAAGAAATCTACAGATATTAGCCAGAAATGAGTTTGATCTTTATGGTTCCTGTGACCTTGACCTCTGACCATGTGAACCCAAAATAAATAGAAGGAATCCAATCTGTAGCAGAAACAGAGTTGACTTTTACAGCCCATGTGGCATTACCCTTAAACACAGTGACCCCAAAATAACAGGGGTTATGTATTCCATGGGTCCAATCATCGTGTGAAATTTGAAGAATCTGAGATAAAGGGCTCTTGAGACATTGAGCAGAAACTGGTTTGGACTGTAATCACCCTGTGACCTTGACCCTGTGATATCTAAAACAATTGGGGTTGTCTAGTCAAGGTCAATTGCCTATTTTGTTTGAAGACTCTGTGACAATATATAAATTGCCACTTATTCTACAATGCCTGTAAATTTTTAAACATCACTGATTACATTAACACCAACCTGTATATTGCTACTTGGATGTAGGAGAAGTTCTAACAGCCGTTCTACAGTGTCCTTGTACCTGTCTCTCAACCAGACCTTGTACTGATCTTCTTTTGTCTTTTCTGTAACACAGGTTAATAGTTCAAGAAATACACGTGATAGCGGTATTCAGCATTTTTTCAGTATTGTAATTTACATTCCAGATCTTAAGAGTATAGTACACAGCGGTTGCACTAGCTGCTAACTCTCAAGAGCATTAAGATATTCCTTGAGGCAGATTCTGCTAATTCATAGCCAAAAAAACGTAATGTAAGGATATAAATTATAATGACCCTTCAACTAAAATCGTATGGGCTTAAAATAAGGCTTATTTGGAAATTTCAAGAATGAAAAGGTCATCACTCTGGTCAAATGGAATCCCTTGTAATGAAAATCAACTATGTGAACTATTATGAACTTATAATAACAACTTCTTCACAAAGGCAATTATTGTAGACCCAGTCTGCAAGGTATGACCAGGGTCTACAGAAAGGCTTTTAACAGAAATTCTACAATTTTCGAAAAGCCAGACACTGTTCGATTTAGTAAAATATTCAGAAAGAAAATTCAAATTTATGAAAGGAATCAATCATGAAAATTTAAAAATTACTTATCCTCCATATAAAACTGCCATACACGTACATTTTAAGTGCAATTAACTTAACTTATCATGAACTTGCATATAGATGTACAATATCTCAAAGCTAGATCCACCATGAGTATAACGCATATACCTTGAGGGTCTTTTTGTTCCAGACACATTTCTGCCACTTCTATGTAATGGGAGAACAGTTTATGTACACTGTGAATACATGCCACAACTGTTGAATCCTGATCATCCTGGAAAAACAACAACAATAAACCATATAGAAATGGATGGGGGACATAATTAAACAAAGATCAGAAAAAGTAAACTCTGCAGAGTAACCCTATTTCTGGGTATCTTGTATAATATTATGTATATACCATTAACCATTTTCACCATGATGGAAGTTGCTTATACATTATCCTATAATTTATATACATTACTTAAAGTTTTAAACATCTGTTTAGTCTGATCAGAATCTTCACCGTTTGCTTATTGGTCACAGTTAACCTAATTAATCCATAGAGTGACAAGTGTTCTTTTGAATAAGTATTTCATTGTGTTCATTTGGGTATGGAAACATTTTGGTTTTTAGGTATGAAGCCCAAAGCTCCATGCTTACTTTGAACAAGTCTAATGTCATGGGTTCCAAATCAAGAATAATGAAGGAGAGTGTAGTGATTGCAGGGCAAGGTCACTTCAACACTGTTGGCAACAGCCTTGCTGTTGAGCTAGCTTTTCAGCAAAGTGGTTTAAGTGTACCGACTGCCCAATAAGTTAGACAACAGATTGCTCAGTCAGTGCCTGGATTTGTGTCCCGCTAGAGGTGGCTGGTTCGCCCCACCTGGGAATCATGGGTCGGTATAAAACGCAGACGATATAGAATATAGAAGGTTGCAGACAATATAAACAAAGAAGGGTGTAAAAAACGCAGACAATATAGACAGTGAAGGAAACTAGAAAACGCAGACAACATAAAATAAATACAAAATGTTTTTGTTGTTTAAATTAATGATATTTGAAGCTGTAGAAATAGTGAAAAGGCTTTTATGCTTTTATTAATGATAAATTTAAGTGATTATGTTAAATGAATATAATAGTTTTCATTCACTGTGGTAAGGTAATAATTAACTCAAATGGTAATAATGACAATATTTTTTTATGAATGATTTGGTGTGATCAAATTATGAATTAGTTTGATAGATCTTAGAACAACAGCTTTTGTTGAAATATAGCAACTTATTTCTAAAGAAGTAATCAAAAGGGAAGAAAATTAATGAAGTAAGGTAATAATTAACTTGTGATAATGACAATCATTTTGATGATTGATTATAAATAAAAGTATGATCAAATTATGATTAAGTTTGTTTGATCATGGGTATAGTTTTATAAAAAGGTAAAGATATCGAAAATCGGACGAATATAATTATTTCGTAGTAATTGATGATTTTTGTTCATAAATATTTGAGCTGGTTTTTTAATGGATCGAGAAACATGGCGGTTCCCCACAGCTTTTCTGTTTTTATAGATATATATTTATTTTTTTTAATGCATCTCATACATCCTGCTGAGCATTCAAAAAAGATATAGATTTTGGAATTCAAACCATAAAAAGTACTAAATACATAACATAGAGTTCATAAAAATGTTCATATATTTAAATTAAATTAAAAGTTGTGTTTTGTTAGAAAAGTAAACAATTGTTAAAACTTCACTTTGATCATATTGCTGTCATCATTTATCACTGTAAAGGGGATTTGTGCATAGTATAATCCTATTAAAATAATTATCGTTATTGATTAATAAGTGTTCATATAATCAAATTAAAAGTTTTTTTTTGTCAGAAAAATAAATAATTGTTAAAAGTTCACTTAGCCTGAGGTATTGCAAATAAGTAATCTTTAATTTACTTTATTAACAGCACCTATATATGCATATATCATGATAATAAATTAATCAAAATAATTATCATTTTTGATCAAATTAATCAAAATAATTATCATTATTGATAAACTATAGTTATGACTGTTGCATTTTTCACAGCAAGAACAAATCAACAATAAATTGAGCAGTGAACATAACATTTCATTTTATGATTTTATATCTCCGTTCTTGTTAAAAGTATATAACAAAATGTTTCAAAACTGCGAATACTCTATGTATTTTGTTTCTTCATGTTCGTTCTACATTACACCAAAATATTTAATTCTTAAGAAAAGTTAGACTTTATTATCATAGATTAAGAAACTATGTTATATAATAAAACTGATATATCGTTCTTATGGCTAAAGCTTTAACAAAAAAGGAAGAAGTTCACACGCATATCTGTCTTCTAATTAACTTGTGCTAAGTGAATAATTCAGACAATATTGTTGTTGTTGTTTATTCCCAGTTTATGGACCCTCCCGCCTCTGACCGAGGACATTATGGTGTGGTCCGTTAAAAGTTGAATTTGAATGCCGAAAGAGAAACAATATTGGGTGTATTGTGTTAGCCCAACAGTCCAATTTTGATGCCAAATAATGTGGAAATATCGTGGTTAATTCAACCAAAATGATATTTCCACCTTGAAGAGTCTGGAGCCGAAAAGGGAGTTGTCTATCCATCGCGATGTGGACCGGGTGCATTGTTGTCTTGTAGAAATCTTCAGCCACCAGAGGACCATACCCGACACCTTGAGGGTATCGGATAATGATGTCCCCTGGGGCACTTGTTGAAAATGCACCCGGCTTGTTTGTCGAAGAGGCATTGGTCGGATAGTAGGGGGTGATTTGAATTTTGAACTAATGCAAAAATTTAATAAAGGTCCGAAATTCTTTAAATTGATTTTGTAAAAATTTACTTAAAGATTCTTTTAAATTGATTTTGTAAAAATTTACTTATAATATTGCAAAAATATTACAAATAAATTTATCTGATCGAAAATTTGTTTGAATTCAAAATAATAATACGGAAAATTTATGTGAATCAAAAATTTACGTTATTTTATTATATTTTCAGATAAAAAGACAGATGGTTTTATAGATAGACAGGTTGAGATATATAGAGAGATCGCAGGCAGGCCATGGTGTCAGAGCTCTTGTTTGGGTTGGAAGCAACGGCCCTTTTTTGGATTTTTTATTATATTAGTTTTTTTGGTGGGCGAACCCTTTTTCTATTTTTTTGACAATAAAATACAAGATAAGATAGTAATAAAAGCACATTTATATATATTATGGTGAAAGTGTAGCATGTTTTATTTACATTTCTTTTTTTTGTTGGGCGAACCCTTTTTATATTTTGTTTTTAACACTAAAAAAGTACAGATAATGAGTAAATAAAGCACATTTATAAACAGCATCAATATGCGGATATAAGGTAAAAACGGGCCATTTCATATTACATTATTCGCGGGTCGTGCTCCTTATTGATTTTGTTTTTTCGGCAAATTTCTTTGAATTGCGTGTAGATATATAAAGATTTTCTTTGTATCATTTTCTTGTTATAGTTTTTGTTTAGGCATGGTACTCGTGGTTCAGGCTCATATGGGGTAAGACTACATTTGAGTTCGTTGACTCGGGGGTAAGGGAAGCATGCATTAACATTTGTGGCCCGGTCCTGTACCCCGAGTTCCATGTGTTTCGTTGGTCTAGGTTCATAGTGGGGCCTAGTTTTGAGGGCCTGGCCTAGATGGCTTATATATTACGGGCAATCAGACAATATTCATAGTTTTTATACATATATAGTTTTGACTCCTCCCACATTGAATGACAATTTGGCATTTTTATGACATGCCGCTTTCAAAATCAATCGCAGCCGGCATGTCAGTAGTTGATAAGACACGCTAAGCCGGAAACGACACTCAATTTATCCGTGGATAGAACACAGGCTGTTAGTTAAAGTCGTTTAAAGTAAACCTTGGCGCGAGGAATAATGACTTTACACTTTTAGTCAAATTAGATTTGTTGTTTTATAAACTATTCTTGATAAAAAAAATCATTACGCTGATGTATTATTACTAATTCAACGATATACGAGAAAATATATTTCAAAAAAGAAATTTCATGATGAAAAACGAAAGTTGTAGGTACATGTTCCCTATTACATTAATACAGCGAGCAACAATTTTTCCTGTATAGTAGTCACGTGACTGAATAGGGGAGGTAACCGAAAAATTCACCGAATTATTGGAAAGGCGTATAGTATGCAAGCCCCCTTCTAATTATCATGGCACAGAGGATAGATCAAAATTAAAGATCGTGCAGAAAACAGACATTTTAGGAAAAATATAAAGCAACATATTTCTGTCATTGGCATACAAATAAAAATCAATCAAAATTTGACACAATACAATCTAATTTGCCAAGCGGATAAGAGAATAAGCTAAATACTTAAATACTAAATAAATAATTACTGAATATACTGCATTTAATATTACTTTTACTGATTTTTAGTAGGATACCTATCACAGTGTCAAAAGGCCCATACCCCAATGTCTGCATTGTCCATTAGACACTATCAGTAGTGTACCGATTAATGGTGTCAGAGATAATTTGCGAATAAACAAGGGGTTATATTGGTAAAGTAATTGCTGTCACCCTCAAGATAATCTACAATTTGCGTTGTAGTATTTCAATATTTTAATATTCTTTTATGTATAAATTAACCAAATTTTCTATACGGCAAATGCCAAAAACGTATAGTGAGAACTTATTTTAAGTATAATGTTGTTGATTTTTTTTTAATTCTAGTTTTGTTAAACAGAGTTGCAAAAATGTTGTTACTAATTGATTTAGCGGTAGTTGTTATCAAAATGGAAAATTAACAAATGTAAGGCAATTGTGTGCTTAAAAATCTTGTTCCTATTCTGGAAAATCATATTATTAATACTTAATAGCAAATACCAGTGTTACAACTTGTCATGGTCATGCATAAACCCACTGCTATTTTTTTGTAAGAGTTCAACGTTAATAATATAGATCTATTATAATTTACATTTGATATTAACTGTTAAAACACTCAAAATATAACATCGCCAGTGATTTCACCAATTTTATTTGTTTTATATTATCAATGTATTTTAATTAATTTTCTAATTATTTAATAGAATATTTCGCCATCTAGATAACTTTATTTCAAAAGAAAAATATTTCACTGAACATATAAAAACATCAGTGTCAATCTTTAAATCTACATTATTATATTAGAGGAATACAGATAAAGTCATGGTGCTTGTTACAAACAATATCTGTACTAAACTGGAATATTGACTTAGTCTGACTTTGTCCAAAAATCAAAGCCATTTTTATTAAATGATACAAATCCAATCAATTCTCTAAATATCAGACTATATTTATTTGTCAATATAAAAATCTTATCTGAACACAAAATATCCCACTATATAAAATTGTCAACTAGAATAATAAATAAATGCAAAATGCAATGGTTAAATATTTACCAATTTACTCATTTTCTCTTTGAAGTATTTTGTAACAAACATTGTCTTTTAAAAATTGAACTGATAATTTTCGTCCCTGTTGTTATTTACCTCTTTAAAAAAATAATTCGCTTTTTTTAAGACTCTGTTTGTTACAAATAACATTAAACAGTTTAACTATACCCAAGATCAATCAAACTAAATCATAATTTGATCACACTTTTATTCATAATTAATCATCAAAATGATTGTCCTTATTACCAGTTAATTTTTACCTTACTTCATTAATCTTTCTTCCCTTTTGTTTACTTCTTTTATAAATAAGTTGCTAAATTTCAACAAAAGCTGTTTGTTCTAAGATCAATCAAACTAATTCATAATTTGAACACACTTAAATCATTCATCAAAAATATTGTCATTATTACCATTTAAGTTAATTATTACCTTACCATAGTGAATGAAAACTATTATTTTGAACAGAACAATACTTTATTTTTCACCCAGGTATATGAATATACAACATGGGGTTCATACATAATAAGATCAGTAAGTACACAATTATGTCGGTTCCGGTAAACTACAAGCTCATATTTACACGAAATCTATTGATAGAAGAGATATATTAAATAAATATTGTGATATTATATCTTAACAAATTATATAAAATTTGCAAACTATATAGTTTAAAGTTGTGAGGTGGGGGAACTTGAAGAAGTCAATGTTTATAACTTATTTCACAAAAAAGATTAATGAATTTCTAGATTAACAGTCTATTACAACTGCAAAAAAAGAAGAAAACAACCGCAAAAAAAGAAGAAAAATAAACACAAAAAAGAACGAACATATAAACACACTTATGTGATGTGTATATTGTACAATAAGGTAAATACATGATTAGCTACGCGCCTGCATTTTATCCGAAGTCACGTAATAATACTAGGTCAACGTTCAGTGTACATGCTTAAAGCGTGTGCAGAGAGATTAGCGACACAGGGATATTTGGTCACAGGTGTGAAATTTGTATAAGCGATCAGTCAATGAAATTATTGTCTGGGTCACTAGACGACACTATTACTACGGACAGCGGATGTTACAATCAATAGGTAAGATTATTATTTTACAAATACTTGTGCAGGCATTTTCAGAAACTACCAGTAATTAAATGATGAGAGCATATTTACACATATTTGCAGATACAGGTACGAATACAGGAATATTCAATATTACAAGTCATATGGATGATAGTAAATAAGTAAGATATAAACTGTTATGATCTGAGAAAAATAACACATTCGTAACTAAATGAATATTCAAAGTTTTGATGTAATAAAAAATAATTGGTAAAGCTCTAAGTTCGGGAGGCATTGGTTATACAAATTCTTAGAACTTTTTCAAAATTAAGTTAATAAATTTGCAAACATTTTTCAGCACGTCGGGGGCTGTAGATGCTAACAGCGATTTAATGGTTATAAGATGAGAAGGAAACTTAACGTACTTAAGTACAATTCTCGTTCACGTCGGAAATATATTAGATTATAGAATATTATAGAATTATTAGAATATTAGATTAATTTAACATAATCACTTAAATTTATCATTAATAAAAGCTTTTTCTCTATTTTCTACAGCTTTAACTTTAAACAACAGAACATTTTCTATTTATTTTATGTTGTTTGCGTTTTCTAGTTTCCTTCATTATCTATGTTGTCTGCGTTTTTCAACACCCTTCTTTGCCTATATTGTCTTCAGCCTTCTATTTTCTATATCGTCTGCGTTTTATTCTGTGCCGGGAATCATTTATCCGGAAAATAATACTTGTCCGAAAACTATTCAACTTAATATGTTGTACTAAGCGACGTTTCGAACTGTTTTACCTGTAATTTTGAAATCAGTTCTATTAGGTCGTTGGCATACTTTCGACTGCCTAAACATCTTGCTGTTTTCTCTTTTATTTCTGCCAAAACTGCTTTCTTTTCTGAGCGCTTCATGCTTTCCGTTTTGTCCGAATTTTCATAAGAATTATTGTGACCGAATTATTTTTCAAAATAGCATTTTTATTTAAAAAAAAAGAGATATAAGATATATAAAATAATTATTCGGGTGTAATTATATTTTATTTACATTTTTTGTTCGTTGATATTTTTTAAAATATATTTAACTTGATTAATTTCGTCTGCAACATTTTTTACTCAACCATGAGTCCTTGGAGTCCGGATGACGACCAATTTTTTAACTATAAAGTTTAGACCTGTGTACAGCTACAACTTCAGACGTTAAACTGTAATATTTTAGATTAATTGATACTTGCACTTGATTCCCTTTAAATCTTGAGTTTAATGCAGCCATCTTGGTACTATTTAGTATTTTCAAGCATCTGCCTTCACCGTCTAGGATCTAGACTAGACCCTTGGTGAATAATCTCCAACCCACCCATCAACTCTGCAATATTGCACGCAAAAGCACATCAACTTATCAAACACATAAGAAGCTTATAATACAAACTTCTCGAAAATTGAAAACAATGTCAGATATTTGGTCAGACAAGATGTGAAAATCTGTATGACCGAAACAAATTCTGTCTGACCGAACACGGATGTGCCGGCTGATCTAGATCTACACTGGTCGCATATGCCTATATTTGGAGGAAAGGGTTAACAGTTTTCATTACACTGTCATGGATGAAAAAGAAAACAATCAAAATGTACCTTAAAGCAAAATGCAGTTCATTAAACTGTGCACAAATTAGTTTTATTAACGTACCGTTAAGAAAATAGACCTTATACATGACTGGGCACCTTTAAATTCTCTTATTTCAGGCTGACAAATATAAAATGGGAACAGTGGAACCAACATCAAGGGCAGGTGTAGCATTGGATCTGATTCTCAAGACGTTAATAGCATCTCAAGATTTTAATGATATACAGAGCAAAAACTGGGAGGCCATCTCTAGACTCATACCTGGCACAACTTCTGGCATGGTAACGTTGTTGTGATGATATTTTAGATACAAATTAGAGTATAGTTTACTTTGGTGTCATTCTTTTTCGTTTAAATTTTGTGTATTTAACGCTAGCTTAAATTTTAAAGTGTCCTGTGCAAATAAATCATTTGCAGCTTGTGCGTAAAAATTCATCCCTATTCATCCTCATGAAATAAATAATACTACATTTTGTAATGATAGATGCAGTAACCAGAGAGGGTAAGGAAGTTTTACTGATCACTGGTCCTTGAGTAAGGTTTGTTTACTGTTCTTAACTACCAGGGTGTGTCCTTGAATAGTATTGATTTGAAAGCCTGGAGAAAACACTGAAATAATTCATAATTTACAGTATTTTTTCCACAGAAAAAATGCAATTTTTGCTCACCACAATGTATTAACTTCTGGCAGTAACAATTTTCCTATATTCAGTCTAAGTAGTATGAATCTTCCATGAACCCTTGATTTGCTTTTATTGTGTCATCTGTGATAGCCAGTAGAGACATAGAGATCCTAATGTCTGGCAAATGCAGTGGCATTGGTGTCCGGTAGTCCCACAGCTTTAACATTAAACGTAATGTTGCCTATAACTTTGATATATTATTATATTCACTTAAAAATTTGAATATATCCAATGAACAAAGCAATTGGTGACAAGAATGATAACTCCTGTTTCACTATTTTTTGAGTTAAGCCCCATTTAAATGCATCTTTAGATAACACGTGTTCCATTGAACATCAAATTCTATTCCTTTAATTTTGGATTTGTTATTGACTCACAATATAAAATATATAAATATATAATTCTGTTTCTAGGTTGCTAGGCGATATGAAGAACTACTTTTTAGTGGAGATGTATACTCCATGAACCAGTTGGAGAAAAATATGTCGGGCCAGGCGGGATCACTTCCAGTCAGCATGTCTGATGGTGATCTAGGGAAAAACAGCAGCAGACCATGTTCTGCCAAACCCAAAGGTAAATCTAATACCGTCATTGTTTGAATATAAGCCACACTTTTCCCCCAGAATTTGGAAGTAAAAAGTTGGGGGTGCGGCTAATACACAGGTTTGGCTGCTTATACTTTTCGTTAAGCCATTTTCATCTGTTCTGTCACATTTGGGGGCAGTGCGGCTTATACAAGAGTGCGGTTTATATTCGAACAATGACGGTAATTTTCTTAGAATACTGGCCAAAATGTAAACCCACTGAGTTTCTGCAATCAATTTGCCTTTTGCCAGTTTTATGTGGTGTTCATGCATTTCTAGATCTATACTGGTTGACCTTGTGAAATATCACTGGTAGCTAACAAGGCTTTTTTTTTTACCCTAGAATTGGGATATTTTACATCCTTTTGCTAGAAATTCAGAATGTTTTTCCATAATTAGGGAATAATGTTTTACCCATATAAATATCAACATGATTTCTGGATTAAAGAAACAAAGAATGCCTGATTAGCTAACAAGCTATAATGTTTTATTTATGAAATAACACAGGTAACACATTTCTTTCGTCAGACATTTTTGTATTGAATCAGTTGGGAATTTTTCTTCTCTGATTAAAAAATAAGTATATGTTAGCCATTGGGAACATGACCCAAAATCCGCTATAAAATCAACTGAAAAAACACCTGGCAAATATTTCAATTCTTACACAAATATTGATAATACAGCATTAGAACTGTTTGCTCCACCTTGCTAAGTCAGAACTTCAAGTGGTTGATAAAATAAAAAAAAAAATAATGTCAAGCATGGAACATGGACTTGTAGCAGTCATATATCAAGTATTTAAACATGGTTTCTCCTATACTATATACTGCCCCTAAGAAACTCTATGAAGTTGTGTTAAAACTTAAAAATATGTATGATGTCGTAATATGGGCATTTTTAACAGCTAAGGGAGGGGGCCCTTGCCATATACCAGTAAGTTGGAGGAAAAAAGTTAAAGTTTACAACTAAAGGAGAATGAAAAAAATTGAACCAAAAGAAAACTGCATGATTTAAAACAATTGAGAGGGGAAGTGATCTGTATATGGTCTCTACAAAGAAAGGAAAAAAAACGTTCTGCAAACAACATAATTTTATTTTGTTCCTTCAGGTGGAAAAGATGATAAAGAGCTAACAGGGAAAGATCACTCGCAGGATTCCAAGTTAGGAAACCAAGGGTATGTACCTAAAAGATTTGTTTTTGAAAGCCAACATTGTAGGTTTGTATTTCACTATCAAATGAAGACCAAACTTTTCTCAGTCATGCAAGAATTTAGACTTCCCTAAGAATAGGTTCAAAATTCTATGGTAGGTACTGTGTTATTAATTACTTTCTAGGTTGCTAGGCGATTTAAAGAAGATATGCAGAAGTTACATGTTTACATTAGCTCACAAATTTACACAGTCAACATATCATTACATCGGTGCAAAAAAGGTACAAGTACCTTTGAAATATCAAGGAGATATATAATTATTGCACTGAGGCAATGATATACCAGGGCTTTTTCAGCTAGTCTCATGGGGCCGATAATGGGCCCCATTCCCAATGCCAAATAGGGATCATTTTTCCCTATTTTAAGAAAAAGAAATCCCAATTTCAAGAAAAAAAATCCCATTTCAACAGAAATTATTTTTTTGCCTATAAAATAGAAACAAACAAGAGAATCCATGTAATCAAGGGACTTTTCAAATTACAAAATTAGTTTGATTACTTTTGATCAGTGATCTGTAAACCTACATTCCTTGAATCTATGTATGCAACCTGTGTAAAACCAGTGTATACTGTGTAAAAAATTCCCAATTTGTGCATTGGCCTTTTTCCCAAATACACCTAAAAAGCCCTATATACTTATAAGTCTTATCAGTATGCTCTAGCCTTGTGATCTGGAAATAAAAACTACGTTTTTACCACAATGTCAATTAGTTCTCCAACTTTTGTTTTCAGTCCAATGATGGTGATCCATGTTTGTGATGAGGCAAAAAGTTGTAAGTACATTTAAAATATAAATGATTGCAAAATGATTGGAAAGAAAGAAGAGCTATGTCTTAGATTGATTGAGCTGTGTTGAGAAAACAAGTGCGTAAAAAAGAATTATTGCATAGTAACTTTGTTAGACATGGAGGCTGGGTTTTTTTTTAAGTTAATAGGTTGGTAGGGGAATGATTGAGAGAATGTCTAGGAACATGAAGCAGTAGTTTTGTGCTTAAGTACTGTGGTATCGTTTAATTTGGCTGGCACAAATTTTCGCACAATTGCCAGAGAAGTTTTTCATGGACGTAAATTTGCACAAATCCAATTTTCTAAAAACAACATAAAAAACAACAACAAACAACATAATTTTAATTTTTACCGACCCATTGTCAATACCTATTGTTTATTTGAACATGTGAGCTAACCTTGTGTCATGTAAAATTTAAGCTTAGTTTTTTAATTTGGCACTGACCCAAGCGCAAAATATGCAAAAATTATGCCAAATCGAAATAAAATGATACCACATTAGTAGGTTTGGGTTTGTTGAACGCTGCTTAGGAAATAGTCTTTGATGACCATTTGACCCTAAGACTTTGTCAGTATATACCAGGGGCCTTTTCTTAAATTGTTTCCATGGTATGCCTTTGATTGTATTTTTATGCCCCCACAAAGTGGGAGGCATATATAGAGTTGCACTCGTCCGTCCGTACATCCCCAAATCTTGTGGCATCAACTCCTCCTAAACTATAAGGCGGATTTCTTTCAAACTTGCACAGATGTTCAAGCGGGATGTGTAGATGATCATAAAGAAAGGATTTTTTCCTGCAACTATTTTTACCAGAGTTATGGCCCTTTGTTAATTTCAGTAGTTAAATCTTGTGGCGTCAACTCCTCCTAAACTACTAGAGGGATTTCTTGCAAACTTGCACAGATGATCTAGCAGGATGTGTAGATGATCGTAAAGAAAGGATTTTTTCCTCCGACTATTTGTACCAGAGTTATGGCCCTTTGTTAATTTCAGTAGTTAAATCTTGTGGCGTCAACTCCTCCTAAACTATAAGGCGGATTTCTTTCAAACTTGCAAAGATGATCAAGCAGGATGTGTAGATGATCGTGAAGAAAGGATTTTTTCCTTCGACCATTTTAACCAGAGTTATGGCCCTTTGTTAATTTCAGTAATTAAATCTTGTGGCGTCAACTCCTCCTAAACTACTAGGGGGATTTCTTGCAAACTTGCACAGATGATGAAGCAGGATGTGTAGATGATTGTGAAGAAAGTATTATGAAGTAAAAATTCACTTCAAATAAGAGTTAATGAATTTTAATTAAAATATAATTTTTAAAGACACAGTAAATAATGCAACAACAACTTTCAGTTTTCAGGAATTTAAGAAATGTTTTACCTGTCACCTAATTGATTAATCTTCATTTTAAGAAGGAAATATATTTTAGCAGCTGCTGATTATCTTTTAATGTGTCTTGATAACTTCCTACTTGTTATTGTTCCCTTGTTGTGGAAAAGTAATTAAAGAATCATCTAAAGTCAACATTGACATATTAACTAGTTCTCAACAAAATCTGGGAAGCCCTTGAGCTATGCCAGTCATCTGTATTGTTCCAAATGTA
Organism: Corbicula japonica; assembly: GCA_038501625.1. Lineage (NCBI taxonomy): Eukaryota > Metazoa > Mollusca > Bivalvia > Venerida > Cyrenidae > Corbicula > Corbicula japonica. Next base: position 2,965,408 of record JAZAYU010000068.1, on the reverse strand, counting down.
TTGTTACACAATGATGTTATTTCATTGGTTGTTAGTTTGTTATGTTTTTAATTATTATGAACAAAATATAAAAAGGTAGGCAGTTGTCTCTGGACCCAGAAGAATACAGGACCTCCTAAAGTAACTTGGATAACCAAGATTTTATTCTGTGGACTAACCACTTAAGGGACTTGAACATTGGATTTCCTATGTTGACTGTGTTTAAACTGGATTACCAGAAGTGTGCCTTGGAATAAATAAATTGAGAAACGTTCAATATTTGTTTATAATTCCCCATCAAAGATTATAAAATTGTGAAGTGAATAAAACGCTTCATAATAGTTTGGTGAAGAACAGCGGGTAAGATTCCAACCTCAAACTGCCGAGCGAGATAATTCAACAAATCCCCATTCAAGTAAATAGAACAATGGCAACAGTGAAATGCAGAAAATGTGGACTTTCCCATGGATTAAATGTGTGTAAAGCAGCAACTTCAAAATGTTTCAAGTGCAACCTGGTTGGACATTTTGCGAGGATGTGTCATCTAAGAGGTAACAATATCTCAACTTCTCTAAGCCTTCAAAAGAAGAAACTTCGCGATAAAGAAAGGATGACAACATTTATCAGAATGAAAAACTCACAGAATCTGCCATTCCATACTGTTGAAGACAGAATTCTACTGAAGCAGACATTCAACTCGTTAACTAGACCTATGATTATCCACTATCATAAGCTACAAAAGGAAGTGGATGATTTAAGAAGTGAACAAAACAATTCACTTGCTAAGGTTATGCTTTTGGAAAAGGAAATCCTTTCCTCAACAGAAAAAGTTGAAGTCAAATTGAAGAAAGAAAATAAAGAGCTGAACCACCATTTGTCTACCTTGAAGAGTGACATTGAAGCCAACATTCAGAAAATAAATTCTGTAGAAAGCAGAAATGTGGAACTTCTAGCAGAACTGAAAAAAAAGGATCAACAGATTAACCAGTTCTTTAAAACTTACGATAAGATAATGACACACACTGAGGATGAAATGAAATTTGTAACAACTGTTTTAGACAATATAGCTTATGACAGGAATGATGATAAATCTTGCAAATTTAAATTGCAACGATGTAAAAAGTGTGGATGTTCAAACAATCATCCCAGGAAAGATTGTCCAGCAAAAGATTTTAATTGTGGAATATGTCGGAAATATGGCCATTTTACAGTATTTTGTCAATTGAAGGGACAATTCCAAAAATGAAACAGAGAAAATAAACCTATTTGAAGAACTTAAAAGCACAAATCCTTAGGAAATATTATTCTATGTTTAAATTTCCCATAAACCATGTGTTAACAATAAGTGGGTATTTAAGTGATCCCAGGGAAAATAACTTTGGGGTCCAAAGTTAAATCAATCGGGGGAGAATTATTATGAAGTAAAAATTCACTTCAAATAAGAGTTAATGAATTTTAATTAAAATATAATTTTTAAAGACACAGTAAATAATGCAACAACAACTTTCAGTTTTCAGGAATTTAAGAAATGTTTTACCTGTCACCTAATTGATTAATCTTCATTTTAAGAAGGAAATATATTTTAGCAGCTGCTGATTATCTTTTAATGTGTCTTGATAACTTCCTACTTGTTATTGTTCCCTTGTTGTGGAAAAGTAATTAAAGAATCATCTAAAGTCAACATTGACATATTAACTAGTTCTCAACAAAATCTGGGAAGCCCTTGAGCTATGCCAGTCATCTGTATTGTTCCAAATGTATTGTTACACAATGATGTTATTTCATTGGTTGTTAGTTTGTTATGTTTTTAATTATTATGAACAAAATATAAAAAGGTAGGCAGTTGTCTCTGGACCCAGAAGAATACAGGACCTCCTAAAGTAACTTGGATAACCAAGATTTTATTCTGTGGACTAACCACTTATGGGACTTGAACATTGGATTTCCTATGTTGACTGTGTTTAAACTGGATTACCAGAAGTGTGCCTTGGAATAAATAAATTGAGAAACGTTCAATATTTGTTTATAATTCCCCATCAAAGATTATAAAATTGTGAAGTGAATAAAACGCTTCATAATAAAAGGATTTTTCCCTGCGACCATTTTTACCAGAGTTATGGCCCTTTGTTAATTTCAGTAATTAAATCTTGTGGCGTCATTTTCTCCTAAACTACAAGGGGGATTTCTTGCAAACTTGCACAGATGATGAAGCAAGATGTGTAGATGATCATGAAGAAAGGATTTTTTCGTGCGACCATTTTTACCAGAGTTATGGCCCATTGTTTTTTTCAGTAATAATATCTTGTGGCATTAACTCCACATTTACTTTTGGACAGATTTCTTTATAACTTTCTTTATAACTTGCACACATTATCAAGCTGGATGGGTAGATGGTCATAAAGAAAAGATTTTTTCCTGCTGCCATTTTTATTACAGTTATGGCCCTTTGTTTATTTCACTTACAAAATTTTGTGGCATCAACTCCACATTTTCTATTTAGCTGATTTCTTTCAAACTTGCACAGATGATTAGACATGATGTGAAGATTGTTGTAAAGGACATTGTCTTGCAACAATTTTCACCAGAGTTATGGCCCTTCGTTTATGTTAGTTATTAAATTTTGTGGCACTTACTCCTCATTTACTAATCATGATCAACAAAATGTTGTTGCAGCAGTGGGAGCATCAGTGTCCTGAGGACACAGTCTAGTTTTATTATAAATGTCATTTTTTTACCTTTTCAGTGAAACAAGATTTTCAGTGTCCGCGGGACTTACTGGTGCAGGAGATGAAGTATTTTGCCGAATATCTCTCGACGGATCAACAGCGGTGGGAAGAAGTAGACATTTCAGTACACTGTGATGTGCAAATCTTTGAGTGGTTGATGAAGTATGTAAAAAGGAGTGATGTGACTGAGAAACCAAAACTAGGTAAAACAGTTTAATACCAATTTTAGTCTTATTTCATCACCTTGGTTCAAAAATAGTAATACAGTACTCTTTCATATTTTGGTGGTTATTGTACTTTATTTACAATAAGGACAGACAAGGTGATGATTAAGGATAAAAGACAATATTGTAAGAAGCAGTGTATTCTTGTGCCTTTACTTATAGGTCTCATAACTCTTCCAAAAATATTTAAGAGCTCTCCACCTTTTGAACATTTTTTAACAAAACATATTTAGCAAGCTCTGAATTTAACTTTGGTGTTAGGCAAAAGTTGTTTTCCATTTAAATAGTTAATTGAATTGAATTCAATCTCCAATTATATTTAAAAAAAATCAATTGAATTTCAAAGTTGCAAGTGTGTCCAAAATTTATAATGATAAAATTGTATAGATATTGTCTCCTCTGTTACATTCATCTATGAATATAATTTAAAGCGGCATTACTTCAATTTAACCCGCTCTTGTATGAAATATTACATGTTTGGAACTATACTCACAAATTTGCAGCATTAGTTCGGGCTAATAAAATTTTAATTTACTAAAATAAATTTGGTCCGCGCGACTAAAAGCGAAAGTAGCATTTCCGAAACGTCACAGAAATCGAGATCGCGCATGAAGTGGTCTCGATGGTGCTAAATATAGCTCCATTATATTTAGCTTCTTAAAAGTTTGTTAACTATAATTTAACAATATCATTGAAAATCCCGTCTATAAGAAAGAATTCGATCGGACCTTTTGTGTTCTGTTAGAGAGTTTATATATTGTAGTCTATATGGACAAATATGATTTTTCAATAGTATATTCTTACTTAAGTTTAGGGCTGGGGCTTTAAGTGGAATATTTCTGAGCAATAGTTCTTCTTGTTTATTTCAGAACCTAACAATGTGATATCTATCCTTATTTCATCTGACTTTCTGAAGATGGACAGTCTGGTAGGTACATCTAAATACACTAAATTTTAATTTCCCTAAATAGTTAGACCTGGGAATAACTAATTGAATATCCTTCTATATTACAGTAGAACTTCGATAATTCGAACTCGACGGGACCGGGAAAAAAGTTCGAATTATCGAAGGTCTGTCGGCCGGCGGAAGTGGATATTGTTTGAACATGTTTGTTATGTCTGTTGATCTATATTATCTTTTGTATGTGAAATAAGAAAAAACAAATATTAGTTACTTTTAAAGTACTGTCTCATCGTTTCACAAGCACTAAACGCTTCCCGAAGGGAGGGCGTCAGCGTTGTTTCCTATTAAATTCGCTCAATTTTTGTTTGCAAATTTAGTTTGCAAGTCTTAATTATTTAAAATTTTCTTTAATAATATTTCTGATCAGGTTTTAATGAGATAAACAAACATGATATTACTTGTTTGTAACAGGCATCGCGTTGCCTGATATGTGTCTGTTAAACAACATGTGCTAATCATACGTAGCCGCTGAAGTGTGAAAACTTTTACGTATCATAATTTTGAGCGATAAATTTCAATGGAGTTCGAAATATCGAGAGTGAAATTAATAGAAAATCAAAAGGACAGACTGGACTGGAAGTTCGAAATATCCGGTGTTCAAATTATCAAGAGTTAATGCATATAAGGTATATAGGCGTTTTGCCGGGACCGAGATACGAGTTTGAAATATCTACGGTGTTCGAATTATCGAAGTTCGCATTATCGAGGTCCGACTGTAGTTAGAACTTGGAGTTACATTGTTTAGAAACTCTATAAGGTTGTCTTTGTTGATACACTGTTTCTTCTAACAGGTTGACAAAAATTCTGTTATTTTATAAATTCAGCGAATTTGTTATGTATTAAAGTCACAGGTCGGACAATACTTACACTATAAAAATTGTGAAACACATATTTTCTGTAAAACAATCTTTGTTTGTCTGATTTAAAATTCGTTATTTTGTATATTTTAATGTTTTTACTTGGTAATTACCAGATTTCAAATTTGCCTATAGTGTAATATGCATGGAATTGCTAATTTTTGAGAAAACTAAAATGATGAAGTGCAATTAACAGAGTTTCTTTCATCATTTTGTTTTCAGGTAAAAGAATGTATAGAGTATTGCCATGGTAATATGTCGGCCATTGTGAGCACTCCTTGTAACATGAACTGTATCAATGATAAACTTGTTGGGAGGTAAGGATTCAGACATTCTTGCATAAAAGATCTGGGCTGAAGATTATAAAACTGAGATTAGAAAACCAATCTCAAATCTCAAGCATCTGATTGGCTGTAATGGCAACCAGTTGCCATTTCAGCCAATCAGATGCTTGAGATTTGCAACTTATTTCCATTCTCAGTTTTGTAACCTTGGGCACTGGTTTTCTTATGTTTTCAATGGTGCTCAAATTTATTCCTTAATACCAAAATATTGTGGAGAATTTGAGATATCACTGCCTTTAAAAAGGAACATCAGCATTCACCACCAAGCATATGACAGCACATTAATGGTAAAATTTGCCGGCTCAGACCAATAGACTTATTATCTATGTTCAATAAAAGATTCATTATCTATCTTCAAGCCCTAGATAACTAGAATGGTTTTTATGCTTATTCTATAGTTATGTTTCATTGAATTAAAAATGAAATGATATTTTACAATGATTTCTTTTCAGAATTGCTGATTTGTTTTCACATAATGAGGCTGATGATATCAAGGACAGAAAAGATAAATTTAAGAAGTAGGTCATCTTTGGTCAGTTACTGGGGTACCATCATATTTTGCACCGGTTTAAATTGTGTGTATTTTGTCCTAAATATGCTAATTTAGATTCCAGCAAAATTTCACCTTGCAATAAAATGACTAAATATGTTGTGGGGATTTATGCCCATGCAAATTTAATATTTGCAGTTTTTATGCAAAAATTTGTCCCCTCAAAATTATTAGGAACAAGACAGACAGCTACCCTTTAATTTCAAGGGATACTGGTTATAAATCATGTGCAACCAGCATAGATCCAGATCACCCTTCACATCTATGCAGTCTGACCAGGATCTATGCAGGTTTATTCGTGGCCAGATAAAACCTAATGGATCTTAAGGGGAAAGTGTAGATCCTGATTTGCCATCCACAAATATTTACATTCCTATTGATTTCTTCGTTTAAAAAAATTCGGTTCATTTTGCATGAATCGCATGACCCGTAATGACGTCAGTAACGTCATGGCTGTTACTATTGAAAACTCCAACGTATTACTCCCCCTTTTCACTTAATACTAATTTTTGAAAGCGTTCGACTTAAGTTTATTTAAAGAAAAAAATAAATAAAATGTAAATATAAGTAATGATTCTTATTTTGGTGCGGTTCATGCAGATTGGACGTGCAAGCGAGAGCTGGCATATTTACCATTTTACTAGCGCGCTTTATGGATTTGCCAGCTCTCGCGTGCACGTCCAATCTGCATGAACGGCACCAAAATAAGAATCATTCCTTAAATGTACCGGCTGATCTGGATCCACACAGGTTGCACAACAGGTTATCCATAGAGTAAACTATTCAGTGTTCACTTCATAGTTCAAAGGTCCAAAAAATTACATTTAACCCTTGCAACTAAGGAACACTTAAATAGAAAAGAAGAAATCACATGATACATATATGGTAAAACCTTTCAGGGAAAAACTTTCAAGCTGTCATGTAAACATTTATAGATATAAGTCTAAAAATTATTCAACATTCAGTAACATCCAGTTAAGTTGAATTTGCAACTAGTGTAAAAAAAAAGTCTCATCATGTTTACATATCTTCTAACCATGATTATGATGTAACATTGCAGCAAGCTGTTTGCAAAGAAGTTGGAAAAGTTGTTTGAACCAGATTTCTTCAACTCAGACTGCCCAGAAAATGCATCCACATTATTCAGGTACGGAACAACACAGACTGCCCAGAAAATTCTTGCTTCGATTTTCTGTATATGAATTTTAAAAAATTTGAAATTTATTATTAGCGATACAGAAACACCAATGTCAAATTTCGATTTTGAATGTTCACAGCACTAGACAACTTTCGGGACAGGTACCCATACCTGCAGGAAGGGGAATTTTGCGTCATTTTAAGACAAAAAAGGGAATTTTAAGTCGTATACACGTTTTGACTAAAGGGTCACACACACTCATATCATTGTTTTCATCCTCTGATTATAATAGCATATTTTTTGACTGTAGACTTACAAATAAAACAATTGAGTTACTTTTTAATTATTTTTTTTTCATTTTCATATATTTTTGGATTTTTTAGGGGAATTTTTTTATGAAATAAGGGAAAAACACATACTATTTTGACAGGGGAATGGGGCCCATATTCGGCCATAAAAACAGCCAAACAAGTGCCCTGATGTTATATTCATCCTTACACATGGAACAGAAACTTTAAGTCTTGATTGTATAAGATTCTTCCACCCTTTACTCCATATATCAGAGCTGAAGGTTATAAAGCTGAGTTTGTAAACAGTCTCAAATCTCAAGCATCTGATTGGCTGAAATGGCGACTGGTCGCCATTTCAGCCAATCAGATGCTTGAGATTTGAGACTGGTTTCCATGCTCAGTTTTATAACCTTGGGCACAGATGGCACAGATATGCTGGCTGGTCTGGATCTGGATATTCAGTATTCACCCTTGCCAATAAGGTGTATATATCGAGTAAAGTTATAAAAAATCAAGGTTGTTATATGACTTGAAAATCAATTTAATTGTCTATTCTGTTAATTATCAGGTGCTCTATATGCAAGAAGATTTTGACAAAGAATTTGGAATGGAAAGTGAAATGCATGCCCAGCAGGTGAGTATACAAGAGTTTAACCCTTTAATCCATGTAGGCAGCGGTAGTCCAGTGGTAGAGCGCTCGCTTAGGGATCGAGGGGTCCCGGGTTCAAGCCCCAGTTCGGCCGCTAATTTCCTTAAGCAAGAAATTAAGCCTTCATTGCTTCTCTCCACCCAGGTGTATAAATGGGTACCTGTGAGGAATATAAGCCAATGTTCTGTGGCTGCATACGGCACCGACTGTTAATGGACAATGTATATCCAGTGATTGGGGGGTAAATGTGAAAGTCGGTTGAATACATTCAGTAATTACAGACTATAAACCCATACCTTTACCTTTATGTAAATCCCATGCGTAGCCAGTCGATATGACATTTATGCCATGTATGGCCAATGTTGATCCTGATATGTCTGCACATAGATGCTTTAAGCATCTAGGAATTCAGATCCCCACGAAAATATAGTGGGACATTTTTCAGCTTAACCTCAGGTTGTATTCTGGTTTTTTAAGCTAAGAAAACCCTTCATTTTAGTGGGACTGTATAAGTTGCCAATACATCAAAATTTGCTTTTATTAATTCTGAATACACATTTACTTTAAACACACCGAAACCTGATAATCACCTTCAAGCCTAAAGACTTAAAATGTGCCAATATCACCTAATCCTTTTACTCCATATATACACTAGTCAAAAGTTCTAAGTGCACACTTGATAAATGTTAATTTTTTAAATTATTTGATTGAATCTTTTAAAATAGTGTAAACTACCATGAAGAAGAATCAATATTCTATTAAAGCACACCAAACATTTTAAGTCTGCTTAACCAGATTAAAAAATAATAATATTTTAGCTCACCTGTTCTCAGAAAGCAATTCTCAAGTTAATTATCATTGCATCGGCTATCATCTGTGATCGTTTTCTCTACTCTGTATAATTTAAATTTCATGCAAATTTAAAGGAAATACTGTAGTTTGCCATTCCATTGCACTGAAATAGCTTTCTGTAGCTTTGTAATGGTCTGCTGGGCACGATGAGCCAACACACTCAACTCTATTTTATCCATAACGTTTTTATATGATTTCAAGGAGAAAATTCCATCTTTAACACAATGTTTTGTGCCAAAAGTTTTTGAATTGTCTAACAGTTTGGGATGATACAATTCTCTATGATAGATGTGTAACAACCTTTCCAAATGAAAAAATGTATTCATTTCGATAAAATTGACCAGTTTTCGGACATGCGTTTTGACCAAATAAGCGTCATTTTCGAATAATTCGATTTTGAAGTTTATTGAATTTCTATAAATTTTAGTTTTAAATTTTTATTTATTGGACAATTATCCAACAAATGTTACACTAATATTTTCGACTACGTTGTTTTACGTAAATATTTAATGACGTAATTGAGTAACATCAGCGTTCAACGTAAGCAACGTTATCAATCTAGAAAATAATATCGTTTGATTTTCTTCTTAAATTAATAAAATATGCAAAAATAAGGTATTTCTTTTGCATTTACGAAATCCGTCAAGATTTTTTTACAACAAATTTGAAGTTGTGCCTGTGAAAAGAATTTTGACGGCAATGTCGTTGTCTGCTGAAGTCAACCGTTCCATGGTTACAATTTGTTGGTGTGTTTTTCGTGTTTGTCTGGAGTCGGTGAACATGTGAAAAACAAAAACGATTGTAAAAAAATTAATTTCGCTTGCCCCACGGGGATAATGCATAAATAGCGTATGCCGACGTGGATGACGTAAAATGTAAAACATATGCAAGGTTTTCAAAAAATTGTTATTGGTAATTCATTATTAACATAAAGTCAAACTTTCATTCAATTTGAATAAGTTTACTTTAGGATATTCAAACTTGAAAAGTGTGCACTTAGAACTTTTGACCAGTGTACATCTAAAACAGGGTTTTATTCCTTGTGCAAACAGTGTATATCCAGATCAGTCGGTACATCCATGCGGTCAGATCAGGATCTACATTGTTTGCTTTTAGATTCATTAGCTTATTTCTGAACAAGTAGCTGTGTAAATCCAGATCAGAAGGCCTAGTTGTTCTAGTTGATCTGAATCGACACGGATCTTGTTTCGATTATAAGGATCTATTGTAAAGGTCCCATTTGTGGAAGTGTGTGTATATTTGGCTGTTATCAGTTCATGATTTATTCATTCTTTTACAATCCGCATTTCATCCCGCCATTTTCAGTCAAATATGAAATATAAGCCTTAAACAAATATTTAACAGTTAAAGCTTTGAAATTAATTGATAAAATATCACTCTACATTGGAACTTTTCTGTCGTTTACTTGGATACAGAATGACAATCGACAAACGTGGTCAGCTGACCTTCTGCCATGTGCGTGATGCAACCTTTGACATAAATCAATATCTGATCGACTTGAAAAGTCAACTAAAGTCGTGGCGGGAGGTGTACTGGCGTGTCTGGGGCATGATTCACTATCAGATGTGTAGTAGGTGCGGTGAGACTTTCGCGTGCACAGATTATGGCCATTGCAAGTACCATCCGGAACCTCCGAGATATGAAAACGAGATGAGTGATACATCATTCATGGGGATGTACCCCTGCTGCCATCAGAAATGTCTCAGGTTTGATCCTACCCAGCAAAACAAGGTAAACATTTGGTGTTAACACTTTTTTTCATATGCCTTTGATCACTTGGGCAAATATTTTAGATCGAGATCAGCCGGCCCATCGCAGCCTTGTGATAAGGATCTGTGCTGTTCGCTTATTTTTCAGAAAGGTTACTTATGAAAAAGTGAACAGTGTAGATCATGATCAGACAACATGGATGTGCAGGTGATTAGGTTCTACAATGTGTGCCCATGCCAGAAAGGCATAAAATTATATGGAGGAAACGTTTAAGAGAAGGAATTTAGAGGTCTTCATATTCATTTATATTTGTGGATATGAATATTGCGATTTTCTTGAAACAGCATTGGTTGGCTTAGAAATTTGTGGTTTCTAATTGTTTTTTACACATGATTGATCATTATAATGTCTTAGCAGTGGCTATTATAAATTGTACTGCAATGTAATGTGTATTTAATGACTAAACAATACCAACTTTTTGCATAATTTTTGGACTAGTCAGAACATTTTAGGTCCTGTTGTGTGTGAATTTTATTGCTATAACAACTTCAGCTTTAAATATAGTCACTTGTACCTTGACTGTGCAAAAATATAACATCACATTTACTTTGTTTACAGGTCTTCTACAGTTAAAAGTAATAAATTTTGATATTTGAAAACACTTACCGTCTTTGTTCGAATATAAGCCGCACTTATGTATAAGCCGCACCGCCCCCAAACCTGATGGAACAGATCAAAATTGCTTATAATGTATTTTTAAGCAGCCAAACCTGTGTATTAGCCGCACCCCCAACTTTTTACCGCCGAATTCTGGGGGAAAAAGTGCGGCTTATATTCAGACAATGACGGTAATAATTTCCTTCTGCTACATGACCAGTCACCTTTAATGATATTTTCAGAATTTGATGATATTTACTGTTGATTTGTTTACAAGATTTTTAGGGACTTGAGAACTTTAAAATTTAAATCTCAGATTTATTTCAGTTCATGTTGAATGAAAAAGAGAAAAATATATGAGATTTTTTATTAAATATAAGGATCCTTGAGTTTTAAAATGAATTGTGATCTTTTCCACTTCAACAGGGATGCAGAGTTCGAGACCATGTAGTCAACGTACCGCAAGTGAATCCTGGGAATGAAACAGAAAGTCAGGCATTGTTAAACAAAGTTAACGATGATTTATTAGCCCATCGCGACATAATATGTGTCCCATATCAAAGACTGTCAGATGCCAGGTATCCTAGCAACGAAATGACCATGCCTTTCTGTTTGTATACAGGCCAGGTCGGGGGAATAGTATATTTTTGTAAGCATGTAGAAAGCATGTAGTTTCTACACTAAATTTACGTAAGTCTTCATGATAGAAATTTTTTTTTTGATTGTTTGATACAAAAGCTGGTTCAGTTCAAGGGTCAGATACACTTAGAAGAGAGGGGTCACTAAACTTATCCATTTATTCTATGGAAAACAGCTTATATCTCATGTGTGACTGTATTAGATCCAGATCTGTTGTGCGACTGGAGTAGATCCAGATCCAATATGTGACTCGAGTTACTGATCTGGATCTAAACTGCTTGATTTATTATGTTATACCTGACATATTTGAAAACAGTGCAGATCCAGATCAGACTGCACAGATCTGGATCTACACTAGCCACCTATGGGATATAAGCCTTATTCCGTAGATAAAAGAGTTAAATCTTTTTTTTTTCTAAATACTGTAACTAAATTCTGACCTTCAATTCAAGTTTGGTTAGTCTTGTTCTCAGCGTGGCCTGTAACAATTTTAAAGGCGTGGTGACAGTGTGTAGAACATAGTGTTTCTAATGTTGAGGTGGGTTTACAGTTCCTGTGCCCAAGATCATAAAACTAAACTTGGAGACCAGTCTCAAATCTCAAGCATCTGATTGACTGAAATGGCAACTGGTTGTTATTTCAGCCAGTCAGAGACTAGTCTCAAATCTTAGGCATCTGATTGGCTGAAATGGTGACTGGTCGTTATTTCAGCCAGTCAGAGACCAGTCTCAAATCTCAAGCATCTGATTGGCTAAAATGGCGACTGATTGTGTGAAAAGGTGACTGGTCACCATTTTAGCCAATCAGATGCTTGAGATTTGAGACTGGTCTCCAAATTTGACTTTTATGATCTTGGGCCCTGCTCGTCAATGTGTCCTTTACCAAAACCCAATGCTGTTTGATTGCATTTTTTTCTTGTTTCCGTATTTGAGATTTTTTTTTACTTTGCAGTTTGATGGATCTGATTGTTTGAGTTTTTCTGACATCCATTGCTGTGCATTTTTTTTGTTAGTTTTAAACACTGCTTGTGTAGTTTGTAATTCCTGGTAGAATTTTACATTATTGTTCCAATAATTTTAAAATTCAAAACTACAATTCATTTTTTTCATGTCACATTAAACAAAGTTAATAGAAAACGCTGCTTGTGAATTTTTAGGAATATACATTTAAAATATTTTGCTTGATAGTTTTTAGATTTTCTGCTCCATTTACTTTTCATACAATTAAATAAAATAGATTATTATACTGCAAAGAAATTTACCTGAATTTGATTGAATAATGTGCCGTTGATGTATATCCGTATTTACGGATCGGCCATAGATATTAACGCACGTGCCTTAATTTCCCTCTCTGGCCTCCTACCTTTTGTTGTCGTCCGCCATTTTGTTTTGAATTTCCGTAAAAATGCATAATTTGAAGCCGATCTTGTAAATTATAAAGCGGTATGCTTAGGGATTATTAAAATTGTTACAGAAAATATTTGTGTCTTGTTTTAACGTAGAAAACAATGAGATTATTCCTATAACTTTGTAAATAAATATCAAATCGATAGTCCATTCAATTTCTATAGAAGTGACGTCATGCAGGTAAATTAATGACGTCAGACATGTAATTATTGAGGTTCTCAGAGGGGAATTAAGCCGTTCAGCATTAAATAAGCGAAATAAATGAAAACTCGATGTTTTCTAACTATTTTTGTCTGAAAAAGTCTTTGCAGTATAATAAAACAATTATTTGGTTTCTTGAAACCTGCGGCTCGGGTAATATGGCACCCAGACCGGCAATATATCCTCACATTCCCTGTCAAGAAACCAAATAACTATATAACAGTTACTTTCCTGGTCTAAACATTTATTGTGCATGTTTCTGTGATGAAATTACTTACAATCTTTTATTAAATTAACCTAATAATAATTCATTAACTTATCAAACTGCGATCTGTTTTGAATTAGAAAATCTGCAAAATAAAAACCCCACAAAAAATAAACCCCTATACAGTTTATTTTTGAATAACCATTAATATCTATGATATTCATTTTTCTTTAGAAGATATTTGGAATGGGCCGCATGGTAATTTTTAAGTGATTATATCGTAGACTTGTTGTTTAATATCAGCTTAAAATATATACGAGTTTAGACTATTTCATACTTAATACTTAAATCACAAGTTTTTTTTCTTGAATATATGCATACACACGCTTTCTTTTATACATATATCTTAGAGATATTTTGTAGATTTAAAAATTTATAGATTAAACTGTCTTAAGAATCAATTTACTCCTTTACTCTGTGATATGATTTATATCGAGAGAGGTGTCCTGTGTCAATCCAGATCAGTTGGCACATAATTATGTACTGTCTGATCTGGACTTCTTGGATTAAGTGACAGAATTTGACTGGCCAATCAACATATCAGATACTTATAGATTGTGTCACAGAATTTGACAGACCAATTTTCTTTTACAAAGTGACTGCATTGGCTGATAAGTATGCTTGGACTATTTATAAAATTCTTTTGACAGAATCGGCTAAAAACAGTTTACAGCAAAGTGGCAATACAATTTTTGGGGGCAGAATTGGCTAAAAATCATTTTTCAGCATTAGCAATACAATTAGTTTGTACAGTAAATTTTTAGGCAGAATGAACAATGTCTTTGAATAAGTTAGTGGAGTTTAATTTACAGCGGTATGCTGGCTGACAGATATTCAACTTCGATTTTGCTATCCCTAATCAACTTGTATGATCTTACAACTCCGTAAGTTTAGGTATTTCATACAGGCATTGTAATCCGTATTATGTCACTTCAAGTAAGCTCAAACAAGTTAAAAAGTCTCCCCGTACATTCCATCAGTGCTGTTATCAATTAAGCCCTTTGATGGCTGTTCAACATGATCTATGTAATTGTAAATATTGAGTTGCACTTAACCTGGGGTTAGACAGCTTGGACAGTGCAATGTAATATACTGTCTTTCCAATACTCCACATGAATAAGCCTGCAAATTTTGACTAGATTGTCTATCTCTTTGGCTTTTCAAGTTCCTTTAACCCTTTCCTGGATATATACGCATTTTTACGCATGTGCGACCAGTGTAGATCCAGATCAGCCGGCACATCTGTGCCGTCTGATCAGGATCTGCACTGGTCGCATTTTGGTCAGAAATAACCTAAAGAATAAAAAAGCAAACAGTTTAGATCCTGATCAGACAGCACGGATGTGCCGGCTGATCTGGGTCTAAACTGTTCGCCCTATCAATAAACGGTTTATCTGTACAGGAAAGGGTTAAAATCCATTTAAATTTTATAAGTACTTTCGGGACAATATTTTTGTACATTTTAAATGTAAAAAAGAGGGAATTCTATCTAATTGTAAAATGTAAAGTAAAAGAAATAATTTGTAAAAATGGTGAATTTTATTTAAATTTTGATATTTTGTTGGATAAAACTTTAACAGCTTTTTATAGTTCGTAGAATAAAACTTAGACAATTGTCTTTAATATTTTGTAGGATAAAACTTAGACAGCTGTCTTTCATGTACTTACTGCAAAAATACAAAATCTGAAAAAGTCTTTATGGCGTTAAGTTTTAATGTTAGACTGCAGAAGTATGTGGTTTCTTTTTCCTGGGAGTTAAAGAGCATGCTATAATGGCAAACATACAATCAGGCACACAGTAAGCCAAGATTTTCACAAAATCTAGGAAGTAGTTTAATTAATAAAATTAGCAAATTAATCTGTCCTCCATATATATGCCTTTATGCATAGTATGAGCAAACAGTGTAGATCCTGGTACATCTGTGCATTCTGATCCGGATCTGCACTGTTTGCTCTTTTGGTTATTTGATTATATCTGACCAAAAAGCAAACTGTGCAGATTATGATCGAATGGCAAAATATGCAAAAATATGCAAGCTGATCAGGATCCATTCTCATCGCACATGCGATTGAATGCGTATTTATGGAGGAAAGACTAATACGTAATATATGCGAGCGAAACCACATATTGTTGCGTGCTGACAGATCTGTGTAGTATTTTTGTAGCACACTTGTTGTTATAGCAACCTGACACTGTCTTCTGGTCTTTGTATGGACACTGTTCTCTGTTACTATGGTAACCGTTAACATTTAATGTAACTGTTTTTGTTGTCATTTTGATTTAATAACATATTTTCTCAATTTTCCTAATATTTTTATCATTAACGTTTACATTTTATTTCCAAAACAACTAATTTTTGTATTGTTGTAAAGACCATTTCTTATACCTACCAGTAATGTTGTTGTCTTCTTAATTTTCCTAATATTTTTATCATTAAAGTTTACGTTTCAAAAAGAACTAAATTTATTTTTTTATTGTTGTAAAAACCTTTCCTTATAGATCTACCTAATGTCCTCAACTTAAAAAAACATACTTACACCTTTCTAACTTTTTTGACTTGCAAATAAATATTTTTATCTTATAGCATTATGTTTAATTTTAAAATAAATTCATATTTTTAGTGAAATGAAATCATTTCAAGATATTTGAATTTCTGAATTTGTTTGCATATAGTCTCTTCCAGATCAGTTGGTTGCTAAAATTATTTTTTCCCTGCAAGAAATTTTAATATCGACAAAAAGAAAAAAAGTTGCATTAAATTTTAATATTACCATGGAAACAGAAAATGTCTTAGAAAATGGGCACATATTTGTTTCTCTCGGTGTATGGTAGCGGTATGTATTATTATAGTTTTTCTTTTATCTTTATTACAATTAGCAAACATTTGCATGAAAAATATAATTATATTTAAGCATGAGTTAGGATTTAGTTAAAACTTTGTAGTTCTTTATAGAATGTACAACAAAACTGTAGTAAAAATCTTCATTTCTAAAGACTTCTTATTTAAATTGTAGAGTATAGAGGTAGTCTTCAAACTTTGTAGAACTTTTTCTATAATAAAAGGTGACGGTAAGCCATGTTGCATTATTCCTTTACTCCATGGCATGTGGGTCATATACCATGGACCCCAGCATAGATCCAGATCAGCCATTGCATCTTCAAAGTCTGATCTGGATCTGCACTGTTCGCTTTATGGTCAGAAATAACCTAATGAATCTAAAAGCGACTATTGTAGATCTTGGCCAGACTGCTCAAATATTTGGATCTACGCTGGTAGCATAATTAACCCTTTCCTGTACAGACACACCTTTATTGCTAGGGCGAACAGTTTAGATCCAGATCAGCCGGCACATCCGATCAGAATCTAAACTGTTCGCTTCTTGATTTATTAGGTTATTTCTGACGAAAATGCGACCAGTGCAGATCCAGATCAGACGGCAAGGATGTGCCAGCTTTTCTGGATCTACACTGGTCGCACATGCTTAAAAATGCGTATCTATACAGGAATGGGTTATAATATAAGCTGATGAACCTAAAAGTGACTATTGTAGATCCTGATAAGGATACACAGATATGCAGGCTGATCTGGATCTACACTGGTAGCATCTGAGATAACCTAATTATTCTAAAAGCGACTTTTGTAGATCCTGATCATATTGCTCAGTTATGCAGGCTGATCTGGATCTAAATCGGAAGCCATAAACAAAAGTCGTATCTCATGGAGTAAACAATTCAATGTTTTCTTGATTAACTGTACTATGTCTTATTACACAGCGAAATGGAGTTGAATGTGTTTGCGAATGAAGAGTTTGCCAGCAATGCAAGATCCGAGGGTGTCGCAATTACATCAATTATTTCCGGGGCTGAAGACGGTGAAAACAAATCTGATGTAAGTGATGTGCAAATGATGATATTTACAATCTGTCTTACCATTTACATGCAATATGTTCTCCATAATTACACCTTTATTCCAAGGGTGAACAGTGTAGATCCAGAGCAAGCACACCGGTGCATTCTGATCAGGATCTGCACTATTCGCTTTTTAATTTATCCAGATCAGACAGAAAAGTTGTGCATGCAAAGTTGTACACTGGTTGCACATAAGATAAAATGCCTAAAAATGGAAGAAAGGGTTAAGATGAGAAAGTAGCGGAAATTCAGCTGGCCAAAAATTATTGTGCCAATGGTAGTGTTTCCAATTTTATTTAATCATATGTGATTTTTCTTGCATACCTATGATCCGTTTATTTTGTTTTTGATTGCTTTATAATTGTAGCAAACTTAACCCTTTCCTCCATAATTATATACGCATTTTTACGCATGTGCGACCAGTGTAAATCTAGATCAGCCAGCACATCCATGTCGTCTGATCAGGATCTGCACTAGTTGCTCTTTGGTCAGAAATAACCTAATAAATCAAATTGCGAACAGTGCAGATCCTGATCAGATGGCACGGATGTAACGGCTGATCTGGATCTACACTGTTCGCCCTCGCAGTAATGGTGTGTCTATGGAGGAAAGGGTTAATGTATTTCACAATGCAAATATGCACAAGAATTAGGGCAAAGCTGCTTCGCATGCTGATGCAAACAAGCCTATGGTATTGAAAAATGGCTTCCTCAATTTTAATTTTAATATAATATAATTATAACAATTGTTGTTAATCTATATGATTTTAGGAGAACAGTGAATATTTCTTTTATTCTATCATTTCATTTCCTAGGAATGAGGTTTTAATACAAAGCCCAAAAATGAAATTTGTGGCACAAGTATAAATTTGTGCTTTTGAGATATTCTAACAAGATAGACAAGTTAAGATTAACCTGGGTTTAACTTTGCTGGGTTTTGAATTTTTATCACTTTTTCTTGTTTGAAATTTTGCAATGTGAGCAAAATCATAAGATATAGAGGATATTTGTTTTTACCAGTGTTTAGATAGAAATATATTTCACCAAGTGAGCTCCGGAATTCGTATTTTCACGAGTGGCAAAGCCACGAATGAAAATACATACCGGTAATTCCGGAGTTACACGAGTGAAATATATTTCTATCTTTCACTTGTAAAAACAAATTTTCTTTTTATTTTATGCTTTTAGTGCAAAGTTTGCGTGAATTTTACAGAAAAGTTACAAGGAATAGTGCCAAAACGGCTTGTTTATGTTGTGATGTCATGATGTCAAATATATAAATTTGAGCCCGTTTTCTAAACGTTCTCATTTGGTATGTTATGTGCGTTTGGATACCAACGTGAAATAATCAGTAAAAATAAAAATGATATTCCACTGTTTGAAAACAGTGATATACCACTTTTATTTCACTGGGAAAATTCTATAATTCACTGAAAAGCATAAAATAAATCACGGTAATTGAGTATGACCTGAACGGCTTCAGAATGCTCGTCCGGTACCTAGGCTACAGGCGTTGACGATGGACCGAGAAGTCTCCTTTGAGATCGATGATGTGGGTTTTGGTGAGAGTGACGATGAAATGGGTGACGATGAGCAACCCAAAGGAACTGCCAGGAGGGGGCGGGGCTTGAAGAAATCTAGGGTCACAATTGATCCCCAGGCTATTCTAATGGATGCCCCTGGTTTTGAGTAAGTTGATCAGTGAAGGTATTAAAATGTCAACTTCAAATTGTCATTTATATGCAGAAATTGTATAACCTTATTTTATTTATTTATATATAGTAACAATAGTTTCACATTAAAATGACACAATATTTCAGTCTGTTTAAAAAAGTTCAGGGTACATATGAGGGGTGTTCCAAATGTTGCACTTCTCTTTGAACACCCCTTGTATTGTCAATAATGACCTCTTCTGTTAAGGGAAAGTTAATAAAATAATTTTATTTTTGTGCAATAAACCTATTGTGAATTTTAGGAAAATTAAATGTTTGTTTTGATTAAAAATTTTGGCATTTAGATCATCCTGTACATGTATAATTATAATGACATCATTGATGACATCACATCAGGCAAACTTGAGTAAAATCTGCAAAAATGAGTCTATATTCACAAATTTAATATTGAAACCTGAAAGAATGTGGGCCAGGGCTCAAGTCTAGTCCACTGCACAGTTTTCTTACACTGTGCCAGCCTGAAAGGAAAGACCAGTGTATAAGTTGAGAATTGCAAGGCAGGGGACTTAAGTGCAAACTCTCTCACCCTGTGAAAGCCAGAAAATAAAGAAATAAGACCTGGGCTCAAGGTGATAAAGCTGAGATTGGAAACCAGTCTCAAATCTCAAGTATCTAATTGGCTGAAATGGCGACCAGACGCCATTTCAGCCAGTCAGATGCTTGAGATTTGAGACTGGTTTCCATGCTCAGTTTTATAACCTTGGGCACAGTGTATGAGGTGAAAATAGCAAGATAATGACTGACAATGAGCACTCTTGTTTCAGGCAAACCAAGAAGTCAACCTGGGATACAGGAAGATCTATGAGATATAACCAGGATGCTCAAAGATCAGAAGGTGAGGCTTTAAAGTGACATTCAACGGTATTTTATTCATTAATAAAGAAAGATAATACTATTACAAAAAATACAAAAGCTCCAAGTGATAGGGCGTTACTAGAATGTACGTTTAAATTATTGGGGTCGACATTACTTCGGAGCGAATAAACGTTAATTAATATTCAGTGTGTCTCGTGATTATTTTCAACAACAAAAACCTGACCGATACCGAAGCGACAAAGCGTATAGTAAATCGGCATTTCTCGTGGTGAGGCATCAATTTTCATACTTGATAACTATATCCGTGTAAAGTAATTAAACAAGTTAGATTTCTTTATCCTATTTTGTGCTTCTGTCTGTGGCGGTTTAAATTCTGACAATTTATGCAAAAACTTACTTTTCATTAACAGTTTTTACATAATGTATGGAAATTCACTTTAAACCATGGGATATGGCTGTTCTTCAATGAGTGAACAGTGTAGCTCTAGATCAGCCAGCACAACCATGCCATCTGATCAGGATCTGCACTATTCAATTAAACATTCAACAGCTTACCCCATTAGGTGATTTCTGATCAGAATTGACCATTGTAGATTCAAATCATACAGCATGGATGTGCCAACTTATCTGGATCTACACTATTTGCTTCCTGGTCATAAATAACTGTATAAGTTTAAAAGCAAACGCTGTAGATTCTGATCTGATAGCACATATGTGTAGGCTGTTCTGGATCTAGCTTTGCTGCATGTCAAATGGGAAAAAAAATTTATTTGAACAGCAGCCCTCTATTCTTAACCCTTTCCTCCATAGACACACCTTTATTGCATGGGCAAACAGTTTAGATCCAGATCAACTTGCACATTCTGCTGTATAATTAGGATCTAAACTGTTCGCTAAAGAGTTTTTGTCCTGTCTTTATCCCCCCGCCAATTTATCCCCCCGCCAAAGGCGAAGGGGATATTAGAAATGCCCTTTGTCCGTCAGTGCATCTGTGTGTCCGTGCGTCTGTCCGTCCGTCCGAAACAATTTTGTCGGGAGCATAAGTCCAAAACTACTCGAGGGATTTTATTCAAACTTCATACACTGACAGAGCACATTGGTAGGTAGTGCAGTGTGCAAGAACAATAATTCTACCTTGCCTATTTTTAGAGTTATTCCCCTTTATCATATTTACTTGATAAATTTTGTCCGGAGCATAACTCCAAAACTTCTTGAGGGATTTTATTCAAATTTCATACACTGACAGAGCACATTGGTAGGTAGTGCAGTGTGCAAGTGCAATAACTCTACCTTGCCTTTTTTTTAGAGATTTTCCCCGTTATCACATTTACTTGATAAATTTTGTCCAGAGCATAACTCCAAAACTACTAGAGGGATTTTATTCAAACTTCATACACTGACAGAGCACATTGGTAGGTAGTGCAGTGTGCAAGTCCAATAACTCTACCTTGCCTATTTTAAGAGTTATTCCTCTTTATCAGATTTACTTGGCAAATATTGTCTGGAGCATAACTTAAAAACTACTTGAGGGATGTTATTCAAACTACATACACTGACAGAGCACATTGGTAGGTCTTCGCGAAAGGCGTCGGACATGTCCAACAGATTTTGTTTGGGTCCGGTAAAACGTCATAACTCTGCGGTCCTGCTGTCTGGCGACTTAAAATCTAAGGGAAGCAACCTTTTCTTATTATTTACAAAATTCTCGCAGCGGTTACTTCCCTTCAGTCACAGTAAATTCATTTGTGTAACATAATGAAAATTTTTTTAGTCATGTAATGAAAAATGGTGTTTGGATGTTTTTTGCGGTTACAGTGGATATTCTGTGTTGAAATTGGTGATATTTCACAAATCGCAGAGCAAATGTCGGCGTCTAGGCCATTCCAGTTTTGATTTAAATTTAAAATGGCTTTGTTGCCGGTGTTGATTTTCATCACTCTGAAAAAAATAAAATGAAAGTCACAAAATGACATGAATAATAAACTATAAAACAAAACCTCATTGGGTATTCATACACCTTTTTATCATTTTAATCCAAAATACATTTAATGTTTCTGATGTAGCTTGTTTAATGAAATATATGTATTTGCTAGACATATATAATATTGTTACATATGAGAGCTGCTTGATGTGAAAGAGATGTTCTACAGAACATTTTTTTGTGTTTTTGTCTTACGAGGGAACCATGATTATGTTGACATGATTGTTGAAAACTGCTCAAGCACTCAATGAGTTGGAAAATCCTGCTCCCAAAAATGTTGTCATTACCATTGAATTTACCACAAATATGACAGGCGTATTTTGTGTCAGTTTGGCACTCTTGTTCTTCTAATGCATACGACTGTTGAATTAAATTTTCAAGGTTTTTTCTGTCTATCTGATTTTCTGCAAACAGTCGTACTTTTAATAATATTTTGTACGGTTCGCACATCTGGATAGGATTTTGATCTTTGCTGTGACATTGAGATTTATCTGGTACGTTCCAGAGACTATACATGTATTTACCAAATTGCACAAATTAAAAATAAACAACAAATGCACAATATTTCATAATTAATTCATTATTATTTCCTTCGCCATTATCAACTTTGTTTGATCAAAATTACATCAACTATTCTATCTGCAAAATAACAATCAAGATATCTGACAATGAACGTGACAGCATTACCTGGGACTTTGGTAAACTCAATTAACAAAAATGGGGGCCTACAAATATACAGAGTTATCTCATTATTCTGTCCTAAGTTACCGCCCTTTGCAACGCGCACCTGTTACTGGGTAGTTCCGGTGTGAGATTGACAATTAAAACAAAGATGCAGTAGTCAACCATGGTTCTTTCAAATACGTTTAAATAGGCTCTGGACGGTCAGAGATCAGCATTATGCATAAAAACGTTTAATTATTACATACTGATGGAAAAATATACAGTTTTTATAGTGCAGCGCATAATATTTCTCTTCTAACTTTTGTAATAAGTTGGATAGGTTTGTGTTTAACATTGTTATGTTCGACCCCTCTGTTGACAGCGCTAATTGGCAGACAATCACATAACCAATAGAACTTCATATTATTATAATTGGCAAACAATGGTCCTGACCACCTGGATGATTGCAACGAGGATGCACCTCTAATCTGTTAAACAAACAACGCGTTATTTGTTGTGGCAGTTTTATGACGATCAATATACGGTATCAAATTATCTGATTATGACATCTGAACAGGTGTATAGAAGCAATAATTGACGCATTTTTTTCTGTTTAACATGATTTTTTACTTACTTTTACGAATATTCGGATACAAAATTAGTATACGGATACTGACTTAGTATCCGGATATTCGTTGACATCCCTAGTAAAAATGTGTTTTTATGGAGGAAAGGGTTAAATGACATCATCAAGTGAAGCAGACCATATTGTTTGTTAAATATTTTGCAATAAAATTTAAATTATGTGGTCAAAATATGCAACACAATCACCATTTAGTTATGATAAAACACAATGTGGTATGAAGTTTATTTTGTGCAGGTTAAATTTTTGCATATTTCATGCTTGGGCAATTGTGCAAAAAAATTCAACTCCAGTGAAATCCAGAGCAAATTCATGGCCCTGCTCATGTCATTTTTGTTCTGTTTTTTGTTTTTTCAAGAAAATTAACAACAGCAAACCACGATGTACCTGATGTATGAATATTTTACATTGCAGACATGAGGAGAATGAAGGAGATCCGCGTGTATCTGACCAAACTCCGGTTAAATCCGGACAAGGTTGAGAAACCCAAGAAAGAGGTATGTACAGCTCTTTGCATTTTCATCTCATTAGGATCTAAACTGTTCGCTTTTTGATTCTTTCAGCTATTGCTTACCAAGAAGTGGACAGTTTTGTTTGATATATATTAAAGAAGAAACATTTTATTTTTTTGGAGACAAAAGGGGACATTTTTAAAATCAGTTAATTGTGAAAACATGATTTGTGTACATTTTGTTCTTCCAGGAAAATATTGCTCATGAATAAGCCCTAGTTTAGCTGCTATGTATGTATAGGGTTTTCAACAGGTTTAGAATACTAGGGTCCATTTGAGTATTTTTAAGGGGCCATAATTAGATCATCCCTGGTTGTGCTCTGCAGACTGATCTGGATCTATCTTGGATGCACATGGAATATAAGCTGTGTCCCACTAAGTAATGTGTTAAATATCCTTTTTAAAACCAATCTCACTGAGGTCAGTGCCCAAGGTTATAAAACTGAGCATAAAAACCAGTCTCATATCTCAAGCATCTGATTGGCTGAAATGGCGACTGGTCAGGAGATGATTTAAATCAGATTGTTCAAAGGTTAACAATTTGTTTTTTTTGTTTTAACCCTTTCCTCCATATATACACATTTTTACACATGTGCGACCAGTGTAGATCCAGATCAGCCGGCTCATCAGTGCCGTCTGATCAGGATCTGCAATGGTCACATTTTGGTCAGAAATAACCTAACAAATCAAAAAGCGAACAGTTTAGATCCTGATCAGACAGCACAGATATGCCGGCCGATCTTGGTTTAAACTGTTCGCCCTTGGAATTAAGGTGTATATATGGAGGAAAGGGTTAAAATTTTTATACCTTGCAGTATGCTGGTGGAGCATTTTGCCGGCTTGAGTCCCAGTGGAAGGCACAGTATCTACAGCAACAGGCTAAACAGCAGGCACAGGCTCAGCTCAGGTAGGCGGGGCTTCAATACTTCTCGCTACTTTGTGTGACGATTGTACTTCTGTTTTCATTGACGGCAGTTTTCAAAGTAATAGTGATTTGACTTTGTGAGTGGCATTGAAAGTGTTTTGACTGATGTGAGAGTTCGTCCCCATTGGATTGCTTATTTTCTGTTTTACTTATAAATAACAAAACAAGTGTTTTCATATTTTTAGTGTGCCTAAGTTATTGAAACAGGTATTATTCCTCAATCAAACCAGAATTTAACTGACAAATATTAAGATGGAAGCTAGCGTAGTAGGTCTAGCACATGATTGGTTCGTTCCACAGTTGGTGCCACTTGTTTAATTTTGTGATTTGAAATAAGGAATTCATTGCTCAGTGCACACCACTGAAAAAGTGGAGAAATTTTATAGTTCCATCCATTTGCCATTTATTAGACTGGGTGCGAAACCTAGAAAATGTGATTAACCCTTTGGCTGTTGTCCTATCGGCAAACAGTGTAGATCCAGATCAGCAAGCACATCTATGACATCTGATCAGTATCCATATTGTTTTTTTTTAGAATTACTACGTTATTTTATGTCCAAGAAGTAACCAGCGAAGATCCAAATCATATACTGTAGTATTAAATTTCGCGTGGGATTAAACTTAAAGGATAATAGGCAAATTTAAACCCCAGGGAAAATACGCCATGAATTAATATGTCTAAATAGAAAAAAAATAAAATTGGGTGAATTTATGACCGCTCAAATATATCATTTTTGGATTTAGCGCGAAAATTCATCAGTGCGAAATTAAATGATGACACAGTAGCAGAGATTTGCCAGCTGATCTGGATCTGGATTTACACTGGTCACACATGTGATAAAACCCATTTATATGGGAGAAAGGGTTATATTGAGAATTAGTTCCATCTAGATCGCCTTAACCCTTTCCTCCATAAATACGTGTTTTACACATGTGCGACCAGTGTAGATCAAGATCAGCTGGCACATCCGTGCAGTCTGATCAGGATCTGCACTACTCACATTTTGGTCAGAAATAACCTGATGAATAAAAAAGTGAACAGTTTAGATCCGGATCAGATGGCACAGATGTGCCGGCCGGTATGGATCTAAACTGTTTGCCCAAGCAACAAAGGTGTATCTATTGAGGATAGGGTTAAACTTGATTTGGTACAAAACCCAGAAAACAGATTAGGATAATGACCATGAGTTTAAAGTTGACAGATTGGTTTGATGAAATAATAGAAATTTAACTAAAAATAAACTATACATACATGTAGAGAATTTACTGAAAATAAACAGATATCCAAATCTTAATTTTATGCAATCATTTTGATTTACTTCATAGATCAAATGTAAAGAAAAAACTATGAATAGGTATAATTTTTGTGAAATATAGATGCTTTTTTTGTTATCTATTGCAAACCTTCACATTTCATTTAGTACGTATTTAATGTTTTTATCATTAGTGTATTAGTAAATGAGTGTAGCTCCAAGATTAATGATGGCTTGATTCAAATGTCTTGACGTTGTGCTAAACTAGAGAAAATATGTGTTATTACAATATTACTTATAGCTGATGTGCAGCCAATGTAGATCCAGATCAGCCTGCACATCTTTGCAGTCTCAGATCTTTATTTGCACAGATTGCTTCCTGGTCAAAAATAATCTAATTACTTTGAAAGCTAACGATTCAGAGCCTGGCTGCATGAATGTGCAGGCTGATCTGGATCCACTTGGTTGCACATTGGGTATAAGTCATATCCCATAGCTGGTTGATCTGGATCTAAACATTGCCTTTATAACAATTTTATTTATAAAAGCATTTTGAGGCATTTTCAAGTAATTGTTGAAAGATAAGCCATTGTTAACTGGAGCTAAGTTCTTATACACAGTAATGTATGCACTGTAAAGTGTAAAATAATAAAAGTATTATGTTTGTCGTATGTATCAGTGTATTAACTCTTTAACACATGGATTATACAACTTTAATCACCTGATCACATGGCTGACCAATGAAAATCCAGGTCAGCTGGCATATCTCTGTCATTTGAGCTGGATCTACACTGTTTGATTCTTGGTCAGAAAAAAAACAATAAATCTAAAAGCAAACAGAGTAGATCCTGATCAGATGGCACAGACTTGCTGACTATATGGATCTAGTCTGTTCACCCGAGTGATAAAAGTTGTGTTTTTGGAGTAAAGGGTTAAGCTTTTATAAGCTATTGCTGAGCGTGCTTATTTTCCTCCATATATACACCTTTATACGCATGTGCAACCAGTGTACATCCAGATCAGCTGGTGCATCTGTGCCGTCTGATCAGGATTGCCTTCTGATCAGGATCTGCACTGGTCTATTTTTGGTTAGAAATAACTTAATAAATCAAATAGCGAACAGTGCTGATCCCGATCAGATGGCACGGATCTGCCGGCTTATCTGGACCTACACTTGCCCATGCCATATAGGTGTGTTTATGGAGAAAAGGCTTTCAGAGCAAGTGAAATTAACAATATTGACAATGATACAATTGCGCAAATTCATGCCCTTACAATTAGTCACTTATGGGTTTTATTCAAAACTTCCCCATGAAACGAAATTATTTTACAATATATAAAAATAGCATACTGCAGTATTTGTGCGATGCTTGCCTAGAGACAATAGGAACATAACATAACACAACACTGCCTCTTGTCACTCTCAGAATATAGGATCATCATCTAGTATAAAGATAGGACATTTACCCATCAGTGTTTCTAACGTTGTCGGCAGGCCGGTCATTGACCGATTTTCGGGAAGAATGTCCGATTGAAATTTCAAAATTGGTGAAAAAATCGGTCATGAATAGTGGCCCTTTAATTGTTACAACAATTACCAACATGTACATTTTTTACATCGGTCATGAATAGTGGCCCATAAATTGTTATACAAATTACCAACATGTACATTTTTTCACAGCTTTATCAGCTATTTAGTCTGTCAATTATCGAAATCACAACTCTGCTACCATGACTACCACGATTACAATCTCGTGAATAGCCTGCGGCATATATGAAATGGGATGTGGTCGGTCTCATTTTAACAACGGGCGGGTTTAGACTCGTGTAAGTTCATGTAGATTCAAGAATTACTACATTCGGTAAAGAATAGAACCTATTTCAAACAACTATATAATATCGTTTTACAAAGCATGACATAATCGACTTATATTTACGTAAAGTGAATACTTTCCTACCGAAATTCCGAGAGTTAAAACATGTTCAAAGAACTAAACAATCCACTTCACAATCGCTTTGAACACTGCTGTAGATTACTATTTTGAACTATTACGTCACGTTTTGAATGCAGGGGACGCTTGTGTATTATAACAAATAACCCCGATCGCCATAAACTTCAAACGTCGCGTGCCGCTCTAATAAATCGATCAAAGAATTTTACGTCTACAGCCCGAAAATCATGAAATGAAATGTATCTGTTATCTGTTCAGAGGTTGTAGGATATCGCTGACGAGAAAATATGCCATAAGAGTGTAACGAACTGGGGGTCGGGAGAGTTAAATGCGCTAAACGCGGGAACCAGAAGTCGCAGTTCGTGCAGACCGGAAGTTGCTGCTCGTGCGAACCCAAAGTCGGGGAATAGCTAATTTTGGCGCCAATGTCCGATTGGGATTTTGAAATTTTAGAAACACTGTTACCCATATATGGAGATTTTTAGAAGACAAACAATAATGGGAAATCTTAAAGGGAGACTAAATAATCTCCAATAATGTCAAGATCTCCCAAAGAGCTTCTCACACTCAGCTTTAGCCAAGAATTTAAAACCATTATAAAAAAAGAAAGAAATTGTACTTTAGCATCATATAGAAAGTTGAGATATACAAATATAATTTATGTACCCACGAAAATTATAATTTATGTACCCACGAAAATTGTGTTCAACAGAAAATCACAAAATTTTATGCCCACAAATATTAGAATTTAGAATATACATTTTTGTTTTGTGGCATGTTGTGATGGCAGACTAGAATGCAACATTTTTACACTGTGTGGAGTTGAGCTGACATGTTCACTTTGTGTAGAATTATGTCGACATATCAGATAGTGACAATTTCCCTTTGTGTAGAATTTTGTCGACATATCAGAATGTGACAATTTCCCTTTGTGTAGAACTATGTCGACATATCAGAACGTGACAATTTCCCTTTGTGTAGAATTATGTCGACATAACAGAATGTGACATTATAGCTTTGTGCAGACTTATAGAGTTGCTTGCAATTAAAGTACTTTAATTTATTGCTGTAGAAAACTTGTCGGTATTGCCAACAACACATTTTGCAAAGCACAAAGCCAGTTTTTTGTCAAGTCAACCCATTACCCCATGTTATTATATGCCTGTTATCACATGGGCAACCAGTGTAGATCCAGATCAGCAAGCTCATCAATGCTGTTTTATCAGGATCTTGACTAGTCGCTTTTGAATTCATTATGTCCGTCCAAGATGTGAACAGTGCAAATCCAGATGTTCTGGCTGATGTGGATCTACATAAAAAAAATTATAAATGAAAATATGGAATAAAGGTTAAAACAATCAGAAAGCACAAACCTGGTCTATATGATGTTTTTTTAATGGGGTGGGATGAAAGAATAGTCTGAATAAAATATACAAGCATTACAAATAAATGATTCAATTGTTTATTTGTTTTAACATTTCCTTAGAAATGTTTGGAAATTTTAAGTGGTATGTATGCGCACTATACTTCTTGCAAGTTAGGTGTTGTAGGCTGCATACCATTTTGCTGTGTTCTTGAAATTTTGAAATTTTCAAATAATGTAAAAAAATATGGAGTCATGAAACTTTGATCAAAAAGGCTGCAAAGATGAAGCATGCAATGTTTTAGATAAATTTGATGAAACTTTGAATCTCAACTTATTTTAATCTTTACATACCGTTCAATAGAATATAGTGAATAAGACATTCCTCAAATATAGTAAAAGTCATTCTATGAGAGAACTGATTATTATTATTGTAGTTTAAAATATACATTAAGTCAATAGCTTTTTAGTTTTTTTTTATTTTTTGTTTGTGTGTTTTTTTTTTAGTAAAATATATAATTGTTTCACTTTAGTGAGAAAACATACAAGTAACATTAAAAAAGGAGTTATAACAGTTCTAAGCACTTGTGTGACGTACTACTCTGCATAAAATAGAACAAACGGCATTGATTGTGTACCATGTGTTAAGCTATGATGTGTTTTCTGAGTGCAGTTGGCTGGTATACACAGAATAAGCCATGTGTTATAAACTTGATTGAATTTGTCATTACACGAGTATTGATTTTATGCTGCATGTTTGAAGTGTAATCTTGGTGTTATGTTTTTGTGTTGTCTCACTACACAGATTGAGTAGAAGTAACACGTTCCACTCCGTGTCAGCAAGAAAAGACAAGAGGGCACACTCTGGTGTATAAGTGTGTTCATCATATCATGGTTAGCTCCCCCGACGTAAAAAAATTATCTTTGACTTGATACTGGAAATTTCATCCTCGTTAGATCTTTCATTTTTTGGTGAAGGTTTAGGTTTTAACCTTTTACTCTGTGGGATATGGCTTTATATTATCTCAACCAGTGTAGATCCAGATCAGCCTGCGCACCCATGTAGTCTGATCTGGAACTGCTATGTTTGCTTCTTAATTAGAAATAACCTAGTAGTCTAATAAATCTAAAACCAGACAGTTACGATCCAGAACAGACTGCATGGATGTGCAAGCTGATCTGGATCTACACTGGTCACCTATGGGATATGAGCCAAAACTCATGGAGTAAAGGTTTAATTTTGTGGTTATGTTAACAGTTCTAGTATTAAATTGATTTATTTTCATTTTTTTATTTAGATTGTTTCAGTTTTTTTTTTCATTTTTAGTTCCTATAGAATAATAATCTAATAGAAAACTTTAAAATACGAGGTATCTAGGTTTTAAGACTACTTGACCCTTTACTCCATAGATAAGGGTTTTATCGTATGTGAGACCAGTGTAGATCCAGATCATTTGGCAAATCTGTGGATCTACACTTGTCATCTCTTGGTCAGAAATTACACAATGAATCTAAGAGCAATCTGTTTAGATTCCGATCAGATGGCAAAGCTGTACCAGCTGATCTGGATCTACACTGTTCGCCCGTGGATAACAACCATATACCATGGAGTAAAGGGATAAGTAAAGAAGGTAAAAAAATTAAAGACGGCGTTTTTTTGTGTTTTTTTTAAATCGCCAATTGTTAGTGAAAACTAAATTCTTGATCGAGTTTGCGGTTAATGTTGTGCGTATGTACACACGTATTTTCAGTATCACGTCTTATGCATGTGTTTGATTCTTTTTATTTACCATTCTCTGCATGATCATGTATTGATTTTGTGTCTGGGGCGGATGCAGAGAGGGTTCAGTGGGATAGCTCGAACTGTGTTTTTTGGGCAGAAATATTTAACACTTTCCTCTATAGACAAACCTTTATTGCGTAGTCGAACAGTTTAGATCCAGATCAGCCAGAACATCCGTGCCATCTGGTCAGGATGTAAACTGTTCGCTTTTTTATTCATTAGATTATTTCTGATCAAAAAGCAACCAGTGCAGATCCTGATCAGACGGCACAGATGTGCCGGCTGAATCTAGATCTAAACTGGTCGCACATGCAAACAAATGCTTATTTATGGAGGAAAGGGTTAATGGTCATGGGGATTTTTGCCAAAAAGTTGAAAATTATCATGTAACTAAGCTAGGAATGCCCTGAATGAACCCATTCTGCAAATCTTTCATCCGACCCAGTTTTTCAATTTTATTCATTTTGTTCTTGTTGACGTTTGGTTGTTAATGTTCAGCCTATGCACCATGGATGCATTATATTTTTTGAAATGCTACTGGTTTAGATCCAGATCAAACTGCTCATCTTTGCAGTCTGATCAGTATCTATACTGCTTTAAGATTTATTAGATTTTGTTCGGCCCAAGAAGCAAAAAGGTTGATCCAGAACATACTATACAGATGTGCCAGATGATCTGGGTCTAAACTGGTCGCAAATGGAATATAAACCATATCCATGGAGTGAAGCCTTAAACCTTTCCTAAAAAAATGCATTTTTACGCATGTGCAACCAGTGAAGATCCAGATCAGCCGGCACATCCGTGCCATCTGATCAAGATCTGCACAGGTCGCGTTTTGTTCAGAAATAACCTAATAAATTAAATAGCAAACAGTGCTGATCCTGATCAGATGGCACAAATGTGCCGGCTGATCTGGATCTACACTGTTTGCCCATGCCATAATGGTGTGTATATGGAGGAAAGGGTTAAGCATTCTTTTCTTGTTTGAGATTTACCAATATGCATGGTTCATTAAATTTTAGTTTTGAATTGGCTTTTTGTAGATACTTCTAGAAATAATAATGTTACACCAAGTAGATATGTTGCTTACAATTAGCATGATAAGCAAGTTATTCCATGGATATGCCTTTAATCACGTTTGTGACGAGTGTAGATCCAGATCAGCCAGCACATCCATGCAGTCTGACCAGGGTCTACAACTGCTTGATTCTTAGTCAGAAAAAACCTAATGAATCTAAAAGCAAATAGTGTAGATCCTGATCAGCCAGCACATCTTTCAAATTTTTGTTTCGTAGTCAGAAATAAGCTAATGAATCTAAAAGCAAAAAGCATAGATCCTGATCAGTCTTCACCGGTTACACTGGTATTAACCATATCCATGAAGTAAAGATGCATAAAACCTTAACCCTTTCCTCCATATATGCACATTTTTACGCATGTGCGACCAGTGTAGATCCAGATCAGCTGGCACATCCGTGCTGTCTGATCAGGATCTGCACTAGTTGCATTTTGGTCATAAATTACCTAATGAATCTAATAGGAAACAGTTTGGATCCTGATCCATGCCATTTGTATCATCTGGATCTTAACTGTTCGCCCTCGCAATAAAGGGGTATCTTTGGAGAAAAGGGTTAAAGGAGCATGGGCTAATCAGCACCGTTTATTCTTGCACCAGTTTGAAATCATGTCATTAAAATTTTATTATTCATCAGACTGCTTAAAGTGACATTACTTCAATTTAATCTGCTCTTGTATGAAATATTACATGTATTTGGAACTATAGGCACAAATTTGCAGCATTAGTTCGGGCTGATAAAATTTTTATTTACTAAAATAAATTTGGTCCGCGCAACTGAAAGCGAAAGTAGGATTTCCGAAACGTCACAGAAATCGAGATCGCGCATGAAGTGGTCTCTTCGTCAAAATCTGTGCTAAATATACCTCCACTATATTTAGCTTCTTAAAAGTTTGTTAACGATAATTTAACAATATCATTGAAAATCCCGTCTATAAGAAAGAATTCGATCGGACCTTTTGTGTTCAGTTAGAGAGTTTATATATTGGAGTCTATATGGACAAATATGATTTTTCAATAGTATATTCTTACTTAAGTTCAGGGCTGGGGCTTTAATTGTCCAACTGTTTTTTTTTCTTCTGAATGGAAGTTTGGGGTTTCTTTAAAGGGAGATTTAGGGTTGCAATTGTTAGGCCAGAGAAAAAACATTATTAGATTCTCATCAGGATTTTGGGGAAAAAAGGGGCGGAGGGCACTTTTTAATTTTTATTTTTTTATTAACGAAATACCTTAAGAAGGTATTTCGGGATGGTCTAAAACCCGTTCTGTCCGGAACAGAATAGGTTTCCATATTCTAACCAATAAATTTTTTTGGGGTGGGTGGTTTTGGACAGGGGCAGGCGAGTGGTTTAGGACAGGGGCAGGCGGGGACGAGAATCTAAAATATTTTTTTCTTTTGCCTTACCGTTCATGATCTTCATGGCTCTTGCAAATGGAGTGAAAATTTAATGCACACGTAAATGTTCTGATGCATGGTATATACCAACTTAACTCACTAATATTCATAGCCTAAGGATACTAATTTTTACAGATATCATGGGAAAGTCGATCCATGAAAATACTTTTTAATAAAAACAAAATAATTGTAAATGTGACTATAGGAAATAGAAAAACATGAATTTAAGATGCCACGAAAATGCCATTTTACAGATAACCACAAAATTTGTTGCTGTGAAAATTAAAGTATTCGCAGTAGATCTACCTACTGAATGTAAATGTGCTATATGAAAATTACCTGATTACCCTTTCCTCCATAGACACACCTTTACTGCGAGGGCAAACAGTTTAGATCAAGTTCAGCCAGCACATCCATGCTGTCTGATCAGGATCTAAACAGTTTGCTTTTTGATATGTTGGGTTATTTCTGACCAAAATGCAACCAGTGCAGATCCTGATCAGACGGCATGGATGTGCCATCTGATCAGGATCAACACTGTTTACTTTTTGTTCCATTAACTTATTTCTGACCAAGAAGTTAACAGTGTAGATCCTGATCAGATAGCATAGATTAGCAGGCTGATCTAGATCTACACTGTTCACACATGCGGTGAAACCCATATATACTCAACAAAAATAGAAACCTCACACTTTATATTTGGTGTATTTTCCTGGAATCGGATTTAAAGCTAATTGAATTGTGGTATGTAATAAAAATTGTGCATGTTTTGAACTTAATTATGCATTTTGATATTTTTGGTGCATGAAACAAGTGATTCAGTGGTTATTTTCTTTTGGATGGTGCAAAAATATATAGATTTTGAATATGCACCTCATACTTATTCAAAGTTACAGTGTCAGGTTTCTTTTTTTGTTGAGTTTATTTAGAGTAAAGGGGTAACTATATCATATATTGCTTATGTACACATAACTGCAATTATCCACTTGATTTTGAAATACAATATATCTCAAAAGAAATATATATACATATATATCAGAACATAAAGGGCCTCCCAATACATATTAATGTCCTTTGATAGTTAATAAATTTATATTGTAATAATTACAATAACTGCTTTTTTCAGTTTATTATGATATTAAGAGTTAATATTATAATACCAAAATGTGCAGGCATTCTTTGTAATGTTCAAGTCAAAGTTTAGAAATCTGCTGAATGTCTAGCTTACTTCAAATCAAGATAATGTGTTGGGGGTGGGGGTGAAGAGAATGGCAGCAAAGTAAGAAATAGTACAGTTGTTAAACCCATGCTTGATGATTGCTGAAGTTATATTTGAGTTGTGCCCCTTGTAACACAGCATTGTGTACTATGCATTTATCATGATTATTTCATAATATTTCTTCTTTAAACTTCAGTTTGTTTGTTTTTTTCTGACAAAGTACCTAAGGATAACACAAATGTCAACAAGTAATATTTATCAGAAGGAGTTTCCTGCACTTTGACCAATTTGCACTCATTTCATCATGATTTATCAATGTGTATACCATTATTAACAGAGTGTTGTATTGTATGTTTTCAGGAATCGCTCTCGCTACTCACAGATACGGTCATCCCTTGCCTGACGATATCATCTTTGTTATGACAAGATCATCTGTAACCAGACGAGATCTCTAGCCTGATATGATATTCTCTAGCCAGACGTGATCATCTTAGGCTGCCATGATCATCTCTACTCAGCAATTATCATCTTTGACCTTTCAATATAATTTTTAGCCTGACATGACCATTTTTAGGTTTACATAATCATTTTAAGCTTGACATGATTATTTTAAGGCTAACAAGATAATTATATGCTGACCTGATCATCTCTAGACTGACATGATCATTTTAGGCCGAAATGATCATCACTAGCCTGTAGTGATGAGAATCGGACGGCTGAAGTGGAATCGATTAATCGGTCCAATTCTGATACCTGTCCGATCCGATTAATCGGAAAGAATCGGAATCAGACGTACTATAGTGTACATTTTGTACCAAAAGCACACCTGTCTCAATCATATTATTATAGGACTACTTTTATTATTTTAGTTTACAAGATTAATAACACAACTGCTTTTTGTACTGCATTGACATGTTCTGTTTTTTTTGTTCAGGCAATAAGAGCCTTCAAACTTTTTTTCAATTTCGAAGATGTGAACATTATTATTATTTAGCTCTTCAAAATTAAATCCGAAAATTATTCACAATTCTAAAATGTGGGTGGGGTACCTTTGTTGCTGTAATAAGTCTTGAAGCATATTCTACAGGTAGCTTTGGATGTGTCGAGGTTTTCCTTAATGGGCGCCAAACCCTGACACCCTGGTTTCATATAAAAACCAAAATATCGACATGCCTTTGATGTTGTATTAGCAGGGCATTTGTAAAGTTGATTATTATTTCGATCACGGACAGGCCAGGTATTCTCCATGTTTAAGAGCAGTTATATTTAAAAGTAACACAAAGACGATTAAAGCGCGAAAAGATATACACTGGACTGTCGCCGTGTCGGAGACAACGGTCAATTGTCTTCAAAGTGGGGTTTACCTATTTAAAGAATTAGCGACTAGAATCGATTCTTTGTAGTCAGAATCGATGTTGCCAACTTTGAAACTTCAGCGACAATTACTCGATTATCGGCGACAATCGGAACATCACTACTAGCCTGACAAGATTGTCTCTGGCTTGATATCTCTAGCCTGAAATGATCATTTTTAGTATGATGTGATCATCTCTAGCCTGATATGATCATTTTTAGTCTGACATGGTCATATTTACCCTGACTTGTTCATCTGATCAGGATTTACACTTGTTTGCCTCTTGGTCAAAACTAACCTAATAAATAAAAAAATGAGCAGTGTAGATCCAGATTAGATGGCACACTGTTTGCCTGTGATTACCAGCCATATCCCGTGTAGAAAAGGGTTAAAACATGATCATTAATTATGGCATTCAGTTGTTTATTGTTCATGTTGAACATTGATCTTTGGCTAACTGTACAATCCTGATACATTTTATTTATGCAATCTACTTTTTCATCGTTTTTGTATCGGCATTTCCTTCTGATTATTTTTCTGTTTATAAGCTGCACCATATGTGTGTGATGAATTGCTCATAAATAGGGATGGCATCGACTACTCGAGTACTCGAGTACTCGATCGAACGTCCGAGTATCGAGTACTAAATCTACTACTCGAGTAATCGCAAAAAAATAAAATTTTTGATATAAAAAAGAAAGTTTGTTTTGTTCAAAATTCGTTCGATGTACGGCACGGAGGCAATTAGACACTATGCGCGATGCACTTAATCGCCACAGGTGACGTTTTTACGCTTTGAAGTTGAAGTGTCATGTTGTGAAATAACAAACTGCCAAAGAAGGGTCCCAACTGGCACTTGTCAATAATGTCAATTAGCAATGTTTTTATAGCGGTAATACAAATGTATTGTTTGCCAATCACCTTTGGAACCCATTTCGCACAAATGTATTGTTTGACAATTTGATAATTGGCGCTCGATACAGAAAATCAGGACCGCCCAATATAGTCATTGATTGGTTCACTTGCATGTGATGATAATTTTTTTTTATTGGTGAATGACGCGAACTTATCTATGAATATTAATGAAAATAAAAAAAAGATAAATTAAACGATGGTAATGATTAGTATCGCATTCTTTAATTAAACACCGAAATAAATACCTGTATTACATCAGCAAAATGCCTCCCGCAACGTAGTCTGCGTAGAGTTACTTCAAACTGGCAGCAGACGGAAAAACAGTCAAATGTTGTTCCGAGTTGGTCTACAAAAGGGGAACTACAATCATGCTTAATCATCTTAAGTTGAAACATGATACGAGACCATGCCCAAAAAAGCAGACAGACGAGCTCCATGGTTTAGTTTAGGTCGATTAATTTATTGATTTGATAATTTCACGATATAATATTATGCTGACCACCGTATATGTACATGTTCGCATGACCGTGTTGTAACTTTGATACAATTTCATTTGTTGATTTATTTTAAATATATAAAATAATAAAGTAACAAAACACAAATAAGAGATAAAACACACTTTTGTTGTGTAAGTATCTTTATTAATATGTGGTATATGGTATAAATACTGAGTATGTTGAAGCTGATATTACACAAACGGAATTATCTCTATCATAATCGGAAATCGTTCGAGTACTCGAGTACTCGATCGGAAGATCTTCTGATTACTCGAGTACCAATTTTACTACTCGTTGCCATCCCTACTCATAAATGTTCACAAGATGAAGTTTGGTAAACTTCTGATACTGTGGCATCATTAAATTTCATGTTTGTTTAATTTTTGCATATTTTGCCCAACTGCATAGCACACAAAATATCATCTGTTTTAAAATATGTTATGCAAAATTGGGACTTTTGTATGTGACATCATTCCTTGAAATGATAAAAAAGTAGCGCAGACGACATTACTTCTGCATTAACTTTATTATTATTCCATATTATTCATTTTGTGGGAAACAGTTAAATGGTGCAGTCAGAACTCGCACCAAAATGTATACTCAGAGAAAAAATTGAAAAACCTGACACTTTTATGACTGAATAAGTATGAGATATATATACAAAATCTGTATTTTTGCACCCTCCCATAAAAGCTAATGGCTGAAACACTTGTTTCATGCACCAGAAATATC
The DNA here is from genome assembly GCA_038501625.1 of Corbicula japonica. NCBI lineage: Eukaryota > Metazoa > Mollusca > Bivalvia > Venerida > Cyrenidae > Corbicula > Corbicula japonica. Next base: position 2,927,216 of record JAZAYU010000068.1, on the reverse strand, counting down.
AAAAATCACATAAGCTTGAAACTTGTTCAATTTTTATTTCCAACCAAATTTCACATACTTAGCTTGTTAATCTTGAAATTACCGGTAAGTCAGTTATGAGTTGTCAAGTTTCTTTTTTGTTGAGAATATACGCTACTGTTGGGTAGCAAATGAGATGTAAACTTGACTGCATTCTTTCTTTAAGTAATATTGCTGATGGCCCATAATGATACAATAATGTATTTTTCTTCAGTTCCTCATAATCTCATCATTTTACCCTTTTTTTTCTACTGTTACTGAAAAAAGCAAACTTAATGGTTAGAGTTCCATTATTAATTGCTTCTGTGATATATATTTTTGACAGCTGAGATGTAAATTTAATCTTTTAATGTTTTTTTTTACATTTGTTTTGTCAAGTATGTTCTTATCAAAAGAATAAAGTTCACATGTGTATATATTGAAGTTTGTATTGTTCATTATAAAACTGTGATTTTCACAGTTAGTTTCTGTTACATAGTGAAATTCAAGAACTGAAGTTTTTAACCCTTCATAGAGAAACCTTTATTTCATGGCAAACAGTTTAGATCAAAATCATCCAACGCACGTGTGCCATCTGATCAGGATCTACACTGTTCAGTTCCTAGTCAGAATTAACCTACCGGTAATAATTTTAAAAGTGAACAGTTCAGATCCTGATCAGATGGCATGAATTCACTGGCTGATCTGAATCTACACAGGTTGCACATGCTTTAAAATGTGGATGTATATAATTATGTAGTAAAGGGTTAAATTTAAATTTTCAGAATTTTTGGCAATTATATCATACCATGTGATAAAGTCATTAACAAGATCAGTTGATGATAGCTAGTAAGATTTCAATTAAGATATTGCAATTTAAAATGAGTTTTTGAATTTCATTACAGTTTGATTCAGTCGATAAAATAACATAATTATTCTTGCTAATCAGATACCGTCCTGTAGTTTTTCCCTCAAAAGTGAAAGTCATCGTACAAAACCCAATTGAAGACAAGTCAAGAGCTATGATGTTTTTGCACAATAAGGAATGAGAAATAAATTTTCCATTATAAATGGAAATATGTTAAGAAATAAAAAAATATTATTACCTATATACTATAAAGTAATAAACATTTTTCATCTCCACCGACTTGTCAGAAAGTGATGTCATCTAAATCATTGTTTTTATGTCATATTTGACTTCATGCCAAATAGAGCTTAACATTGTGGATTTATTAAAGGTGCAAGACCAGAATTTTTATTGTAATAACTATAATTAAATTATCTCAATTAAACATAATCAACAATAGAGTATTAACCAATTTTCCAATAAACACATTTAATGTGATGTAAAATAACTCAAAATTTTCTAACATGGTTTAAAAACCGGAAAGAATATGTGGAAATCTTCAATGCATTTTCAACAAGTGATGTAGAGTACTGAGAACATGAGAAATACAACTTGCATGGATACTTTCTTAGATTTTTATAAATAATAACAGATCTTGTCAAATAGTATTCAATTTGGATCACTAAGTTGATTTTTATTTAAAGAAAGTTTTATCACATGGGCAGTCATTGTAGATTCAGATCAGCTGGCACATTGTTTTTTTGTCAGAATAACCTAACTTATCTTAAAGAAAATAGTTTAGATCAAGATCAGGTGGCATAGATGTGCCAGCATATCTAGATCTACAATGGTTGCCACAATGATAAAAAGGCATATCAATGGAAAAATGTTTCAACAGTTTATCTACCTTTAAATCTCACCTACATAAAAATAAATAATACCTATAAGTAAAGCACTTAGAAGTTTATTTTGGTTCATATTGTTAGGGTATGTCCACTGTCTGTGTCATGTTAAGTCATTTGGAAAATTACCAACTATCTTTTTTTCTTACAAGAAAAATTTGTCGGTCAAACTTAACGTGTGAACAATGAATAAAAAAGATAAAACAATGTTACTAAGTTTGTAAAGAGGTGCTAATTCATGTTCTTTAACCTTGGTCTCCAGTGTTTTTAACCCTTTCCTCCATTTATACGCATTTTTATGCATATGCGACCAGTATAGATCCAGATCAGCCGGCACATTCATGCCGTCTGATAAGGATCTGCACTGGTCGCATTTTGGTCAGAGATAACCTAACAAATCAAAAATCGAACAATTTAGATCCTGATTAGAGGGCACGGATGCGCCGACAGATCTGGATCTAAACTGTTTGCCCTTGAAATAAAGGCGAATCTATGGAGGAAAGGGTTAAGTTAACTGATAGGATCAAAAACATGGAAAAAATATGTTTCTTTGATAATGACCAGGGTCATTAATAAATAAACTCTCCTTAGACCTAGTTTTTATATCTCATGATTAGAATTTTATTTGTCCAAGATATCATTAACCCTTTCCACCATATAATTGTACACGTTTATGGTGTGGGCAGTGTAGATCAAGATCAACCAAAACATCAGTGCCATCTGATCAAGATCTAGACTGTTGCTTTTAGATAATTAGGTTATTTCCTGATCAAGAATCAAGCTTTCTAGATCCAGATCAGACAGCTGGATCTGCAGAAGTCATTTCATGGTCAGATTTAACCTAATAATCTAAAAGTAAACAGTGTAGAACCTGATCAGATGGCATAGGTGTGCCAGGTGATCTGGATCTACATTGGTCGCCCATGCAATAAAATGTGTATTTGGAGTAAAAGGTTTAGTTTTATATTTGGATAAAGTTTGATGACAATTGGGTGGCCTTAATGGTTGTTGCAAGGTAACAGCTCAACTTGGTGTGCAATTAACCCTTAACTCCATATATATGCATTTTGGTGCGACCACTGTAGATCCAGATCAGCCGACACATCCATGCCATCTGATCAGGATCTGCACTGGTCGCATTTTGGTCAGAAAAACCTAACAAATCAAAAAGCATACAGTGCAGATCCTAATCAGACAGTACGGATGTGCCAGCTGTTCTGGATATACAATGTTAGCCCATGCAATAAAGGTGTGTCTATGGAGGAAAGGGTTAAAACCAGGAACATCTAGAAATACTGCGCTGCAATAAGTTTACCCTAACCTACTAGAGACACAATGATTTATGGCAGCAACATTATTTATTACTTTACAAATTTAAATAACTTATTACTCAATTGGAATGACCTTGGCATATTTCACGCGCATGTTTTGACAGCGCTATGGTAATATTACATGTAACTGCAAGCTATAAATGCTAATTTATTGCATTCTTTAAGTTGGTCTGGTCCTTTTATAGACTAATAAATTTTATGTTAGGAAATAATTGTTAAAAGGATACAAATTATGTCTCAATTTTGTTGGGGAGACATGTTATAAGAGAAAACTCTTTCGAAATGTTTCTAGATGTTTTTAAAAGTATTACTGTAAGAGATTTAGATTTAATCAATCTTTGAATTGTCTAGCCTTGACAAGCTTAAAGATAAGATACTTTGCCAGCATTCTGGCCTTGAGCTTAGATACATTCTGGCCTTGAGCTTAAAAATATCTGTCAATTACCCTGGCCTTGAGGATTCTCTTCCCTTGAACTTTTAAATGAATGTAACATTACTGCCCGAGTTTTCCAATAATGAGCTTTGAGATGGCAAGCCGATCACATTCAGTAGTTAATCCTTTCCTCCATAAATACGCCTTTTTACGCATGTGCGGCCAGTGTAGATCCAGATCAGCCGGCACATCGGGATCTGCACTGGTTGCATTTTGGTCAGAAATAACCTAATGAATCAAAAAGCAAAAAGTTTAGATCCTGATCAGACGGCACGGATCTGGATCTAAACTGTTCGTCCACGCAATACAGGTGTGTCTATGGAGGAAAGGGTTAAAGATGATTGCCATAGTTTCTGATTTCATTTCTTATGAATACTACATGATCACCATTTGCATAAAGTTCTTTTAATTAAGGGTTGTTTAGATTCAAGAAAATGTAAATTGCCTAGCCTGTTTGCAAGGGAGAGCTTTTCTTTCTTAACTCTTTCCTCCATGCCTGTGCGTCCATTGTAGATCCAGATCGGCCGGCACATCCATTATGTCTGCACTGTTCGCTTTTTGGTCAGTAATAACCTAACAAATCAAAAAGTGAACAGTGCAGATCCTGATCAGATGGCACAGATGTGTAAATATTTGGCCCAGGCTTTTCTCTCTTCTTCTCTCATATATTTTACCTTATTACTCATTTCAGCCAATCAGATGCTCGAGATTTGAGACTATTCTCCAATCTCAGTTTTATGATCTTGGACCTTGGTGTTTTTCCTAGGCCACATTTTTAACTATTCTCAAGCATTGTTACATGCAATTGAAGACAAAAAAAACTAGGTGTTATTTTTCATTTATTGAATGCAAACAAATCTTAATACAACTTATGTACAGCTGCATTGAGACATAGAAAAAGGTCAAGGCAAAAAATAAAGTTACTTTAAAACTTGAACATTTATAACAACTGTATATTATTATGAATAAATCAACAAACATTGCTTTATTCCATTACTAGGAGCATCAAATTCTTGTACTCTACTTAACCCTTTTCTAGATATATACGCATTTTTACGCATGTGCGACCAGTGTAGATCCAGATCAGCCAGCACATCTGTGCCGTCTGATCAGGATCTGCACTGGTCGCATTTCGGTCAGAAATAACCTAATGAATCAAAAAGCGAACATTTTAGATCTTGATCAGGCGGTACGGATGTGCCGGCTGATCTGGATCTAAACTGTTCGCCCTGTCAATAAAGGTGGATGTATACAGGAATGGGTTAACTGGATATGGCTGATATCCTCTGTGACACTAGTGTAGATCCTGATCAGCCTTCACAGTCTAAACCAGGGCTGAAGGTTATGAAGCTGAGATTGGAAACCAGTCTCAAATCTCAAGCCATTTCAGCCAATCAGATGCTTGAGATTTGAGACTGTGTTTTTTTACAAAGGAAGTTTTTTCTGTGCCACCAGATATCAACGTTTACATTTTCAAGACGCACACCATACAAATGATGCATATAACTAACTTAAATTTTTGCAATCAGAAAATACCACAATCATCTTCAATACAAGGCAGGGTTCAGTCTTTACCCCATCAATATGCCTTTGTCACATGGGCTAGGTGTAGATGCAGATCAGGGTGCCGTTCATCAAACACTTATGACGCTGTCTTACCGTAACTTTTGTTAAACGACAGTTTTATGACAATTTAGGTGCAAGCAACGTAAGACATCTTTCCTAAGTAATCTTCATGAAATGGCACCTTGGACTAGAAAGTGCTATTATTGGGCAATCATAATATGTAGTTATCAATTACTATCAGCTAAAGTAAGACATATTTCTGTCTTATCTTAAGACATCTTCATGAAACAGCACCCTGGTGGCATATCGATGCGATCTGATATGGATCTACACTGTTTGCATTTCAATTCAGCAGGGTATTTCCAAGAAGTGAAAAGTGTAAATCCAGATCAGTAGCTCATGTGATAAAAAGCAGTAAAGCGATAAACTAAGACATGCTAACCTTTCGGCGTCTGTAATTTGTAATTTGCCCAGTCAGCATACTTGAAAAGATTTCTAGAGATAAATTTTGGCCTTTCCAATTTGAAAACAAAGTAAATATCTATATAGATATAAATGACAATAATACTTACAAAGTAAGTACTGTAAGCAAACATCAATGTTAACAGAATATTATCAGTTTTTACAAAACACTGTTTCACAAAAGCATAACATCTTCCAAAAGGGAAGTCAACTATAACTATGTAAAATGTATACTCTTAATTTCCAAATTTTTGAACACATGTCCTCTATGAAGAAAAATACAGATTTCTTCATAACTTAACCCTTTCCTCCATATATACGTATTTTAACGCATGTGCAACCAATATAGATCCAGATCAGCCGGCACATCCATGCCGTCTGATAAGGATATGCACTGGTCGCATTTTGGTCAGAAATAACCTAATGAATCTAAAAGCAAACAGTTTAGATCCTAATCATACAGCATGGATGTGCCGGCTGATCTGGATCTAAACTGTTCGCCCACGCAATAAAGGTGTGTCTATGGAGGAAAGGGTTAAATTACATCCATGTTTATATCTTTTATGTTGTTTCATGGATCGTTATCAGAAATACTGTACTATTTTTATTGATAAAGGACACATGTCCAAAAATTTTAAACGAGTATAGATTTTCATAGTCATTAAGTTTCATTGTGAAACAAAATCAACATACTGACATATCAATGCAGAATGTGGAGAAAGACTTACTAATCTCGATTGTTCATGAAAATGTGATATATACAATGAAAAGAAATAAGGCAAAAAGGATAGTAACATCACTTATATACCTCTCAGTATTATAGGATTTCTCTGACACTTCAATTCTGTTGTAAACATAGTTTATAACCCGTTACTCCACATATACGTATTTTTACGCATGTTCGACCAGTGTAGATCCAGATCAGCCGGCACAGATGTGCTGGCTGATCTGGATCTACACTCTGCCCATGCAATAAAGGTGTATCGATGAAGAAAAGGGTTAACCCTTTGCTTCATATATATTCCTTTATGATGTCAGTAAACAGTTTAAATCAAGATCAGCTGGCACATCCATGATGTCTGATCAGATTCTGCACTGTTTGCCTCTTTATTTATTAGGCTATTTCTGAAGCAAACAGTGCAGATTCTGACCCGACAGGACAGATGTTCCAGCTGATCTGGATTTTCACTGGTAACACGTGATAAAATGCATGCATATAGAGTAAAGGCTTAAAACTAGAAAACAAAATCTGGAATTTTAATGTTTAATAATACTGTTAAATTTTTTAGTCTTAAATGGTTCAAAATTTGGAATTTTCAAGAAAAATAATACTTTTATAATATTTGAGGCTTTTATGGTTATATCACTTTAAAATGTCTGAACTATTTACAATGTGTTTTATCACACAATGTCTCAATCACTCGAGGAAAAGTCGACTAACATCTGATGTCAACAAGCTAAACAAGCCACAGTTTAACCCTGTACTTCATATTTACGCATTTTTACGCATGTGTGACCCGTGTAGACCCAGATAAGCCGGTACAATTATGCGGTCTAATCAGGATCTACACTGTTTTTAATTATATTTAATTATATCAACCTGTAGTCAAAATTCTTCTTACGTTTCTACAAACATATCATAAATTAACACTTTTAAATAAAAGAATAATACTTATATAGATTTCAAGCTACAATGTACATACAATAAGTTAACCCCTACTCCATATATTAGGTGTTTTTAACCTATGTGTGAACAGTGAAGATCCAGATCAGCTGGCATATTTGTGCCATCCGATCAGGATCTGAACTGTCCACTTTTTGTCAGAAAAAAAACTAATAAATCCAAAACGGAACAGTGTAGATCCTGATCAGATGGCACAGATGTGCCAGATGAACTGGATTGACACTGTTCACCCATGCTATAAATGCGTATATATGGAGAAAAAAGTCAAAGCAGCAAAACAAACTTGTGCTTTTGTAAACAACAGCCCTTGGAACACAGCCCAACTGGCGTGTGTATTTTATGTTTACATTTCCAAAACATAAATATCACAGAAGCTTATTGCTTATTTTGTGTTACAAAAACAAGTGATCTCAAAAGTGCTTGAATTAAATGTCATGTTTCATAACAAAGTAGCTCACAGGAGCCTGTAAATAAGCTGTTTCTCTAAAACAAAACAAGAAGATACCAAAATTCTTCTTAAACTTTATGTGAAAAAGGGGCATAAGTATGACAAAATACAGGCAAGAGTTACGAAACTTGTCCTTATAATTGCTATTGTGATGTCAGAAAACAATGTTTAGTTTCAATGCTCTACCTTGAATGGTTACTGAGACAATGTGACCTTAAAAAAAACTTGATAAAATACTGACACCCACTTGCCTAATGACATACCCCATTCTAATAACCATGATTAAAAAAAAAACAACTAGAATGTGTTCTCAGACACTGATGTCCCCATTTTTACAAAACCATTTGTAACATAGGTCCATAACTCAGGTAAAAATGGTCGCAGGAAAAAATCTTTTCTTTATGATCATCTACAAATCCTGTTTGATCATATGTGCAAGTCTGAAAGAAATCCTCCCAATAGTTAATAAGAAGTTTATGCCACAAGATTTGTGGGATGTACAGACGGATGGATGGACAAATGCAACTCTATATTTGTGGGGGTATAAAAATCCAGGTTGATAAATGAAAGATTATTCCTAATATGGTAGCTTATAGGAGCTTGTATTTAAATGTTTCAAAAACAGTTCCATAATCAAGCGTGTTTTAAACCTCCTTATTCTAAAACAGAATCTCACAGGAGCGTGATTCTGATGTAGTTATTCTTAAACAGAATCTCAAAGGAGCTTCTTTCTTCTGTTGTTATTATAAAACAGTACCTCACCGAACCTTACATCTACAGTTGTTATTCTATAACACTATCTCATAGGAGCTTGTATATGATGGCAGGTTTCTAAAACAGTACACCCCTGGAGCTTTTATTTAATGTCCTGTTAGAGATTTGAACTCAGCATCACATTTTTACAATGTTAAATCGATGGAGATTGTTTCTAATGTCGTTATTTAAAACAGTATCTCACAGGAGCTTGTATTTACTGTCCTGATTATTTAACACTTGACAGAGCTTGTCAAGACTCCATGTCAATGGAGATTTACCTGTTTCTATCTAACATAGCATGCAAGAGCTTTTGAAAATAATCTCATGTCTTTCACAGACACATCATAGAAGCTTGTATTTGATGAATTCCTTTAATCGCTCGGGAAAGTGTAGGCTGTCTACCAGCTCTGTTTCATGGAGATGCTGACGTATTGTGATCCGGCATAAATGTTGCAGAGATGGCACCGTCGGTTGTTCAGGACGGAATAACTGGAGAGAGCCATTTCGACATCTAGGAATAAAAGAGTAATTTATATAAATCAAGTGGCAGTGAACTACCAAAACATAGCAAGTTAGTAAATGAAGGTAAAAATGCAAAAAATGTTTCAAACACTTAAAAAAATACCAAGCATAGATAAAATAAATATGCTTAAGATTCAATATATTCAGTATGTATTGAGAAAATAAACAAAGAAGACCTTTACAAAGCAATCTGGAACAATAATTAACTTGCAGTTATCTCTGACAAAGTAGTGAACTGCTTTACTCCAGAATAGAATGCATGGCTGTGCATGATGACCTGGATTTACACAAGCCTTAAAACCCAATAATATGGATTAAAAGTTTAATAATTTTCACCATTTTTTAAACCAAGTAGCTATTTAACGATTGCAATTAGTAACAAAAAACGGCTTAACATTCTTGAGTACTTAAATTAACCCTTTTCTCCATACATAAACATTTTTACGCATGTGCGACCAATGTAGATCCAGGATGTGCCGGCTGATCAGGATCTGCATTGGTCGCATTGGTCGCATTTTGGTCAGAAATAACCTAATGAATCAAAAATAAACAAATTAATCAAAAAGCAAACAGTGCAGATCCTGATCAGATGGCACAGATGTGCCGGCTGATCTGGATTTACACTGTTTGCCCACACAATAAAGGTGTGTCTATGGAGGAAAGGGTTTAACAAGAGGACAAAGGTACTGGTAGTTCAAGTGAACTTACAAATCCTCTCAACAACTTGTTCAGTACTTTTGACCTGATGTAGTTCAGTTATAAACTATTCAACTGACTGACTTCTGTTGTATCCTTGGCCAAATTCTTCCTTAGCCCAGTTAGCTGACACTGATTTTAAATGAACGGTTTACTTTAGTTGAGTTTTTGTCACATGAATGCATCCCCTATTGTACTGGGTTATAAGAATAAAAAAAAAAAAACTTCCAAAATTTCCATCTATGTATCTGTCGAAACTAGGCAAGCTTGAACTGTTGAAAAAAAAATCTATTAGCTTTTGACAATCTTTGAGTTGGTTTCAAATAACAATTTAAGTGCATAATTTATCAATTCTTTACAGATTTCCATTCAAAAACTGTCCACATACATTTTGAAAAACTGATAAATTACAGAAGTCTTGATTTAAATTTTGGCATACAATTAAACCTGACGTTTAAACTATTAACACTATTTAGCAGATATCAGAATAAAGTGACCTTAGAATTTATTTTTTTTATTTCAAATACCATAATATTAGTAATTTCAACAAGCATGATGTCAACTTAAAGCCCCAGCCCTAAACTTAAGTAAGAATATACTATTGAAAAATCATTTGTCCATGTAGACTCCAATATACACTCTCTTATAGAACACAAAAGGTCCGATCGAATTCTTTCTTATAGACGGGATTTTCAATGATATTGTTAAATTATCGTTAACGAACTTTTAAGAAGCTAAATATAGTGGAGGTATGTTTAGCAACCGTTTTTTGACAAAGAGACCACTTCATGCACGATCTCGATTTCTGTGACGTTTCGGAAATCCTACTTTCGCTTTTGGTCGCGCGAACCATATTTATTTTAGTAAATTAAAATTTTTATTAGCCCTAACTAATGCTGCAAATTTGTGCCTATAGTTCCGAATATATGTAATATTTCATACAAGAGTGGGTTAAATTGAAGTAATGCCGCTTTAAGTTGTTTAACAATAATCAGCATTTACACATGTATAAAGAAAATTACCAAAAATTTGGAATAACATAGAGATGTTTGTAAAACTTAAACCCTACATGCCAATTTGATACAAATGTAGTAATCTGTTGTTATTTCATTGAAGGTCATTGTAAGCTTGACCTTTGACCTACTGACCTCAAAATTAATAGGGGTCATCTATGTGAATTGACAAACTTTTTTATTAAATCTGAGGACTGTATGCCAATCTTTCTTTAGTTACTGATCGGACTGGGTTGGTTACAGACGGATCGACAGACAGACATACAAAGCAATATACCCTTCTTCCTCAAAGATGGGCATAAAAATTATTTCGTTAGCAACAATAAGATCAAGACCAACTTTCACCTTTAACCTTAGATGGAAAGGTCAGTAATTCATGATCCATATATCTCAACCAGAAAATAAAGCATATCTACAAAAAAAATCCATAAATCTGAGAAAAAAATTATGATATTCTTGGCAAAATGAGATAAACAACCTTGACCTTCAACCTTAGATAGACAAAATAGTTATTCATGAACCCTTAAAGTGAATCAGAATTAAAGCCTATTAAAATGTATCATATATTGGAAACAAAAATTTATAATCCACTTGGCAACAACTGGATGATGAGTACCAAACTTGACCTTTGACATCTGAAGGAAAGGTCAGTTACTAAATATAAAACCTTAAATGTGAATAGGAAAATAAAGCCTATTAAAAATTTCCACTTAAATTTATACCTGTATTTAAAAAAAGCATAACCATACATTATATATCAAAAATATGATCTCCTTGACAACAACTTGATGATCAGTACCAACCTTGACCTTTGACCTTAGATGGCCAGGCCAGTAATTCATAACCCTAAATGTGAACCAGAAAATAAAGCCATTAAAATATATATATATATATATATATATAAGAAACAAAAACTTATAATCTCCTTGGCAACAATCGGATGATCAGTACCAAACTTGACCTTTGACATCTGATGGAAATTCAGTTTCTTATAACCCTAAATGTGAACAGGAAAATAAAGCCTATTAAAAAATATTCTTAAATTTATACCTGTATTTAAAAAAAGCATAACCATACATTATCTCCTTGGCAACAACTAGATGATCAGTACCAACCTTGACCTTTGACCTTAGATGGCCAGGTCAGTAATTCATGACGCTAAATGACAGCCTTTCATTCTGGAGAGGCTATATTAGCTCCTTATTCTCGACACGCCCCGGTCATGTGACATATGCAGGAGAAATAACTCTGTGGAAAATGAAAATGAACTAGTGATCCAGACCCCGAAGGGTCCAACATAATAACAGCAGACGACAAATAAATTAATAAAATGCAGAAAATCATCTTTCCTTTATTTTAACTATTTTTATTAAATATGTTATTATTTTCATTCACACAAACTCACACACACAACACACAATTGTTCTTGGAATGTAATGAATAGCATTTAACATACATGTTAGTGTTTGCAGGAGAGTAAAGTTTCTGATCAAAATATGCAGCTATTTGTATGCAGTTTTGACTGAAGTGCACATCAATTTTCACACTCATCCACTAGCCTGACACAAGCAAGTTTATTGTCAGGCCAGTAGTCTGGTACTAGCAAGTTTATGATTAGGCTAGTAGTCTGGTACTAGCAAGTTTACGGTCAGGCTAGTAGTCTGGTACTAGCAAGTTTACAGTCAGGCTAGTAGTCTGGTACTAGCAAGTTTACAGTCAGGCTAGTAGTCTGGTACTAGCAAGTTTATGGTCAGGCTAGTAGTCTGGTACTAGCAAGTTTACTGTCAGGCTAGTAGTAATGTCAAAAATTATTTCGTAATAATATCTGTGCTTTTTATGTTTAATTGTATTACATCACCATGCCTTTCAAAGTGATAAATAATTGACAAATTTTGGTGAAGTCCAGCCCTAACAACTGCAATTTCAATTTACAAATTTATAAACTACAAATGAATGATTATGAATAATGCAGTTCACACTGACCATCATTAATCATGTCCAGCGATCGCACACAGTTTACACCTATCAACTAACACTGTCATAAGATGTCATTAGTACTGAGTTACAAAAGAACACTTAATTCGGACATTAATGAGCACTGGTTGATTGCTTTGAACTCAAGTTTGATATTTTACAAATACAGTGGCCAATCCCATCCAAATGACCTGTGTGTCTCAAAGTTCATTTCATAAATTAGTTGTGACTAATGTCATGAAGTGCAGCAAGAACACAAGTACTAACATGATTATAAATGTTCTGCCTAAAGCTATTGGTCAGTGTGACGCATTAATATGTAAAACACTAAGTTTACACAAAGCAACTTGTACCAGGACTGAACTACATTACTCTATGGACTTAACTGTATCCCGTGTGTGACCAGTATACCTCCAGATCAGAATGCACATCCCTGCAGTCTGATCAGGATCTACACATTTCGTTTCTTGGTTGACAAGAAATAACCTCCTGAACCTAAAAGCCATTGATGTAGACCCAGATCATGATGACTGTATATGTAGGCTGTGTGGGATCTACACTAGGCACTCATAGGATGAAAACCATATCCAATGGTCTATACTGTTTAACCCTTTCCTCCATAAATACGCATTTTTACGTATGTGCGACCAGTGTAGATCCAGATCAGCCGGCACATCCGTGCCGTCTGATCAGGATCTGCACTGGTCGCTTTTTGATTAGAAATAACATAGCGATTCAAATAGCAAACAGTGCAGATCCTGATCAGATGGCGTGGATGTGCTGGCTTATCTGGATCTACACTGTTCGCCCAGCAAAAATGGTGTGTCTATGGACTAAAGGGTTAAAAAGGCTATAAATTCGCTTCCGCATCAAGTCTGGTTTGTAAGGCTTTTTATTCTGGAATGCTCTTTTAAAAGTTTGCAGTTCATTTTTGAGGGGAGATTTTGTTGTGTCTGGGACGAGGGGAATTCTTTGTTTTGTGTGTGTATGTGTTTGACACAATCACTCTCACTGTTTTCACGATCATAATCATTTTAATAATGCTAAAGTGTTATGTTAATAAGCATATAATACTTGTACAAGTAACTTGTCTACATACCCTGTGGCCACCACAGTCCCGTTCGGGCTGTATGCACATGATAACGGCTTTGGAGATTCTGCGATACACTTGGGATTCTGGGATAGACTGTCAAGAGACCAAAACCTTAGGTATCTGAAATAAAAATTTAATCCTTTGTGGTGTCCATTTTGAAACTGATTATTGTAATACCATGCTCTCTTTTCGTCTCTACTTTTTGGCTGTGTGGGGAGGCTGTGTCTGCTGGATGTGGCCATTCCTGATATGCATATTTCACTTTTTTCTAAGTCAATGTACTGTATACAAATCAAAATTTGTGTCCATATCTTCCTCAAATCTTGTTTCATTTGATTCTCAGTTCAACTATTTTACATACACAAACAAAGAAATGGTTACAATATATTAGTGATGGAAACAAGTATTCTAGTACTCAGGTACTCGATTAACAATCAAGTACCTGCGTAGTTCAACAAGTATTCATGACTGTATTCGATTACAAAATGTGAATTAAAAAAAAAAATTTGTATAACAGTATATCTTTATGGAATCTTACAAATCTCCAGCTAACAGGCAGTCTGGCCTGTTCATACCTGGAACAATCGTAAGAAAAGGATCTTTCCTCTTACATTAGAGTTAGTACAAGATCCGAGTACTCAAGTACTGATTATGATATTGTTCCCATAACTACAATATATAAATTCAGTCATGTGTCAGCACTATATTTCTCCCTAGCATTACTATATAAACTTGGCCATGGACCAAAGTGTGCCAAATACTTCTTACTTTGTAAACTCATAAGAAATTTATAATAAACTAAGAAACAATGCAATATTATTAATCTTTTTCACCACAGATATACAATTTTAAACATAAGGCGAACTAGTTTAGATCCAGATCACTAGTCACATTTGTGCAGTCTGATCTGGATCAATAGTGTTTGCTGCTTGGTCCGACATAACCTAAGGAATCTTGAAGGAAGTCTGTGCCATCTAATCTCACTTTAGAAATAACCAAATGAATACAAAAGCAAACCCTATGCATCCTGATAACAGGTGCTCTATAGGAATCAAAGAGTGGTTAGATCACCATTTAACCCTTTCCTCCATAGAATCTGATACACCTTAATTGCATGGGCAAACAGTTTAGATCCAGATCAGCGAGCACATCCATGCTTTTTGATTTGTTAGGTTATCTCTAACCAAAATGCAACCAGTGCAGATCCTGATCAGATGGCACGGATGTGCCGGCTGATCTGGATCTCAACTGTTCGCCCATGCAATAAAGGGGTATATATAGAGGAAAGGGTTAAAACAACTTTCTTACCCATCATCCGCCACTGTGGCTATCTTGTGTCCATGCCTTGAGAAACAGACATGACGTACGTAATGTTCGTTAGCTCCGCCTGCATAAATCAGCCTTGGAGACGGAAACATGTGCCTGAAAACATAACACAAGTAACAAGTCAGCCATACAAATTTCATAGGGACTCATTTATGATATGTGTGAAGTCTGATCTGGATCAATACTGCGTGTTGGTCACCGCAAAATTAAATGATACCACTATACAGTTATTTACTTATTAGCTGGGAAATATGCTGTGATATTGACCTAAAAAATCGTTATTGACCTCGGCTATCGCCTCGGTCAATAACGATTTTTGCGGTCAATATCAACAGCATATTTCCCAGCTAATAAGTAAATAACTGTTTTATTACATGAACTTTTATTACATGAACTATAAATAATATAAAAGATGGAAACTTTCGGATTCTATTTATAGACAGGTCAATATCAGCGAAAGCGGGTCAATATCTAGATTTATTGACTCGGTTATTTTGGGGGTGTGACCAATCGCGTTGCGTCTATTTATAGTTCATGTAATAATGATGGTTAATACAAAATAATTAATGCTTTCATTGATTTAATTGCCTAAAATAACAGTTTCCTCTATGAATAAGCTATATCATATAGACAACCTGTGTAGATTCAGATCAACAGGGGCCTAATTGCTCACATATAACACAAATAACAGTTTTTCTTGGACAAATATGTGGTGTTGTAAAAGTCTCATATAATAAAATGATGTGGTCAGGATTTGCTGGAGTTTGATTTGGCACACACTGCTTTGTGCGAAAAAGCAAGATTTACATTCACAGGCCTTTTTTTTCACTGCCAGGGGCCCATGCCCGATAATTTGGGGGAAAATAGCGCGATTTTCTCTGAAGGGGAATAAAAAACCTGATGTAAAGTTACTTTTTGGGGAAAACTGCATGATTTTAAAGAAATTTTCTGAGGGGAAGGTGCCAATTAACAGCCCCCTACTAAGGAAGGAAAAAACACCTCGATTCATTAGATTATTTCTGACCAAGAAGTGATCAGTGTTGATCAAGATTAGATATGCCAGCTGAATCTACACTTGTGGCTACACGGCATTTGCTAAAATATGGAGTGGAGTGTTGGAGTGGAGTTGTGGAGTGGAGTCTGGAGTGCAGTTTGGAGTCAGATTTTGGAGTGACTTTGGAGTCAAAAATTGGAGTTAAATTTTAAATATTTGTAATTACAAGATTTCAAGAGTCATTGTTGATTCCATTACTTTTTTTAGGTTGTCGGAAAAAAGAACGAGTATAATTAACAATAAATTTTTGCAAAATGTTTGTGTGTTTTAAGATTTCGATCTAGACTGTAAATTTTTGGTACAAGAAAGTAAATTTTTATTTTTTATGAAAACAAAAATGTATAAAATGGCTTTCTCGTGGAATCTTAAGGCACTGTCTTAATATTTTTTTCCGAAAATATCTTTTATTAAATTTACAGCCTTCAAGCACATATTATAATTTTATTTCACAATCAAGTAGGTGCCCAAACATTAATTCACAAGTAAATGTAAACAAGAAAATTACTACAGAACATTAAAAATAGTTTGATACTCCTGAATGGTGGTACTGATTTACTTGTCTAGAGTTCTCTAAAAATAACTTGTTTAAGATCAGTTCCAAAGTCTCAAGAGCCAGTTGTCTATAAAAAAATATTTCCAGACTCTGTACAAAGATAATAGAACTCTAACCTCCATACCAGATAAAATAATTAACGCTCAAGTTATCATATACTCCAACAATTTTATAAGGTGACTCCAAAATTCAACTCCAAAATTTGACTCCAAAATCTCACTCCAATTTTCGACTCCAAAGTCACTCCAAAATCTGACTCCAGACTCCACTCCAACACTCCACTCCATATTTTAGCAAATGCTGTGGCTACACTTGTGGTACACAAGATAAAATGTGTTTATATGTAGGAAAGGGTTAAGTCAGTGAAAGAATTACCAAGTATGTGAACTGATTTACTAAATACAATTTCAACCAATAAGTCATTAATTATTTATAAGCATTTACAAAATAAATCGGTCAGACAGCAGGGCTTGCCAGTAGCCAGACAGATTTCACATGTATGCACTATCCTATAAACAGAGACAAAGGTGTGCGCTTTTCAGCCAATGAAAATCATTGCTTTCATTGGGTGTGTACATTTTAACCAATGAATTTTAAAGAAATGTTTGGGTATTTTTTCCTTCAATATTGCAATATTGAGGTCTACACTGATCTATAATTAATAAAAATTTCTTCAAAACACCCCTATGAACAATGAATGGACTGGCCCAATAAGAAGGAAGGCAAGTCCATTACAAGAAAATAGAAGTCAGTACTACATTGTCTGCAAATATGAGGAATTCGGTTAATAATATATTGTGCACAACATTGACCCACTTGTATGGAAAATTCGGTTAGTGACCTTGTTCAGTGACAAGTAAACTGAACTTGTTTATGGACAAGTCAACAGGCCAAAAATAGACATAAACATACAGTTTCATCATCAGTATACATTCCATTCATCACCTGTAATTTATTTACCTATTCATGGTTGTTTATTGCTTGCAGAAGGGGTAGGGAAGGGTTAGAAAGTTAGATAAAGATTTCATCTAATATGTATCATGCAATTATTTCTTCCTGAATTGTTGAAAATGATTATTACAAATTCAGATGTGAACTTCATATTAGATGCAATTAGTTGTATATGAAAATGTTCATTGTATGCTAAGGGGGAAGGGAAACTGGATAAGAGGTAATTGAATACGGTCTGTAAAATGGAGGAAGGTCAGGGATATTGAGCTTTTATCTTATAACTAAATAAGAATGTGGAACATGCCCTTGGAATATTTTTTTTTTATTTTTTGAAGGCATTTTTAGTCTGATTATGACCTCTTGAGCATTATTATCTTGGATTTCAAAAACTGGGACAGCATAGTATCACTCATAACATAGGCCTCATGAATCAAACTGATCAAAGCAGAAGAGGCAGGGTCCCTTTCTGAAAAGTGCTCATAACATAGACTTCATCAATGAATCAGAAGAGACCTGAGGGTGGTAAGAGGGGGAGGGCATATTGGTCAGACATAATCAAATCCTTAATATGAGCAAAGCAGGAAGGGCTGGGAATGAAGGGCATATCCCTGACTGGTAAGAGTTCATAACAAATGTTAGTGATTGTCATCCTGAGCAAAGCACCATGTAGGGGTGGAGGGCAGCAAGCAAGAGGGGCAGAAGAGAAGGAATGGGGGACATAATTATTGGGAGTATATTTCGACATTTGATGTAAACACATTTACATGTTAGGTGAAAGACCTCAACAATCCTCTAATACTTTATCTTAATAATACCCACTGTGTTTGTTTTGATCAAAATCTTATCAATGAAATCCTAGGCAGCTTAGGTATCCAAGGGAGCCCTGAACTTGAATGCCTCAAACAGACCAAATAATGGGAGAAGACAATCACAATCTACACTTTCCACTTTATTGGTCAGTTAGGTAGAAAAATATGGTCTACCTTTATCAATGAAATCCTAAGCAGCTTAGTATTTACAAAGACTCAAACTGAACAAATAATGGGAGCAGACAATAACAATCCAGGATAAACACTGTCCACTAAAAATATTGGTCAATACGGTCAGTCACATAGAAAATACGGTCAGTCACATAGAAAATACGGTTTATGTTATCAATGAAGTCCGATGAAGTTTATGATAAACTTAAACTACCCTCTTTATTGGTCAGTCTGACTAGTCAGGTAGAACAATTATGTCTACACTACCTGTTATTATTGTGGTATATTGCCATTGGAAATATAAAACTTGACCGACTTACACAAATTTGACCAGGATCTATTCATGAATGGCTAATCAATAACACTGAATGTTTGCATAGTATGTTATCAAATATTGAATCATGCAGTCCCACTCTTATTTACATAAATTATGGATAAGTCCTGAGATATGGCTATAAGACCCCATAGAATAGCTTTTATTTAAAAGAATTTAACCTCTGTGATAATCTGGAAATCACAATAGACTTGTGTTAAAAAGATTATACTTTTTTTATTTTTTTCTAAAAATTACATTTCTGTGCTTATTCCAACAATAGATCACATTTTGTAATTTTACCAGGTTCTTTTCCTGCGTTAACTGGGGCCATTAACCCTTTCCTCCACAGATACACCTTTATTGCATGGGCGAACAGTTTAGATCCAGATCAGCCAGCACATCCATGCCGTCTGATCAGGAACTAAACTTTTCACTTTTTGATTTGTTAGGTTATTTCTGACCAAAATGCGGCCAGTGCAGATCCTGATCGGACGACCTAAAATGCGTATATATGGAAGAAAGGGTTAAAGGCACCTTCCTCTTCATGCAGTTTTCCCCAACAGTTTACTTTGCAAGTTTGCATAATTTTTATGGTTCTCTATAGAGCATAATTCTATGGTTCTCTATACAGCATAATTTTTATGGTTCTCTATAGAGCATAATTTTTAAGGTTCTCTATAGAGCATAATTTTTATGGTTCTCTATAGAGCATAATTTTTATGGTTCTCTACACAGACAGTGTTGTGCAATTTTACTGGTTGAAGCCCCTTTCCCGGGCAGTGAAAAACGCCTTGCTACAGACAACCTTATCCAGTTAACAAGCAAGACCAACTGCTTACTCTAGAGTCACCCTTTTCTATATTTCTATAATACAAGACTGCTCTGGATCTACACTGGTCACTCATGTGATTTAACCCTTTCCTGGATATATGCGCATTTTTACGCATGTGCGACCAGTGTAGATCCAGATCAGCCGGCACATCCGTGCCGTCTGATCTGGATCTGCACTGGTCGCATTTTGGTCAGAAATAACCTAATTAATCAAAAAGCGAACAGTTTAGATCCTGATCAGACGGCACGGATGTGCCGGCTGATCTAGATCTAAACTGTTCGCCCTAGCAATAAAGGTGTATCTATACAGGAAAGGGTTAAGTTGTAGGTTAACCCTTTACATCATATTTACTAATTTTAATGCATGGGGAGACCAGTGTAGATTTAGATCAGTTGGCACATCCATGCCGTCTGATCTGGATCTGCACTGGTCACATATTGGTCAGAAATAACCTGATGACTCTAAAAGTGAACAGTGTACGTCCTGATCAGATGGCATGGATGTGCTGGCTGATAGTGATATACACTGTTTGCTCGCACAAAAAAGGTGTATCTATGGAGTCTAAAGGGTTAAAATGATAAAACAATAATACATCAAACTTACCCTAATACTTTGATTTGATCGCCAGTGTAAGGATCCCATATAATAACTCTTGTGTCATACGATGCTGTTGCAAGTAGAGCGCCATCTGGTGAAAAGTCACAGCAGACGATATTATGATGGTGTCCAACCAGTTTTCTAGGTTCATTGAAATCTGATGTTTTCCATACATAAGCCTGCAATTTTCAATCAGAAATACATTTAATAGCGAAATGTATTTCATTTCATGAGTTTTATGAAGTACCAATATTTAATATCATGAAATATTACTTGGTATTATGGAATATTATAATGTTATTAATCAAGTGAATTCAAATTGGCCTTGTTATTAGGCCTAGGGTATTCATATTAGCCCAAGGCCGAAGGTTGCCCAAGGTCCAATAACATGGCCAATGTGAATTCACTTGATTAATGACAATTTTATTAATTAACAGACTAAAACCATCAAACTCATATGAAAACTTAACTGGGCCTATACGAATTGCTAGGCCAATATGAGAATTAATAATACTTGGTACTATGGAATATCACTTGAATAATCCTGATATCATGGAATATTAATTTATATTGCGGCATATCACTTGGAATATTAATTTATATTGCGGCATATCACTTGGAATATTAATTGATATTGCTGCATATCACTTGGAATATTAATTTATATTGCGGCATATCACTTGGAATATTAATTGATATTGTGGCATATCACTTGGAATATTATTTTATATTGTGGCATATCACTTGGAATATTTATTGATATTGTGGCATATCACTTGGAATATTAATTGATATTGCGGCATATCACTTGGAATATTAATTTATATTGCGGCATATCACTTGGAATATTTATTGATATTGTGGCATATCACTTGGAATATTAATTTATATTGCGGCATATCACTTGGAATATTAATTGATATTGCGGCATATCACTTGGAATATTAATTTATATTGCGGCATATCACTTGGAATATTTATTGATATTGCGGCATATCACTTGGAATATTAATTTATATTGCGGCATATCACTTGGAATATTAATTTATATTGTGGCATATCACTTGGAATATTAACTGATACTGTGGCATATCACTTGGAATATTAACTGATATTGTGGCATATCACTTGGAATATTAACTGATATTGTGACATATCACTTTGAATATTCACTGATATTGTGGCATATCACTTGGAATATTTATTGATATTGTGGCATATCACTTGGAATATTAATTTATATTGCGGCATATCACTTGGAATATTAATTTATATTGCGGCATATCACTTGGAATATTAATTTATATTGCGGCATATCACTTGGAATATTTATTTATATTGCGGCATATCACTTGGAATATTAATTTATATTGCGGCATATCACTTGGAATATTAATTTATATTGTGGCATATCACTTGGAATATTAATTTATATTGTGGCATATCACTTGGAATATTTATTTATATTGTGGCATATCACTTGGAATATTAATTGATATTACGGCATATCACTTGGAATATTGATATTGCGGCATATCACTTGGAATATTTATTGATATTGTGGCATGTCACTTGGAATATTTATTGATATTGTGGCATATCACTTGGAATATTAATTGATATTGTGGCATGTCACTTGGAATATTAATTGATATTGTGGAATAACACAATTAATATATCGGCAATTTTAGGACAAAAACTAAAAGTCTTATTTCCTTTCTTGTCTTTTTCTTAAACTACTTTCTTGTCTTTTTCATAAACCTTTTATTGCCAGTATAAAAATGCCTAGATAGATAGTGTGATTTATTAGAAAACATTTCATCAGAGAAATATAGATTTTCTAACTTTTAATTTCAAGTATGCGTACTAAAACTGACATGGTAACACATGGTTAAACCACTCCTGCATATCAGTTTCAGTATTGGAGTGAACTGTTTCCAACCCTTTATCCCTGGGGATACATGTATGTCTGTTTTCCAAAGGTGTAGATCTGGATCTGGCAGCACATCCATGATATCTGATCTGGATACACATTTCATGGTTCACCTTTACATATATTTGGCTATTTTCGACCAAGGAGTGAACAATATAGTTTAAGATCATCCGTGCCATCTGATCAGGATCTGCACTGGACGCATTTTGGTTAAAAATAACCCAACGAATCAACAAGCGAACAGTTTAAATCCTGATCAGATGGCACGGATGTGCCAGCTGATCTGGATCTACACTGTTAACTCATGCAATAAAGGTGTATCTATGAAGGAAAGGGTTTAGGCTTTCAACTTACACATTTGTTCATTCCCACTGCAGCGAACAACTTGCTATTTGGAGACCATTTACATCCAAATACCATTACGTTTTCTTTAAAGTGCAGTGTTTTGTACATGTTATAATCCTGATTTAAGTCCCAGAATTTTAATGTTAAATCGTTGGAGCATGAGGCCAGTATGAGGCTGCCGTCATTCTTGAAACTTAGACCTCGCACAACACTTCTATGGTCTAACAACTCTATCAGGAGTGCACCTGCAAATATAAATGCATTTTTAACAGTTTAAACGCATTTTTACGCATATGGGACCAGTGTAGATCCAGATAAGCCGGCACATCCGTGCCATCTAATCAGGATCTGCACTGGTCGCTTTTTGGTCAGAAACAACCTAATAAATCAAATAGCGTATAGTGCAGATCCTGATCAAACTGCTGATCTGGATCTACATTGCTCGCCTATGCATTAAAATGTGTATACATGTATATGGAGGAATTGGTTAACTACGTTGCTAGTGGAACCTCTGTGCACAAGGTTATAAAACTGAGCATGGAAACCAGTCTCAAACCTCAAGCATCTGATTGGCTGAAATGGCAACTGGTCGCCATTTCAGCCAATCAGATGCTTGAGATTTGAGACTGGTTTCCAATCTCAGTTTTATAACCTTCAACCCTGCTCTTTTGAGAAGTTTGATTTGTTCATCTAGGTGCTCAAATCAGGTGCTCATTAATTAAATTTCTCACAGTTACAAATGTTGAAACTTCTATAGAATATAATCTATAGCATAACCTACCAGTATATGCATTCCAAAGTTTAATTTTTCCACCTTGTAAACCAGTGGCTAAAATCAGGTCACATGTGAATGAAAACCCTTTGCTGCCCTTAATCTTTGGGTCTGGCATTCCACTTCCAAATGCCATGGACCACACGAAGTCCATGCAATCGATTCGAAACATTGGCAGGTCCACCTCATCGTTTGATTGTTGTTCTGTTACCCTATTCCAGTGAAAAGTTTTGTCATTTTCAGTATGTTCTGGGAGCCGCGGCAGGTTGTCTATGAACGGTTCATTCGTGAGATCCGATAAGCTCTCACAACTAATGTTTCGAGTTGGTTTTTGCAATCTGAAGTAAAAAAAAGGAAGTCAAATCCTTTACTCGATTGAAAGACCCATATTGCGTGGATGAACAGTGTAGATCCAAATCAGCTGGCACATCAGTATATGCCATCTGATCAGGATCTACACTGTTGGCTTTTTTATTCATTAGGTTATTTCTGATCAAGATGTGACCAGTGCAGATCCAGATCAGATGGTACAGATGTGCCAGCTGATCTGAATCTACACTGATTGCACATGCATAAAAAACACTGATTGCACATGCATAAAAACTCCGAGTAAAGGGATAATATTATGTATTTTAATACTCAAATTATGGCCCTTTGTCATTTAACCAGGCACTTGAATTCCTTTTTTTCACCCTTTACATGTATGTGCCTTATATCGCATGGATGACCAGTGTAGAACAGTCTAGATCAACCAGCATATCTGTGCCATCTGATCTTGATATAAACTGTTTACATTTTGGTCTGAATTAACCTAACAAATCTTAGAACACGAATTGTGAAGATCCTGATCAGACGGCACAGATGTGCTGGCCGATCTGGTTGTACACTGTTCACCTATGCGATGAAAGTCTATCTATAAGGTAAAGGGTTCGATGTCTTATAGATCAAACTATGACCTAGTATTGAAACGAATAACTTTCCTATGTTGTGGATTTTTTCCAAATATAAATACAAAAGTGCCTTCAAATCTAAGACTATAAATACAATAGTACATTTATAAATACAAAAGTACAATAAGGTTCAATGTGTAGTATTGTCGTAATCAGTCAAACAGTTTATTTACAGTTTGTAATATGTCAAAAAGTTAATTTTAAAGTTTGTCCTATATCACTTGACCTTATTTTGATACATGTACATAATGTAACCTTGATCTTTGCACATCTACCAGCCAGCACTCAAGGCCTGGAGTATTTATGTTAACCTGGCCAGGGCTTCATCGAATATGCTTTTAAAGATAGTTATATTCTTAGTTTTTCTATTGAATGATTTTCGTTCCTGTTGCTTACAGTTGCTTCTGAGACATATAATATATTTCACAGCTTACAGTAGGTTATTAATCCTTTACACCATAGAAACACATTTATTGTAAAGACGAACCGTGTAGATCTTAACCGTTTCCTCCATAAATACGCATTTTTACGCGTGTGCCATCATTTTAGATCCAGATCAGCTGGCACATCGTGCCATCTGATCAGGATCTGAACTGGTCACATTTTGGTCAGAAATAACCTAACAAATCAAAAAGCGAACAGTTTATTTAATTGTTAACACTTTACTACATGTACATACGTAAGAGTTTTATAGCAAAAGCGACCAGTGTACATACAGATCAACTGGTAAATCATAGCCATCTGATCTGGATCTACACTGTTCGAATCTAAGTGTAGATCCTGATCTGAAAGCATGTCATATGGAGGCTGATCTGGATCTACAGTGGTTGCCCATGCCATAAAAGGCTTATTCAAGGAGTAAACAGTGTGGTACTATAAGTATGCTGGGATACAAACATCTGATCTGGTGCTGATGTACAACAACATAGTGACATTTCGGACCATATTTACATACATAACAGATCATCTATAAAATATAATGGACAAGATTAAGAACGTTACAGACCATATAGAAGAATTGAATAACGTATATTCCCTATTAAACGCCCCTGGGGGCGTTACATTTTGCAAAGGGGGGATGTTTAATAGAGACCAACTATTGACAAAATGTAGTTTTCAATAATTGTGTTATTTTTTAATAAATAACCATAGGAAACAATTTTGTCATTTTCCTATAACTTATTTTTAAAAAACTTAACCTGAAATGAAATTTTTCACACTGAAATGATGAAATGTATTCATTTGGATTAATGCTGAGAGATTAAAGATTGTCATGTCATTGTAAGTCACTCGTTTACTTTTGAAAAAAGACTGGGGGGGCGTTTATTAGGGGAGGGGCATTTAATAGGGAATATACGGTATGTTATATATATCTATGAAAATGCAACAGAATAACAAATAAATGTCAATATCGATCAATTTGATATAACACATAATTATCATTATACACTAAATGTGAAGTTTTTGACACCGATTCTGGTTTAATATGTATTTATTTAATATGTGTATGTTTTTGCTCTTGGAATGGTCCCTTATTTACAATGTAGACCCCAAAATCGCCTGGATAACAAACACTAGCCTAAGGTAACACTGATACGGAAAAGATAAGAGAAACTAAACAGGTAACAGATAACAAGCTAGTCATTAAGCACAATGAATAATAAATAATGTAATAATTGTGCACATCTTATCTAGAGCTATAGAAACAGATGGTTCACTCTCAAACATTCCATTGTGCAGTATGAATATCAGAATAAATGCAGGGATTTCATAATATTCTTTTTGGATTGTAGGGTATTTCTGTCAAGGAAATAGGGATTCTCTATCTTTTTTTTTGTAAAATGGAAAGTAGCTGGGGAAAGTACTCAGTGTAGCAGAGTGGAAATCTCTTTGAGTTTCTCTGACTCTTAATGAAACCCCTGTAAATGGCAAGAAATCTCAAAACTTACACTCGGTTGTGTTTTCCATTCCATGGTAGCAAATACACTATTCCCCCACCCTGCGACCAGGCAAGGTATCTATTGTCTGGAGTCCATGCCACACACCACCCCTCCTGATTGCAGCTTTTCTCTACTTTTGGTATTTCATCAAGTCTCGTGGCCAAGGCTGAAAGTAGAAAACAGTAAACCCTTTGCAAACCATGTGCAAATAATGCAGATCCAGATCAGCTGCTACATTTGTGCCATCTGATCAGGATCTACAAAGTTGGCTTTACTTTTTTGTTAGGTTATTTCTGATTAAAAAGTGAACAGTGAAGATCCTGATCAGATGGCACTGATGAAGATACAATGTATAATTATATCTGGGAGTGTCACACTGATGTAGATACAATGTACAAGTATATCTGGGAGTGTCAGGGGAAGAGGCCCTGTAACTTGCACTATAATCTGAGGGAAAATAACAACATTTTGTACCAGGAGAATGAATAAACCTGATCAGGAGTATATTTTGGGGGAAAACTGCATGGTTTTAAAGAACTTTGCAGAAGGGTAGGGGTGTGTAAATAACCTCTGTTAACAAGGAAAAAAAAAAACTGGATCCAAATTTGAAATCAGCCTGCACGTCTGTGCAGTCTCATTACGATATAATATACTGCTTGCTTTTGGTAAGAAATAACCTAACTGAATAAAAAAGCAAACTGTGTAGATTATGATCAGATGACAGATCTGCCATCTGATCTGTATCTACACTTGTTCACCCATGGGTAACAGCAATAATATATAAATGTATTGTGGTGTAAAGGGTTAACAAAAATACTGGGATTTTAAAAGATGGAATTCTTGCAATATGATATTAGCAAATTTGAATTGTTCCACTTCTGCCCAACCTTTTTCTAAGCTTGGGGTTGTTTTGATGCAAGAGGATTTAGCACAATATAAGGAAAGGAATACAATATGTATAGGTCAAAATTTTCATGAAGCAGGAATTTCCATTGCTTTTGAAAACCAGGGCTCAACAAACTAGGGGTTGTTGACCCCTGTTGAGGTCATAATCATATCATTGCAAGTTAAACCGGTATGTTGTTATTTTTTTATAAAATTGCTTCAAGTAGTACATTTTAATTTACGTCAACAGACAACTGAATATCTTTTTCATATGTAATAGACAACATTTTCTCTTTTCTTTAAAAGTTTTGATCACTTTTTCTAAATTTTCCTGCATCAAAATGACCTCAAGCTCTGTATAAGGTTGGATCATTAGTGTAAAAATTCAGATAAGGGCTGTTTCAAAAAAATGGCTAGTGTGGGGTTTCCTGCTATAAAAATGTACAACAAACTTACTTTTTTTTTTACTTTTCTAGCCATTTTTAAACAGCCCATTATAATATGTTTGCATCAAAAGACATGAATCTGCATCTACATGTGTTGAAATTATTGTAAGAAGGAAGATAAATACTGTGTTAATTGCATGTTAAGAAGACACATTCAAACATCCTGAAGTAAATATTGATATGAATATGGAAAACTTGGAGCAATTTGATAAGTCAAATGTTCACTGAATACATTTGACTTGGGACAAACTGAGTATGACACCTTGATCCTTGAAAATTCCTGGCAGTTCAAATGACCCTGGTTTTCAAGTCATCGAAATCCCTTTTATACATGTACACAGCTAATCTGGCATAAGGAAGTCACCAAAGGGGTCAAATTTCAATTCTGAGTCAGTGTCGTCTCCTGGGTCAATTGTGTAGCAGAGTCAAAGAACCCCTGAATCCAGCAACCCATATAGACCCATATATCCACCGCCACATCCATTCCATCTGATCTTGATTTTCTCTTTTTCAAAAATAATCTAATGTATTTGTATGTTATTAGTGTATATCAAGACCAGACAACACAGATGTGCCAGCTGACCTGGATCTACATGTACATTGGTTGCCAATGCCATTAAAGGATAATCGTGTCACAAGTTGCGTCAGTCAACCACCGTTTGTATTGTGTATTGCCTTTCATACCAGACAAGACCTGGCAATATAATTCTGTCAGAACATAACTGCACATTTGCACAGAACAATATATTTAGGTCAAGGATTTTATTGTGCACTGTGCAGCAATATGTAAATAATACATGCTAACTACTTAATATCCAGACTATTGTGAAATCTTACATTATAGGGGTCTTGGAAAACTGTCAAACATGACAAATATGAAAATACTACAGGCCTGATTTGATCAACACTGTTTTGGGGAAATCAATTAAGTGGTATTTACTTGAAAATAACACTGTTTGCTGCTCTATCACAAATAACCTTTAAAAAAATAACCTAACAAATCTAAAATCAAACAGTGTAGATCCTGATCAGATAGCATGGGTATGTCAGTTGATCTGGATCTACATTGTTTACCTATGTGATAGAATTTGTATATTTGGAGTTTAAGGTAAATGATTACGGAGTGTCTATTGCCACGTACGTGTCAATAGACAATATTCTTATTGACACGTAGGGAAAAATAAAAAATATAAGATTAAATGCATCTCGTGTCTAATTTTCAACATAATTATGTCTTAATAATTTATATATATATAGTTATAAATCTAAATATTCTAAAATTATTCAGATAAATGTTAAAGTTTTATAACTAGTCATGAACCACTACAGAATGAGAACAACGTACGGTATTATCGATTTAAAATTATCCTTAAGTAAACATCTAAATATATTTATTATTTAATAGAAATATAAAAGATGATTAATAAATCATTATTTGATATATACTACATCTTTATTTTTCATTTCAGGACAATAAGAGGCTACTCAATAAGCGACACGTATTTTGCAGTTAGAGTTGTCGTTACTGTGACACGTAAATATACAGTACGACTTGAGTTCTCGTTACTGCTTTATTGACATGTAAGTTTGGTAAGAGTTGTCGTTACTGTGACACGTAAATATACATTTCGACTTGAGTTCTCGTTTCTGCATTAGTGACACGTAAGTATAGGAATTGATCTACGGCTTTCACACTGTAATTTCAGTTTAAAAAGTAGCTGTACAGTTTTATAGTAAATAGTATACGGCTTATTAGTTTGTGATGATTATTATATTTGAATCAAATTAGTAAATCTTACTTTGATTCAAATAAGTAAATCCTTCTTTTTTTGACATATCCATATCAGTATAATCCACTATCAACACAACACAATAAATCCTTTTAATTTCGGAAAATTATTTTTTCCCGAAAATACTGTTAATGCTAAATCTTAAAAAATTGATATGAACAACTTTTAGAATTCATGATTAGCTTCAAGTTTAGTGATTTACTCAATTCTACATGTCATGAGATAATTTGCAAATTTTTGCAATACATAATTAAAGTTGCCAGTCGAACATATTTACGCATGGAAATCAAGTAATTATTGTCACTCTTTTGTTAAGTGTCAGCTTGTTACAAATATTGAACCATTCTGGTAGTTTTCGAATTAATTTGAACTGTTTTTTAAGAACATTTGTTTTTTAAATGTAAGCTTCTTTACCAGTTTGTTGTGTTTGTTAAAAATGCCATCTTCGTGAACTGCTCAGAATTAAGATGTCAAATTTTACGAACATATATAAACTGTTCTGAAAACACAGACGGCAGACAATATGTTTCATTGAAACAAAGACAGTCTTTACATAGCCTTCAAAAACCATGTCTGTGTTGTACATTGGAGATTCTATCTTTAAGTACCCACATATCATTGAATGCTCTGGTTGTGAAGAGTGGTATCATTTCTCATGTTTGAATATTACCGATAAAGTACTCCAACAAAACAAATCTAAACAATTTTATTGTCATGAAACTTGTAAAAACATTGGGTCTATGTGAACAATTATTATTAAATTCATCATCATGCTTATTCTGTTTCTTCTAGCCAGTTATTGCTTATTTTTTCGAATTTCGAATAGGTAATATACGGTTTTATGTAACCTATTACATTTACGTGTCAATAAAGCAGTAACGATAACTCATATCGAACTGTATATTTACGTGTCACAATAACGACAACTCTAACTGCAAATTAGGTGTAACTTATTGCATATCTTCTTATGTCCTGAAATGAAGAATAAAAGATGTTTTTTACAACAAATAAATCATATTACATCAAGTTCTATATACCTACTAAATAATAAATATAATAATTAGACGTTTAATTAAGAATATAATTAGAAAAATCGTTATATATATATAACGAAAGGAGGATTTTAATCTTGTGAATAATATTACATAAATTACCAGGGCTTTTTTTCACCATTTTGGGAATATGACCCATACCCCTGGAATTGGGAAATTAAACGTCGTTTTGCCAGAAATTAGAAATTTTTTAGCATCATTGGGGAATAAGAAGTGTTACTGTTATCTGCTGTTTTTTTAGTCATTGCCATCCATATTTAATATTGTCAGTAATTCCTGGCTTAAAGAGCAAAAGATGCAATGATGATGCTGTTGTTTTTCATCAGAAATGTTTGTTTTGATTCAATTGGGAATTTTTCTTCTCAAATTGGGAAAAAAGTATATGTTTTGCCATTGGGAACATGACCGAATAACAGCTATAAAATCAACTGAAAAAAAGCCCTGATTACTATCTAAATGCGATTAAATTAAATTAAATTCTCATAATATTATTTTTATAAAAAGTAATTTGGAATTATTTTATTTATTAAACAATATCATAATTTATCATTTTATTGGATGCCAGCACACAGTACAGTGCTAATTATCACCTCTCAATATTAATTGAAATTACGTGGTAATAACGGGTACTCTTATTGACACTTACGTGGCAATAGACAGCTTTTACATTCTGACACGTACGTGGCAATAGACTCGGCCAAATGATTAAAGATTGGGAATATTAAAGTTAAAGCACAAATTTAAAGTTCAAAAACAGAATTTTGTGGTATATGTAGGTTTTTTGGTCCCCAATTTGGTTGGGATCCATCATTAACTTAAGCTTTCTCTTCTCAAGGGTAACCACATTTACAGCTAGTTAGTCCAGTGTAGACCCTTAAAGACCGCTATTGGTTAGAGAGGTGATCTCATAAACTAACAAGAATGTGTCCTCGGACACGGAGCCCACCACCGCTACAACAATATTTGTAACAAAAAAAAGGGCCATAATTCTGGTTATAATGGTTGAATGGGAAGAATGTATGGACAAGTGCAACTCTATATATATGTCTCCCCCTCTGTAAGGGGGTAAAAATGTTGGGAGAAAACTTGGTTCTTCTCCCAAAATATTTAATATGACTGTGACTTAATATCCTCAAGTAACCAGTTTTGACGCCCTTAAGCATGAGCCAATTTTTTTTTTAATTTACCATTCAGATAGAAGTTTTACTGTTTTCTAACTGAAGTCATCTCTTCTTTATTGAAGTAAAATTTTAAAAAAGTCAATAAATGGCTTATAAAATTTAAAAGACAACTTTCCGATGTAGACCCTTGGGGGACCTGTATTTGTTGACAGTGCCCAGTTTTGACGCCTTTGCTTAGATGATGCATCAAATAATTCTCTCAAGTGTATACAGTATAATTTCCTTATTTTTATGTTTTGCACTCTCTCTTTGTAAATTCCGAGTCAAAAGAAATAAAATAAAGTGTGTATTTTATGATTGCCAAAGATCTGTTTTAGCCAGCTGATAAAAGCAGATATTTTTAATAAAGGTCTGACATCGTGTCAATGGGCTCTCAAATGAGCGTCACCTGATACCAATGTAATTTTACAAATAAATAAACGTTTTGTCTTCTGATTGTCTACATGCAATTAAATATTATAATAATTGTTTGCTCTTTAGATTCACAGTACTTTTAAAATAAAGCTTCATAGACACTACAAATTATCAAGCAAAGAACAATAAATATATAAAAACAATATAAGAAGTATGAGTATTTGGAACAGTGTTTACTGATCTTAAAACACATACACATACTAAAATTGATACTTTACCAACTCTGCAAGTGTATGAGAGCTTCAGTTGTGCATACAGTTTTTACTTTTCTTGCTTTACATAATAAAATTTTGGATTTATCAATGTAGGTAAAAAAAGTGCATTAAGAATTTCAAATAAAAATGGAGGTTAACAATTAAAACCTTGTAACAACTTCACGGAATATATTTCTATACACATTTATGATAGAAAACAAGAAAAGTATAACACAGATGTGTTATATGTGGACGACATTTAAAAGAAGTTAGATGTTAGGTGCAAGAGTTCATGCAGGTGATGGATTGTTTTTAAACAAAGAAAGAATTTTAAAGTGCTACTATATTGGTGTCTTTTATTGGCAAAGGGTATTGAACGTTGAAGGATGTGCTAGTACATTACATGTAGTTGTGGAACGCGTTGTATACAAGGAGTGCAGTTTGAAATGAAGTATACCGGAATTGGTATGGAATGGGATTTATGATGAAATTTGTTTGCTGAACATTTAACAGTTTGCAGTAAATGTAGTGAATGACTTGAAAACAAAAAAATTGAAAAGTTTTCCTTTTAAATATAATGAAAACTAGCTAGAAAATAGTGGAAGAGATGGTTGCTATAGTAAAATGAATTATGATGAAGAATTTACAGAACTATATGTGTTGATATGTATTCAGTTTGGGATACAAAATAATTACTCACATTTTAAGGATTTACTACACTCCTCTTTGCACCTTTATCGATAAAAAAGTATCAACATTTCAAAAACGGCAAAATGCCTTTCAATGAAATTTTACACAAATGAATGTTAATTTTGTTTAGTTTGATACTTTTCTTTTTAAATCGATGGTCGAACAAGGAGGAGTGTAGTGGATCGTTAAGAGCACTCAAAATTTTACAATCGTAACTGATTTTTAGCCAGTGGCTATATAGCCGCAGGCTAAAGAAAAGAGTTCCAAAAGCAATCATAGAAAATCAGTTGTTAACGATCATTTAAATTGATTGCTTTTAAAGAATAATCAGTAAAACTCTTACTCAATGAAAGCAACGAAGGCGTACTGATAATATCGATATATATAATCAAATAAACTGCGTATGTGTAATACAATCAAAATGACGCAATATGGCGGGTGAATAGAATTACCGAAAACTACCCCAAAACACCGACTAAGACCAACATAACCGAAAACACCGAAAAAGACAGAAAAGAGTACCCAAAAACATTATTTTTGTACCCAATACCACTTTTAAAATAAATAGCATTTATGTTTAAATTCAATTTTTAATAATATTCGGTCCCTTTTTCGGTCTTATTCGGTTATTTCGTTGTTTTCGGTGATTCTATGCACCGTCAAATGGCAATATTCTGAACGCAGACACATTGCAAAAATGTTGAAGTGTTTCAGTATTTTGAGGGATGTATTTTTGATTTATTCAAAATATATAATGTGTCGACAGTTTTACGTTTTGTTACGTAAGACGTATGGGGTTTAGCCCAAACTACACACACCTCCAGTGATCTCCCCTCAATTGTGTTTACCTAAAACATTAAACATTTTCGAAGATTTTGTTTCAACAAAAAGAGCGCTCAATGGGCTGTCTAGCTAATGTTTTGTGCGAATTTTAATTGTGAAAATCACGAAAATGATGCCAAATGTGTTTTTTTTTGGAAGTGGAATTAACTTGACTCCGCGAAATCCTGGAAGGATTACAAAATTTAAACACAAACATCGACAAAAATTTATTACAGACACTGTGTAATTTCCGAAAGGTCAGGAAGAGTTTTGAAACTGTTTCAACTGTATTCCTAAAATTGCATGAGGGCAGTCATTGTATGCATAAATGTGCAATCAACTTTACTATAAAAGTTTGGCATATTTTGCATTTGATGATTTGTATCAACCAGCTGCATGAACACACATCTGAATATTGTTTACATTTTCTGGTGAGGATGTAGGCCCTAAAGATAGACACTTCAACTTCAACATGTTCAAGCACTTTGGAAAACAATGTTCCGTATCACACCGGCAATTACACCATCCAGATTTACAGGTCTTTACAAGGTAAATAGTTTTATTTGTTTGCAAGAATAGCTGAAATTAGCTTCCTAAGCTTCAATGATATGCAGACAATATGGCCGGGTGATTTGGCCCAGATTAATGAACTAAACAGATGGGACATGCAGACTATAAGGCCTGCAGTCAGAGACAAACGGCCAAGCTTTAAGACCGCCCAGATCTATTTAGTAGGTCCCAGATATGAAATGAATAATGCAGCACCTTCAATTTTGGAAAAGCTTTTGTTGCTCAAAATTGTTGAAATTTATTTGATTTATCAATACTACCACATAGCCTAGGGAAACCAGTATTTTTAATGTTAAAATTACCTAGTTTTCCCAAGGTAACCAAAAAAACAATCTCACTTTTTTAAGACAAATTTATATCAGTGTAGAATAAACTTGCAAATTAACCACTGACTTGATTTCCCACCTCAGGGGTTTCAATTATCAATAGATCTGTATGCAGATTCTTGCATTTTAACGTAAGCAACTAAGTTTTTTCCCCACATTTGACCCCACCATATTCTGAGCTTGGGAAAAAACATATTTAAAATAAAATATAATTCTTATCCAGGGTTCCTCTATGTGCTAAATCTGAAAAGTCATTTTCACCTCATTTTAGTGGATTCACAATCAGCCAAAAGTAAAGGGTTAAAATGCAATAGACATGTGCACAATATTAATCACTATTATTGCAAAAATTGACCACTTAATTATTTAAATTCTCCAACATCAAAATGACCCCAAACTCAAAATGGTGGGGGTGTTAAATTTGAAAAAAAAATATGCTTGCATCAAAATGCAAGAATCTGCATCTAATGTCCCTGAATTATATCTTCTTATAAATTTTTTTTTTAGTTAAATTAATATGGCATATAAAGTGTTAATATTTCTGACTAGCAATATATTATCGCATTGACTTAGTTAGTAACTGAAATAGCTTTATGAAGTAGAGTAATTTCTGAAATAGATTCTAGTTGAAGATGATAATATTCATTAAGAAAGATTGTTCATTCTAAGGGGCATAACAAAAACTGATTGATATACAGCCCCTTTCTGCCATATACAATGTATATGCCTTTATCACATGTGCATCTAGTGTAGATCCGGATCAGACTAAATATTTGTGTCATCTGATCAGGACCTACACTGGTCACATCTTGTTTAGAAATAACCTTATGAATCTTAAACTGAACAGTGCAGATCCTGATCAAACAGCACAGAGATGCAGGGTGATCTAATTCTACACTGCCCATGCCATAAACTTAAGGTTCATATTAATTGGAGTTAAGGGTTAAAGTTAGAAATGAATTTTCTGTGCAAAACACAAGTATTCCATGTTTTATGTCTAATTGTTCCATGTTAGTAGACATAAATTATTATGCATAAGTATAAAGGGGCCTACATGGATACAGCTTTTATTCCTTGTTTGACAAGGTTAGACCATATCAACTTGCATATCAGTGGAGGCTGGTCAGTGGAGTCTGTTCATGTTTAGATCTTTTAGATACATGTACTTTCTGATCAAGCAGGGATTTCAGTTGCTTTTGAAAACCAGGTGTCATTTGCAGGGCACGACAAATCCTGAAATTACTTGGTAGCCCACTGGGCTACCAGGATTTTTGCTTGGTAGCCCGGACTTTTCGGTCGGTATTTATTACCTTAGATATATACACATTACAACAATGATGGGGTGGTTTGGATTACAAGTCAATATCAAAACACCTCTTAGATTATTTACTTTTATTTATTTACTTTATTACAATACATAAATCCCAGGTCATCCTTTGCACCACTTCCGGGATCATGTTTCACCCAGGGATGTGAAGTAAGCCAGCTGACTTGAAATGTTCGAACCCGTTGATTCTTGTCATATTCTTTGTTAGAAAATTTGGGTCGTTTGGGCGTTGATGTGATTTTATCATCTAGTTTTCTCTTCACTGCTTCACTGATTTGGGAGTTGACTGCTCGCTGTGATTTGATGATAGGTTTTGAGTCGAAGGCTCACTCTCTTTCCTAAATAGAAATAATTTCATTATATCTCTACTCTTTTATTAACCCTTCATCAATCCAGTTTCTAGCATGATCATATCAAATATTTAAATTCATTCCTGTCTTTGGATAAAAAAGAAAAGAAATACATAATATTTGAATTTAATAGTTTATCACTCTGTCTGCCCCTGAAACTCATTAAACAACAAACATCAGATTTTTAATTTATCTAGCCTATTCTGTTATCTTTCATAAAACATCATGCTTGAATATGATCTAATTTAAATCAATGATTAAAATAAAATTAGAAACAGAAACTCAACTGGCCTATGAAAAATACTTCTTTAAAATTAATTTTTATGAAATTTTATGTGAAAATCCCAAGACCGGTATTTGGCAAGAAAATTTAACAATTTAGCTTGCCTTCTGATGACAAAACGATCCATTTTCCATTAACAAAATACAAATCCAACTAAAAAAACATTTATAACACGTTATTTTTATGATAATATGTAGAACTGTTATAAGATGCCCCCTAAGATAATAATTTTAAATATAACTATGCTTCGGAACTGTTTGAATGGTATCGAAACTTGTTGAAAAAATTTGGGGCTATATTTGCCGGCAGAAATTCAATGCTTACACACGGTAGATTTTATCAAAGTTGATCTCAAATTGTTGCTAACAAATTTATCTTCAATCTAATATCCTATGATACATTGTTTGCATAAACAATCTGAAATTTGCAGCAAGAATATCGAGCATGTGACGGAACTGATTAATTAACTGTAATAGTATTATGAAACGTTTTATCTTCTCACCAACCATTGCTTTTCTCACCTATGTAATAATTAACCCAATCATCCTCAATCAACTGACATACTTACCAATTACACCTTTGATCTGTCGTAAATTAGGTAGCCGAAACTGTGAAAGTTGCCATCAACAGGTTGTTTTTAAAATTGGCAGATCGATGATCTAATCAAAACACACTAATTTAAAAAGTACCGCATAATCTCGCCGTATCCTCGCGCTCGGTCAAATACATAGATAGCATACAACTGAGCGTGCGAGACTGACAGCGAGAGGTCAAAGGTGACGAAATCGATAATTACTCGCGCGTGTTGTTTTACAGTGGAGTGTCATAACGTTTCCTGTTTATTGGAATTGATGATTTGCCGGGCAACCAATAAAGGAATTTTAAGGTGGCCCGTCGGGCACTCGCTGGAATTTTTTGGTAGTCCGCAGGGTTGAATGCGGTAGCCCGCGGGAACCGGGCAATGGATTTGTCGTGCCCTGCATTTGACCCCTGATGAGATTTTCAATGGGTCAAAACCTGATCTTCACAAGTCATATCTTGTATTAAGTGATACTTACACATGTATTACTTAAAATTAATTTGCAAGACTTAATTAAGTGCTAACTTCATATTAAAAATGCAATTTCCTAAATACTTATCCTCATTATTGCAAAAATAAATCACTTTTTAAAAGTTTTTATGCATCAAAATTACCCCAAGCTCAAAATTAGGTGGGGTCAAAAGTGGAAAAAATATCAAATTTGTTTGCATTAAGATGCAAGAATCTGCATCAATTGAAATCACTGGATCAAGAATCAAAGTGTGTGGATTCAGATCAGATGGATGCCTCACATGCGTTAAAAAGTCTAAATAGAGTTCACAGATAACAGTGGGGGGGGGGAGAGTGTCTGTTAAGGGCTGTGCTAATGAAATGAATATAAAGAGCCCCTTTATCTAATTTATTAGGTTGGACACCATTAAAATATGATTACATTAACATAATGCTGACTCCCTGTGACACATTGTTATACATAAAACCAAGATCAAATAGCCTTTCACAGGGTCCCTGACTCCCTGTGTAATTACTTTGAAAGTGGAAATAATAAAGAGAAATACAAAGAAAAGAAATAAGTTATAATAATATAAGAAATAAATATAATTTTGCTAACCCAACAATTTTCATACTTTAATTGACACAAAACATTTGAGCCTCTTTCATTTACTAAATGAAATTATAAGGCATTGGCATTGCCCTAAGTTGTGATATATTGCTTTAAAGAATGGATTTAAAATTATATTACCCTCGTCAAGTTCAACTACTGTTTAGCATCCTGACATGCACTCCACTGTTTGGAATGAACTAAAATTGGTACTTGTGTAAATATTGAGTTGCATTACAACCATGGCTAGGCATTCTAGACAGTGATGCATTTGATTCTGATATTGCTTGATCAAACATGACCTGTAATATTTTGTATTTGTCCAGTTCGATTGCTTTTAATGTTCCTTTTTTTCATTTATTTCAGTAGTTCTCCTCAAATTACTTTTTAGCTCATCTGTCAAATAGTGACAGGGTGAACTTTTGTACTCACCTTTTGTCCTGCGTCCATTCACAATTGTTGTCAGTCCTCTAGCTTCTTAATTTTTATCAGATCTCTTTCAAACTTGGTCAGAATGTTTATCTCAATGATATCTAGGTCGGATTAAAAACTGGGTCACGTGACCTTGAAAACTAGGTCACCAGGTCAAATTATAGAAAAACCTTGTCTGCAGTCAAGAG
The DNA here is from genome assembly GCA_038501625.1 of Corbicula japonica. Classification (NCBI taxonomy): domain Eukaryota; kingdom Metazoa; phylum Mollusca; class Bivalvia; order Venerida; family Cyrenidae; genus Corbicula; species Corbicula japonica. The sequence goes on along the minus strand of JAZAYU010000068.1, from coordinate 2,888,353 downwards.
GTCTTAATTTTGGTCAGATCTTCTTCAAGCTTGGTCAAAATGTTTATCTCAATGATATCTAGGTCAATTTCGCAACTGGCTCATGTGATCTTGAAAACTAGATCACTAGGTCAAGTTATAAGAAAAGCTTGTATGCTTTTGAGTGGTCTTAATTTTGGTCTGATATTCACTTCCATTACCATAACATCTTAGTTCCTTTCTTGAAATTGCAATCTTGCATTATGGATTCCGGAGTTAAGTGCCAAAATAAACTATTTAGACATGTCTGCACAAAAGCAGCTTCATTTTTGATTTGCATTTAATCAGACTTGTACAATAATTGAGTTACTATAAGACCTTGGTTCCTTTCTTGAACCGGCTAGATTCCGTCAGGGATTCCAGAGTTATGGCCATTGAAAGAGCCAAAGAAAGCTATTATGGCAATTGCATTCGCATCCACTGACTCTTGAGCAGTTGTTGACAGGTGAGCGACATAGGGTCCTATGGACCATCTTGTTAAATATTTTGACCAGTTTTATTATGAGTGGTTTGTGCATTTTTGCAAGCAAATGACATATGTCTTCCATAGGAGTTTTTTCATTCTGTTCAGATATTATATATTTACAATGGCTGGAATAAAACTGGAAGTCCTGTTACATTGCACATCATGGGGTTGTTTTATTTTGATTATGTTTACGATCCGCCGGCTTCCAGCACTTTCAGTGCTTTGATTCATTATTGTCATTGTAGATTTTCGTAAGTAGATACTCTACTGAGAGCTTTGTAAGCCATTCCTCCTTGTTATATCGTTTTTCCGATATCAACAGCAGCTGAAGATAATGTTAGACCTTGCACTTTGTGGACAGTTACGCCAACATTTAATTTTCATCAAGGAGTTACCTGGAAGTTAAACATTATCATAGCACTAACCACATTAAATGAATTCGCTCTATTTAAATTCAACAGTATCTTTCAAAATTGTCCTACCATGTACATGGCAACTCCTTTGGTACTATCAGGATGAAAAATATATACTGACTTTCTATATTCAGCATCTTGATCCCGTAAACCAGGGGGGGGGGGGGGGGGGGGGGAATGGGAGGGGATGGGGATGAGTCACAATTATTCTGAACAACAGAAAAATACCTACAAAAAATGGTTATACAATCATTATTTACTATATAGACACGAAATCGCCTTCTTGTAAAACAGAAACCCACTAGAACCGTCAATTTCAACATCAGAAACATTTGTAAACAAAGAACCATCATAATATAGGTCACATTCACGCGCCAAAAATCAAGTCATAGGATTGCCAATATTCGTAAACAGAACACAAACTTCAATATCATCCAAGAATAACTATCTGAACAATGTCTCTTACTACATGTACACTTTTTCTATAACTGCTTACAACAATAAACTTTCAATTCGCATAATTAAAAGAAAACACCGACTCCTCGATCTATTTATATAATCTATATATATACATGTATATATCTATATTTATAGTTAAGGGGAGATAATTCAATTCAATATTTATATTTATATACTCAATTATAAATAGCTTGACCTTGAACTTAACGTACATGTAACATGGTTCCCGTTCATTACTCAACGATCTATATATAAAACCGGGCCACATGGTTCTCAGCATTCGCTAAAAACCTCTATTTAAAGCCGGGCCACATATCCCTTGCGCCGGCCTAATTTACTATAGTAAATATAATCAAGTAATAGTTACATAGTAATAATATATTATGACCCATCATTCGTCCAGATAATACGAACACCATTGTAAGCAGTTTGGTAGAAAGTTACATCATTAAATATTATATTCAATGAAATCGAGATGAAAACAATTAAGGCGTCAAAATAGGGCAGCGTCAAAATAGGTCCTCCGAGGATATAATAAAGTATAACTGTGACTTTATAATCAAGTACGGCTGTGACTTTATATAATCAAGTATACTGGTCATCTGTTGGTTCGCGTTACTTAACAGTTATCACAATGAAGTAAAGACGAAAAGAAACTAACCTGTTAAATTTTGATTTATTTCTCCTATTCCAACCTTTCCCTGTTATTTAAGTCTGAAAATGACCATGGAATATAAAAAAACAATGGAATGCATCCGTATGATTGTCATTGGTGTCCGCCATCTTGTCCCGATGACGTCATCATTCGTTTCGCGGTATGTGAAAATTCTTGGAATTAATCGAACACTCATAGGTTTAGAACACTAAATGTTTAATCAGATAATAAGTCATTTAAAGTGTGATAGGTGAACATGTCAAAACTTTAACTGTTAACTAAATTTTAACAAATAACAACTGTTAATCACACTGACTGTACAAATTATTCCTCTGGACAGTGCTTGCAATTGAAAGAACTTTCATTCCATATTTGATATTTAGTGGTTGGTTACCTATCTGATTTAAAATTTAGTGGTCGGTTACCTAACTACATATAAACACTTCCGGGGCTATTGGCGGGGCAAACGAACTTGTAAACAAAGCAAAATAGGACAAAAATAAGGGCTGAAGGTGAGGTTTTGCTTCATATCTAACAAAAACACTATATTTGATGTATACGAACGAATACTCACCAAGAAACTGCTCAAAACTGTTGAAAAAACTTTTTTTTGTCAAACCACAAATATAGGTCAGCAACGTGACAAAGTAAACAATCGGTAGAGGGCGCTACGCAAATACCGCGAGACGAATGATGACGCGACACCAATGATGACCAGTATACTGTATGACTTACTAACAGAAAAATAATCAGTATGAAATAAATGACTTACCAATCTCATTTGATTCCAAATCAAGAAAGCTTGTAACGTCTTTTTCGTCTGTTGTCATCTGCAAATGTTCTTTCTTCTAAAAAGCACGTGCAATCACTTAGTTTTGATAAACAACATCCGCATCCAGCGGTGACCCAAAATTTTATCAAGAAGTTATGTCGTACTATTTTATCAAAATAAAACTAAATCAATGTTAGGGTCTGTGTAAATTTCCAGTTAGTTACAACTTTACAATACAACACTTTATTAAATGTATATAACCTCTCTTCTTGGTTTTCTTTACTGGTTTGAAAGTGAACGTGACGACATACGAGTAAAACGCATGAATATTGGCCTCGTTTTAAATACGGATCAATACGCGTTGGTCGATCGTCAGACTTCGGCTATCTCCGCTATGGTGTATGTCCCGCTGTCAGTGGAATTTTCGGGGGTTCTCCTGGGGGAAATAACAACAACTGCAATCTGTTGGTTTTCATTGTAACTTGGTAGATTGACACATACATCAAAATACAGAGGGTTTTATCAATACAGAAATCAATACCTCCCTTTAAAAGCATGTAAACTCTCACCACAGTGCAGGTAAATATGATTCTAATAGGGGATAATCATTGGAAAGAGGATAACAAACACCTTGAAGAGTTGTCGATGCTTTCACTTGCCTATCATATGCATCTGTTAAGATCAGCAATATTGCATGTTACATGCATAGATGGTGGCGGCGACTTTATTTGTAGAGCTGTAATCTTAATGCATTTCTTAATCACGGTGCCTATCCATATCGGCTGTTTCTTTGCGAAATTCGCTATATCGGCTGTTTCTTTGCTTCGGCAACGGCTATTCTTTATAGAGAGCGGCATATGTCGAAGATTCCAGATGCAAATGTTACAGATATAAGGTATATTGTACAAAAAAAAGGTTGTGCACGGAACATGAGAATGTCTAAACTATGCATTGTAGTGTTTACTTTTTAAATATCGGCGATTGTGGCCGAAATCTCGATGAAACTAGTTGACGATACACAGACGTAGAGCACAGATCCAGCTTTTCCGCAGTCTATAACGAGTGTTTGCTTTGATATCTAACGCATCAAGCGATATATTATATTCATTTCTTCAATATTCTTCCACAAAATACTTACAAATAGGTAGAAATATTAATAGATTTATCCAAAACCCTTTACTTTCGGTTTAATTGGGGCACCGGCGGCCTCTGCTCACCAGTTTTTGATGCACAGGCTGACTCTCTGCATTGCGCAAAGGTAGGCTCAACGATAATGACTACATAGGCACCTGTTTACTCACTGTATTATGGACAATTTAGAATGTTGTCACTGCATTCTCCTTATTAGAATGTAAATTAACGTAACATGAGCAGGGGACTTCGAAGTTGAACGAGAAACCTTAAGGTTTATCGCAACTGTGTTAGTATCATTGCGGCCAGGCGAGCGTGCGTCCAACCTCTGTATTGGCTTGAGCGATTTCGCTGGTTATCGAATATTATCTTAAGTTTCATGAAGATCGGTCAACAGCTGTTTAAGTTATTGAGCGGACATCGCTGTGGACGCCGCCCAGAGGTTGGACGCCCGCTCGCCTGGCCGCCATGGGTGTTCCCATAATACGACCTATTTTCGACGGGCGTATAAAAAGTGATTTTAAAGAAAATTGTTCAGATAATATTATGAAAGGCTATAGAACCAAATGATCATTTTATAGAAAAGGTTCAACGAAACGGACTACTAGGGAGAAATATGAATGGATGGACGGATGGACGTTCAGGTGGATAAAACGACGAATGAACGGAGAGCGGGAGGAAGGGATGAGAGAAAGAACGACCGACGGACGAACGATGAACGAACGGACAAACGAATGAACCGGCGAATAAACCAATAAATGGGCAAGTGGAGTTCTGTGCTAAAGCTGCAATATAGAATGAACATAGGCTATACATATCAAATAAGTGTTTTAACCTTGTTAAACTTTGTAAAGCTTTATTAGTGTTAAACATATCTATTAGCATTTTCATAAACATTTAGCAATGTATATCAACCTTACATAAAAAGGATACTTACACAGTTGCGATAAACCTTAAGGTTTCTCGTTCAACTTCTAAGTCCCCTGCTCATGTAACGGTAATTTACATTCTAATAAGGAGAATGCAGTGGCAAAATTCTAAATTGTCCATAATACAGTGAGTAAACAGGTGCCTAAGTAGTCATTATCAATGAGCCTACCTGTGCGCAATGCAGAGAGTCAACCTGTGCTTCAAAAACTGGTGAGCAGATAGGCCGCCGGTGCCCCAATTAAACCGAAAGTAAAGGGTTTTGGATAAATCTATTATTATTTCTACCTATTTGTATGTATTTTTGGAAGAATATTGAAGAAATGAATATAATATATCGCTTGATACGTTAGATATCAAAGCAAACACTCGTTATAGACTGCAGAAAAGCTGGATCTGTGCTCTACGTCTGTGTATCGTCAACTAGTTTCATCGAGATTTCGGCCACAATCGCCGATATTTAAAAAGTAAACACTACAATGCATAGTTTAGACATTCTAATGTTCCGTGCACAACCTTTTTTGTACAATATACCTAATATCTGTAACATTTGCATCTGGAATCTCTGACATATGCTCTCCATCCATTGTTATTAGCAAAGAATAGCCGTTGCCGAAGCAAAGAAACAGCCGATATAGCGAATTTCGCAAAGAAACAGCCGATATGGATAGGCACCGTGTTAATATTCTTTGGAGGAAAAGATTGAAAATTCAAAATCAACGGCAGGTCAAATCGGTCATTTCCGCCAGTGTGTACGGAAATTTAAAAAAGGCTAGCTTTTCAAAAAGCTGTCTGTCATAACCAGAACTTCAAAGGATTTTCTGGAAGAAATATGGGTTATGCACCATATTTACAATAAACTGTAACTTGGTGATTATAAATATATATATATTATACAAATATTTCCACCAAAGAGAGATTTGAGGGTTCAGCACTAATTAAAAACAGATAACATTTAACTACACATTGTTTGGTGTCGAGTATGTTATACAGTGTCCAGCAGTATAAATATACTTCTGCTGACTAAAACGGGCGTCCGCAATGGGCTCTGGGAACTAGACAGATTGTCCATGTTCACCGCCTTTTTGCAAACTGCCTATTGGGGTGGATAAAAAGTGTACTAAATACTGGTGTAAATATTGAGTTGCGCTCAACCCGGGACGGCGTGGGGGGGGGGGGGGGGAGAAATTTGCATTTCTATTACGGGCCTTGAACATGTTTAACCAAACCAAGCCTTCAATATTTTCATATTTGCCGTATTTGGTGGCATACAAAGTTCCCTTTTCATCTATTTCTATTAAAAGCGGATATATAGCTCAAGGACAGTTCGACCCTCGCGTCTTCCTTTAAAATCTTCCAGCAGGATGAGATTTTCAACTAAGATCCAGTGTAAACGTGAATTAATTCTGGCATTCAACAGAACCGTTGGAGAAGCCTTTACACATTGTCTAATAGGCAGTTGAATAAAAAAGTGAAATATGCATATAAGGAATCACCGAGTCCAATCGTTCACTATAGATCCCATGAGGAGAAGGCATGTTTTTAACGAACCTTTTGGACGAAACAAATGCCCAGGACTATGCTTGTCAAAATAGTGCTTTTTAAAGAGCAATTTTGCCATTTTTGCTATTTTCTAGTGCAGTTGTGGAGAATGTTATCAGAAGTTACTGAAACTTTGGCGAATTTGAGATGACCATCGTTTAAAGTAAATATAGGAGAACAGTATGGACAGAGTCTTTGTCTGACATATGCGTTGTCAATAAAATGCCAATTTAATAACCACAGAACCCGATTTTCTCCTGAAAGTTCGATCTGTCCATGCGTTCTCCTCCTGGGATCTATTGTGAACGATTGGACTGTGGGAATGGCCACACACAGAAAACACAGCCTCTGAAGGCTTCTCTCGTGCAGCGTCAGGTAGCGTCGAAAAAAAAGTTCTTTATTGTCACTAGATGAAACCCATACAATCGGTAATGGTCGTTTTGGACTTCAGGGAATATTGCAAGATACAAAAAATCATTCAAACTCTACAAGTCCTCGATGTTTTTATGAGTGCCCATTGTCTACAGCTCCGTTGCACTACTGGATTTAAAGTCTCTTTGGTTTTAAGATTTTACGTCCTGTCCTGGGCACCTAGTCCTACCAGTTTATTTTACGATTATTTGCGATTTTAGATTTAAGAGGTAGTTCGGTATATTGGAATTAGTTATCATTGCAAAGACATCTTGAAACTGAGAACAAAACTAAAAAGATTTTTTTTTAAATCGGTCCACTGGTTGCTGAGATATGGTCAATTCAATATCGATCCAAATATATGCTGTCTGCCATTTTGAGGTGACCATCATCAATTTATGTGCACAAATCAATGTTTCATTCATTGTTTTCAATAGAATGAGTTTCTAATAGAAATTTACAGACGGAATACTTAATATCTTAATTATCATGAATTCCTGATATTGTTACATGAAAAAGATGAAATATGCATATCAGGAATCGTTACAATCACAAAACACAGCCTCCCCACGCAGCGAAAAGAGAGGAAAAAAGAGCAAGTTGTTATAAGTATGTCGATTCAAATAAGACGCCACAAACAATTTACGACATACAGAACCCTTGGGGTTTCCGCCATGGAACGGTCAGTGGCAAAACAATTTGCCACCGGGGGTTTAAACCAGGTTCTAGGGTGCACCAACCTCACACTTGCCCCAACAGGTTCCCATATCAACAAACAAGTACAAGTTGTCTTGGTGAAATGACTCCAACTCGCCCATCAACTTAACAATGTTGCATGCAAAAGCACACAGACGTATAAAACATAAGAAGCTAATAGCACTGCAAAGCAAAATGGGCGAGTACTCGAAAATCTAACCGAGACCAAGAGCGTCTGGAGTCAAATTAGCAAGAACAAGATGGCAGGGATAAAAGAAACAAAGCTAGGTTCTTTAAAGAAAAGATTTCCCCATAAACCTTCATAAACTCTCAAACCCCTGCCACCGTCGTGTAACCAAAGAGGTAAGAATAGAGATCAACTGTAGATGGGTTAATCACCAGGCCTGCAGAGCGCTGTAGAATATCATGTTGGTAACCTTTCTTTTGAATTTACATATGGTTTTTACGAATACCGGGGGAAATTAATACTGTGTGAGTAGTGACTTTTATTTTCTTAAGTTTATAAATTAAATCTAAAAAAATACTGGCTGTGAAATACCTTGTTGCAATAGTGATTTTAAACTGCACATGTATTTTTTAATTAAATCTGGGTATCGGCGATAAAACTTGCAAAATGTGTTCCTCAATTTATGATACCGATAACCTTGTTTTAAAAGTTTCTCTGTTATGCAAAGATTACGTTCATTGAAATCATTTACATCATTGCAAGCTGTAGAAAAGCGAACAAGCTGTGCGTGAGATATATGTTGCACAAGGAATATCGCCGTCTAACAACGGAAAATTTACTATATTAAAATTAAAATCGTCTCTTTTATCATATATTTAATTAGTTACATATCCATTTTCAATAAAACGATTAAGATCAAGAAAGTTTGCTTGCTTATCCGAAGTGTTTGCTGTGTTTAGTTGTAGTTCCCGAGGGTAAATTTTAATAAGATGTTAAGAGCACGGATAATTTAGTAGTTGTGCAAGAACTAGAGCTTGCAATAAATCTTGCTTTGTACTGTCTTTTGTGCATTTTTGGGCAACCAATACACAGTAGGTACTTTGTCTTGTTTCGGCTCAACAGTCATTCTAAATTTTGTAACTTCTAGAGTGTGTGCTGTAACAATATCACTCTCAGACGAAGAAGTCAGTGTATAAGCATAAGTGCTATTAAGCTCTTCAGATTGAATATTAAGATAGTGTATACCTCGCACTATAATTACATTATTTGAAGCCTTATCAGCAGTTATTAAAACAAATCTGCTGTGAAAGTCTTGAATTCCCTTTTTCAAATGACGAAAATAATTACGAGGTCGTGGTGGTAATAAAGATATAAAACATAATTTTATACTGAGATTTTCTTAATTTAATGTTTACATATGTGCACAAAATTGATGACGTGGTGGTAATAAATCTATAAAATCTTATTTTATATTGAAATTTTCTTAATTTAATGTTTACATATGTGCATAAAAATTGATGACGTAAATGGTAACCATTCAAAATGGCTGCCTCCAGAAGCATTACAAAAGCAACTTGAAACAGCTGTAGTTTAGTTTATATTATGTTCCGATTATCAAAAATCTTTCACTGATGTGAAGACACTTTGTAAATCTGCAATGTTATTTTAAAATTGTCCGGAATTCCCCATACATCATTACATGCCCTTCTCAGATGTTTTATTCAGAATAGCTTTTTCACAGTGAGATTGATATCATTAACTGTACTAAATGAATGTGTAATGACGGATTGATTGTTTCATTTCCAGCCGTTTGTTGTTCTTTTGTTGTAAAGTGTTGTTTTTTTCCATTTGTACTGAGAGCATTCAACTCTGGGATGGATAGATTCAAGTTACTTTACCAAGACAACTTGTGCTTGTTTGTTCATAAGAGAACCTGTTGTTTTGCCACTGACCGTTCCAAGGCGTAACCCCAAAGGCTCTCTTTTTCGTTAATTGTATGTGGTGTCTTATTTGAAATTGATATTCTTATAAACCCATGCTCTCGTTTCCTTTCAATTTTTTGGCTGCGTGGGGAGTCTGTGTTTACTGGATGTGGCGATTCCTGATGTGCATATTTCACTAAAATTATGTAAATGTTCTCTCGGTGCTGTTATCAGTTACGTCCCTTGAAGGTCGCTGAGCATGATGCTTACGTCTAGGTGTATGTTAATGATATTTCTAAAATTACTTTTGTTTTAATACTTGAACTAGTTTAAAAGATGTATTGTTTCAAAATCCAAGTCGATGGAGAGGTATTAATATGCAAAAACCGCATTAAAGGTTCACCACCTTAAAAGCACCATCGTGTTAGATGGAATGAAATTGCATTGATTACTGGTGTAGATATTGAATTGTGCTTAACCCGGGGCAGCGTGGATGGGCAGTAATTTCGTTTCGATTACGGCCCATGAACAGGCTCTATCAAACCGAGCCTGCAATATTTGCCGTTTTCAGTGGCTTTCAAAGTTTACAGAATGCACCAAACTGGTTTCTTTGATAATTTAAACGACTACACTACAGCAACGTCGTGTGCTATTAAATAAAAGCATTGCATCAATTTAACAAAACAGGCTTTATAACAAAGTCGAATACGAAACCGAAAGTAGAAATATATTTTAGTTTCAAACCGAAAGTAGAAATATGCATACTGCATTACTTCAATCTTATTCCATCCGATGTTGTAATTGCAACATGTAGAGCGCAACTACCTCGCGTTTATTTCAGCTCAGACCTGCTTCCAAGCAAATTCCATTATCGGGAATTTCCATCGGCGATTCCCGTAGCATTACAAGTTGTTCATCTAGAGCAGAGGACTTTCAGAAAGCGGCCGATTTATAGCACGAATCTGGGTCGTAACTTCATTTCGAACACGCAAACAGACGTACAGAATGCAAGAGAAGAGCGGAAGAATAGTGCAATTAATTTTTAGTCTTAAACATGCACCTTAAGTTTTAAATGTGCAGCATAAGTTTTTAATTTGCACCATAAGTTTAAATTTTCAATAAAACAGGTTTCATTATCTGAATTTTCCGTCGGGAATTCCAGTGGTAATTTATGTAGAGCAAAGTCTTCCAGAAAAGCGAACATAGCGCGGGTCACAATCGGACTATATAATAACCAATAAAATACGGAACATTCAGGAGTGTTAAGGAAATTATTTCGCGCAGTAAGTAACACAACTTAATAATATTTCTACACATCCTATTTATTTGTTGTTGTTTTCACCAAGAAAGCTAGCTAATAATTATGTTTAATATTGGCAAAATCGTGGAAATTAATTATGAAACTTCATACAAAAGAACACTTTTGTACAATGGGGCTAATTGACAAAAATATTAGTACTTTTAATAAATTCGAAAATATGTTGTAATGTAAACTTGTTTTAATACGGTCACTCCAAAATTTATTTAGATGATATGTTATTTACCACTAACGCATTATGTAGCAGAGCACAGAGACTAACTGTATTAACTTTGTTTCTAATTTACTTTATAGTTTGGTTGAAGATTTTGTAAAACAGGCAGAGTAAATATATCATTTTTATTTAATCACATTTTTTGTTTTCATTGGCATACATTTTTTCGGCGTAGCTGTAAAAGCTGGCTGTTGACTGTTTTCAACCCATGAAGTATTGTAAATAATACCCTTACCCCAAATGCGCCAAAATGACCATCGGAAATAACCATTTTAAAATTCGATTCTAATTTGATATACATTTAATCTTGTTCTTTGATCTTCTGGAAAATCACTGATAGCACGCAATAACTCTTGTATAATATTTTAAAATGAATTTAATTTCTAAGGTGTCAGAAGTAAAAATTTTGTTATTTATCATTTCTGATCAGTGACCTTTTTCCACGATTTAGAAACTATTATTCATAACCTATGTTTTCTACAAATTGAAAAACGAATAAAAAAATCAAAGCTTCTTGCATCAATTAAAAAGTGAAGTAAGTTTTGTAAACATACACATTCGAATTGCTCTGTTTGACGACTTTTTGTTGTTGTTTTTTCAGAATGAAGACACTACAAGCAACCGTGATCATTTGTGTGCTTCTCACGGCACAACCAGCCCAAGGTTTGTTATTTTTGTTATAATGGACTATTTGTTAATTAAAAGAGCTTGGAAATACACGTTTTGTGAATTCGCACCAATTAAATGTTTATGAGTAAGACTTAGTACTTTCATAAAACATCTGGTCACGTCAATTGTACTAGTAGGTTACATTATGATGTCAGTTTTTTACTTATAAAAACACAAAAATATTGCGATTATATAATGATGTTGATGATATTATATACTTTCACTTGTTTAAAGGAGTATTAAACTTTATTTCAGCGTATCTTTGGGCAATCGGGGGAGCAATTTTGGGTGCCGTAGCTGCCCCAATCGCAATTCCGGCCGGATTAGCAGCTGTAGGATTTACCACCGCCGGTATAACAGCCGGCTCCGCTGCAGCTGGTTTTATGGCGAGTTACGGGGGCGCCGTAGCAGCAGGCTCTGCGTGTGCAGTGGCCCAGTCTATTGGAGCGGCTGGACTCGGAGCTGCAGGGACTCTTGTCGCGGGGGCAACTGGGGCTGCCGCTGGAGCCATTTATGAAAAATCTAAATGCAATGGCTGCAAATAACAATGAATAACAATACGCTTTTTTAATGTATCAAATGTTTCATTTATTTGAATAAACCTAAATCTCTTATGCATTTTATAATTATTATGAGCAAAACCAATACCATATGTGTCCTTTTTTATATGATGTAGATGGTATTGTTACCCTTAAAACTGAATCATTCAAATGAACCTATGAATCTGAAGTAAGCAGCAACTAGTTTAGATGCACAGCAGTGTTTTATCGCTTTCCATTTTCTTCATGAGTAATAAATAATTTTTAAAAACATGAATACACAACTTGTGTAATTTAAAACCTTTGATAAAGAATGTTCAAGTGAAAACACTGTCGTTAACACAAAACTGTATGGATTTAATATTTGCTATGACTAAGAATAGAAATACTAAAAAAATGAAATATGCATATGAGGAATAACCGCATCCAGAAGACACAGCCTCGCCACAAAGCCTGTAAGTAGAGGAAAAACATGGGTAATAAAATTGTATCAGATAGGCAACACTTACAAAAATAATGTTGAAATTTTTGAATTGCTTATACTTTGAGTTCGAAAGCGAAAATCGAGGTCGCATGGGATAAGGACTAATGGTAATATATAATCAAGTGTTCGGTGTTCCATTCGCGAACATCAAATTATTTTAAAACTATTTAGCAGACACGCAATGCTTTCATGGTTGGCTTCTCAGGAAAAGGAACACATGATGGCATTATTTGCAATATCTTAGTATATGCTGGTCTACAATCATTAGTGCCAATTCGTCAAAATAATGTTAGGGGTTTCAACAAATTCAAGAAAAACTTACTTCACTTATGTTAGTGACCCCTTACAAATACCACATTGACGGTTCCAGGTTCATCACAATAAAACACCATCGTTTAAATGTAACGAAATAGTACTCATTACTGGTGTTTCGCTCAACCCGGGCTAGGCGGCGTGGGTGGGCAGTAATATGCCTGTTCATTACTGCCAATCAAACCGTGCCTGTAGTATTTGTCGTTTTCAGTGTCTTTCAAAGTCCCAGAATGCACTTCAGTGCAGCAAGGTCGTGTGCTATTTACTAAAATTATTTCATCAATTTAACTAAACAGGCTTTATAACGAAGTCGATTTCGAAACCGAAAGTAGAAATATAATTATGTTCGAAACTGAAAGTATTGTACTGCGTGCATTATTTCATCTTATTCCATCCGATGTTGTTATTACGTGTAGAGCACAACTACCCCACATTTGTTTCAGCTCAGACCTGCTTCCAAGCAAATTCCATTATCGGAAATTTCCATCGGCGATTCCCTTAGCATTACACGTTTTTCATCTAGAGCAGAGGATTTTCAGAAAGCGACCCATTTATAGTTCGAATCTGGGTCGTAATTTCAGTTCGAATACGAAAACAGACGTACAGTATGCAAGAGAAGAGTCGGACGAAAAGTGCGATTCATATTAAATTTTAGTTTTTAATCTGCAAAATAAGTTTAAAAACTGCCCCAAAACAGATTTTAAAAACTGAAATTTCCGTCGGGAATTCAAGTGGTATTGATTATATATAGAGAGCAAAGGATTTTCAGAAAAGAGAACCGTTATCGTTAACAAATAGATGAAAAGGGAACTTTGAAGACCCTAGACTACGACATATATGAAAATATTGCAAGCTCGGTTTGATTGAGCCTGTTCATGAATAGTAATGGAAATGCATATTAGGCCTACTGCCCACGCCGCCTAGCCCCGGGTTGAGCGCAACTCAATATTTACACCAATAAACAGTACAATTTTGATCCATCCCAAACGATGGTATACATATGGCGGTGAACATGGAACCTTCAGTGCGGTATTTTCAGATTAATACCATTCCATGTTAAGCGGCGTATGGTCCCCAGATAAAAGAATGGGTTTGCCCTAAACGAGAAAATAATGGGCGGAAATAAACAGAATAGAATTTTGAGAGGGGATCTTAGAATATAAATCCTGCATATCACAGACAACGCCAAAGGCAAAATTTAAAAAGCAGGAAGTATATCCTTGGATGTGATTGAACAATATCCAAATTTATATTGGCTGGGATATTGAAACCACCATTCTTTAAACTGGCCGAAATATTAAAAACAAAAATTATATTTTGAAGTACTATTAACATTGTACATAAATATCGTGCTCGGCAACCTTCAAATGACGTAACTGATAACAGCACTGATAGCACAGACATCATAGCACGTTTGCAGCCCACGGGTCAAGATCGGACTATATAATAACCAATAAAATACGGAACATTAAGGAGTGTTAGGTAAACTCTTACACGCAGTAAGTAACAAAACTTAATTACATTTGTTGTGATACATCCTATTTATTTGTTGTTGTTTTAAAGAAGAGAGCTAGCTAATAATTATGTTTAATATTGGCAAAAATCGTGGAACTTAAGTATGAAACTTCATACAAAAAATACAGCAATTTTGTACGATGGGGCTAATTAAAATTTCAAATATGAATTCTGGGGAAAATACTTATTGCCACCTAGATTTTAGTAAAGGAATGTATTTAGCTATGGAGGTAGTCAATGTTTGCAAGCTCAATTTAGTCTAATTCATGTTCTATTTACCAAGCACATACTAAAACAAAAGAAAACCCGTTTGCATGAGAACTCGGATATTCATGGACAATATACAAAAGCAACTCATACCTGAAATAAGTATATGCTGGTCTACAATTTTAAGTGCCAATTCGTCAAAATAGTGTTAAGGTTTTCAAGAAATTCAATGTAAACTTATTTGGCCATTTGCAATGTTTGCGACCTCTTAACTCTAAAAAAGTCAGTAATTTTAATAACTTCGTCAATATATCATATTGTAAGCCTGTTTTGCTGTAACTACAAAACTTAATCCAATAATATGTTCATTACCACTAATGCATCTAACAGAACTCTGTGATACCCTTAGTACTCACTTTTTTCTCAATACGTTTGGTTTATAAATCAGGCAGAGTAACTTAATATATCAGATTTAAATTTAAATTGAAATCACATTCTTTTATGATATCGGTGGCCTCTTCCACTGACATACTTTTTTTCGGCGTAGCTGTAAAAATTGGCTTGTAACCTAGAATTCAACCAAGTTGAACGAAATATTGTAAATACGCAAACCCTCAAATGCGCCAAAATAACCATCGGAAATTCCCATTTTTGAAGTTCGAGTTTAATTCGATATACATTTAATCTTATTCTTTGATTATTCTGGAAAATCACTAACAATACACAATATTTACTCTTTTATAATATTGTAAAATGAATATAATTTAGGGGTCAGAGGTTAAAAATTTTAAATATATATATTTTAGTACATTAACTTTTTTCCACGATTTAGAAACTATACTTTCATAACCTCCTGATTTTTCTACAAATTGAAAAACAAAGTAATAAACCATAGCTTCTTGCATCATTTAAATACTGAATTAAGTTTTGTGAATTTTCACAAACATACAAAGTCGAACAGCTCTGTTTGACGAATTTTTGTTTTTCAGAATGAAGACCCTACAAGCAACCGTGATCATTTGCGTGCTTCTCACTGCACAACCAGCCCAAGGTTTGTTGTAAGAAATGATACCGCCTCTAATTGGGCGCGAACCAGTACATTACGGCGACAGGGCCTAGCCAGTAGCCATCCAATTCCTAACACGCTACCGACTGAGCTAGCCGGGACAAAAGACAAATATTCATAAAGAGAGACTGGACTTGGGCCTGGCATTTAGTTCCTCCATTATTTTAGAATAATGCACGTTTTATGAATTCGAACAAATTAAATGTTTAAGAGTAAGTACTTTCTAAAAACATCGACCGGTCACGTGACTTGTAGGTTACATGATAATGTCAGTTTTTACTTATAAAAACACACACAAAAAAACACATTTTAATGCGATTTATATAATGATGATGATTATGATGATGATGATGACATTGGTTTATCCATTTTGACACAGACACGCCAGAAGAAGTCTGATATGGAACTAATCTTGCCCTATCGACATAATCATATACTGTAATATTAACACGTGTTTAAAGATGTCTTAAACTTTATTTCAGCGTATCTTTGGGCGATCGGAGGAGCTGTTATTGGTGCCGTAGCTGCCCCATTCGCAATTCCTGCCGGATTAGCAGCTGTAGGATTTACCACCGCCGGTATAACAGCTGGCTCCGCTGCAGCTGGTTTTATGGCGAGTTACGGGGGCGCCGTAGCAGCAGGCTCTGCGTGTGCAGTCGCCCAGTCTATTGGAGCGGCAGGGCTCGGAGCTGCAGGGACACTCGCCGCGGGAGCAACTGGGGCTGCCGCTGGAGCAATTTATGAAAAATCGAAATGCAAGGGATGCAAATGACAATGAATAACAATGCGCTTTTTAAATTTGTGAACATATTTCATTTATTAGAATAAATATCTGTCTTTTTTTCTATATTCGGCATTTTATAATTATTATGAGCAATACCAATACTAGATATGTAATTCATATGATTTAGACGAGTGTTACTCTTAAAACTGAATGCTTAAAATGAACCTATGAATCTGAAGTGAGCAGTAATTAACCAGTTAAGGTATTGCACCTTTTTGCCATGGACAAAATAATCTCTCAAACGGCACAGATGGTTTTTACAAATAACCGGGGGAAATTAATATTGCCTTTTATTTTCTTAAGTTTATAAATTAAATCTCCATCAAATACTGTGCATAATGATCTTTCAAAATTAAACAACAAAAATGTATAAAATAGTTGCTACTCGTACATCTTTTTATAAAAGAACGTAGCTTTATAACGCATCGATCTAGTTTGAACTTTGATTTGAAAAAAAAAGGTTTTCAAGGCTTTCATAACAGATTTGTATTAACACCTGCTGATGATGCTTCAGATACTGTCATTTGTGTCGTTATAAAGTGACGGATACTTTTTTCAATGCTAAAACTGAAGATTTTTATAGTAGCTATGCATAAACATTGACTACTTAATCAGAGAGTGAAACTGTTACTGCACACACTCTTCATATTTCAAAATTTAGAATTTAATTTAGTGTTTTACCAAAACAAAATAAAGTATCTAATACGTATTAGTTGCCTAGAATGCACAACCACCACAAAACGCAAGATTTAACGCCAACTCCAGTTCTTTCACAACTACTTAATGATCCGCGAACTTGACAATTGACTTATTAAAACATGTTTGCGTCCAACTCATGAATTTGAATTTTCAAGAAACTAACTTGAATTTTAAGCATTATGTCTTGAATTTTAACTTATTTTCTTGAATTTTCAACGGATTCAGTTGAGTTGAGTTTTCAGGATACTAACTTAAATATTTAACCTTTTATCTTGAATTTTCAACATAGGGCCTATAAGGTTGAATTTCTCAGATATAAACTAGATTTTTCACGGTACTAACTTGATTTTTCAAGACACTAACATTATATTATTGAATTTTCATCTAACATGTCTTATTAACTTGAATTTTCAACATAAAAAATTGAGTTCAAGATTATAGAAGCATATTTGCGCCACAACTTAACCATATAAATTAACGTGAAAAAAATGGAGGATTTCGCAAAAAAAGTTTTTTTTCGCGAAAACAGATAAATTACACACGAAAGAAATTAACACGAATTTATTCCTGATAATGCTCTAAATTGCCTCAACATAAAGATATAATATCCATGAAAATAATGGTATGTTATTAACTTAAGATAATAAATTGAAAATTCTAATGAGAAATTTCAAGCTAGTAGATCTAAGTTAAAAATTCAAGATATGGTGGTAAATATTCTAGTTTTTAAGTTAAAAAATCAAGAAATTTTGTTGAAAATTCAACAAAAATGTTGAAAATTGAAGTGAGTATCCTGAAAATTCAACTTAATATGTTGAAAATTCAAGTCCTAATGGGCTTCCGTTCCTATGCGGGTGTCTTCTTTTTAAATTTACCTTGATGACGTCATCTCACACGTCATTACATTCAAGTGTTTTGTCAACACAGATGTCGTTTTTTATACATGGTAAGTAGTAGGATATATAGTTTCAATATAGTTTTTAATTCAGAGATTCTTAAGCGTGATTCATTTATAATTAATGTAAAAATTTATAACGGTACTAAAATAAAAAATAATGTATGTCAGACAAGGCTTGCCGCTTTGACAGAACAGTGGATAAATTTGAATTGGAATAAAAGAGGCCCATGGGATGTTTTAACTTTTATCTGGTCCGACACCCTCAATTACACACAGGAGCATCAGAAACGGATTTCCTCCCAACTCTATATTCAACTCTATATTCAATTTTTCAGGGTCTAACATGGATAAACACAATATTTTGCTCGTCAAGATAGTCCCAAAACATCATCAATCTATGATATCCAAATTTCAAACCGAACTTGCAAATTTACATTTCAACAATTTCCATGCAAAAGGTAAACAACCAGACCCGAGATTTGGTAAGCATAAATGTTAACAGACTTTAAAAATCAACCTTTGCGGACATCTCGAAAGATGACTGCTTCCAAACCAGTAAGGTAACTAGCCCATGAGCCCGCAGACACCTGTTTAGGTCGTACACTTTTGATGCTATCTATGACATTTAGTTTGCCACACAGTTTACGTTTGTGTTTATTGGTCGCCAACTTTTAGATCCCGTACAAATAACGTCATTTGTGAAAAGAACTGTTAAAATTTCTGGATTTATTTCAGCAACAGTGAATTATGGCGGATGAAGATCAGAATTTAATCGATAATCAAGAAGCGAACACCGAGTTTATATACGATGAGGTAGGGCCTCTTTAAATTGCCTCACCAATAAAGCGCAAATATTTTTGTAGAAATGTTACTGCTGGCTGAGTTGAAGAAGTATTAGAAGATGATGAGCAGTAGCAGCAACAGTAGTAGCAGTAAAAGAATTAATTATTATTGTTGTTGGTGGTGGTGGTGTGAAAAAATATGTGAAGCTGTAGTAGAAGTAGTAGTAGTAGTAGTTAAAGAGGTAGTAATAGTGGTAGCAGCAGCAGCAGCAGTATTAGTTGTAGTAGTTGTTGTTGTTTCTATTGTGCAATAATTGGTGTAATTGTAGTAGAAGTACTTATAGTAGAGGTAGTAGTAGTAGTATTAGTAGTAGTATTAATAGTTGCTGTTGTTGTTGTATTGGTGGTGGGGTGGTGTTGGTGTTGGTGGTTGAAGAAGAGGATAAGTAATAGTATAAGCTGTAGTATTTGTTGTTCTTATTGTTGTTGTTACTGGGAATCTGTATTTCTAAACAGTTTGACTTTTAGCATTATAGATTTTGACACTGTCCAGTTAATTTGTCTTACTGATGTTATATACACTGGCACTAAATGTTTACTTTTAGCAACAATTTGCAGTACCAGATGAACCAGAAACAGAATTTGGTAACTATGAAACAGCATTTGGAGAACAAGAAACAGAATATGACAACTATGAAACAGCATTTGGGAACAATGCAACAGAATTTGAAGAATTCGAAACAGAATTACAAAATCACGAAACGCAATTTGAAAATAATGAACTTAGTCCTACACACAGACAAGCCATGGATGTGATAACTGATTCTGGCGGGATGCAAAGTTTTCTGCCCATTCCGAAAGAAACATGGCAAAGACCTGTGGAGAACAACAAGGCAACTAATGCCGGTACTTATAATTAAAATATCTTTTAAACCAACATGTCTTTATATTTATAACCGACAAAGTATAAGAGGTAGCAAACTGCTTCGAACCGTTTCGGTCTTTCCGCTTCTAATGTTTCAAAAGCTCTTACAGATGCGATTCCGTTCCGTTTCGTTTTCAATTCCATTTCAAAATTCGCTACTATCCTGATTTCACTCTCTTACACTCTCTTACACTATCGTAGTCTCAATCATTCAGACGCCCTGATTTCGCAAAGGCGATCAGTACGTCTGAAGACATTGTTCATTAAAAAACCAAACACTCCAAAACGAGACGTGTAATTAGGACATTAGTATGGTACGCCGTTTTTTTTACCTGTGAAAATTGTTTTTTTTGTCTGTCGCCCTGCCAGATGGTAATCAAAAAGACATCATACGGCGACACGAATTTTTAACTGTATTATTGCGCCCACAGGCGTGTTAAAGTAAGCTGGGTTCTGCGGTTACCACGAGATCTGATGAAAAGTTTATACAGATGTTGTAAGCACAATAGCTACCTTATGCAATCTTAGAAATATTTTAGAATGAAATCATTTCAATAAGATCATGTTCAAAATGATAATGACAATATCCAAGATTCTTGAAAAGAACTTTTGATTATACAGAGAGAAATTTCTTGTCATCCATTTTCGCAACCATGAAATTAACGGCCAAAACACACTTTTACAAATACCTCTTACTGTATACATTTGATAGACAAGGTGATCTTAGATTTTGTTGTTGGTAACTCATTATTCAGGAAGGCATTTAAAATGATGTTTAGTGTTGCTTTGTTTTTGTGTTTGGCTGCAGAATTTAGGTTTTTTTTAGGTCAAACTATTTTTCTTTACTGTTCCAACTTTTTAGTCGTATAAATAATAAACATACATAAAAAGATTTATTCATGCAAAGTTTGACGGAACTGCATTTTTCCGTTAGTGAGATTTTGATATTCTTCCCTTTTTATCGATAACCGTACAATGACAACTGCTATACCATACAACGTGACAGTCTAAAACCATTATCACGAAGAGGCAGCATCGGCGTACCATATATTTGCATTCATTTATGTAAAATGGGGCAGGCAAGTACTAAACGTCCTTTGTTTTATAAACCATATACCTGATTTTGTAGCTCGATATCATATTACCTAAATTTCACTTTGCCCAGTGTGGGAGAAATACGGTTAAAGCACTGTTTACAAATTTCATTACAAATCGCGATTGATTTTGAATTTGTTTACCATACAAAAGCGCCACCTGTCGGGCAGACTTTTTATATAGCGATGTCTCTAGACGTTCGTCAGAGCAGTGTAATACTGATCAATGACAGAACGTCTAGATGATCTAGACTAACACTATCGGCTCATTACATTCACCTCTGTTATAGGCTGGGACTACTTTCAACTACTTTTACTTTAACTCAAAAAATAGTTCACCAATTACATTTAAAATTGCTTGGGTTTCTTTGGTTTGAATGAAAGATAGTGAAGATATATGTCATTTATTTATCCACAAGCTTTCATATTCAAAATTATGACTGTATAAAATGAGGCTGTCGAGTTATGCCAAAAATCTTGACATTGAGCCTTTCGCAGAGATGTAAAGTGAATGTAAGGAACGACAACTCTGCGAAGGAGATTGTCCTGATTTATATGCGGTATGTTTGCGCTCCGGTCCATATTCGATTATTACTATAATTCCAGTTTTCATGTAACTTAATATAAAAGTATCAAACCCATAAAAAGACATTTAAATTTCGAATTGAATTCCAGCATCAAAAGTTTAAGATGGTTACTAAAACATGAAATGATACGACAACTGAAAGACAAGCTATATGCATCATGTTGCATTTGTCCCAATCTATTTTCACAGGAAATAATATACCGTCCCCTACAAATCGCTTCCCTAAACAGACCAACACGGCGAAGGTACCTAGATGGAAAGTGGAACTGGCTCAGAAAAATCGCTATGCACCGAAAGTCCCGCAGTGGAAGATAGAGCTGTCTCAGACAAAGAAAGAAAGGTCGGCAAATGTCCCTCGGTGGAAGCAAGAACTGCCTAAGACAAAACGAGAGGAAAAAGTTGATCCCTGGAAAAAAGAGATATCTGAGAGACATCATTTTATACCAGGAGAGTTCAATGTAAGACAACAACAACTTTTTAGTCCATTATAATTTACCAAGGTGAATTCATAATATATATTCTAATAACATTAATAAAATAACGAAATTAAAACTATTTGTAAAGTAAAATAAACAAGTCAGTGTGAGTGCTCTCCGGATCATTCATTGGGGTTGTCCCGGCTAGCTATGTCGAAATCAGGCCGTTCAAAGGCGATAAACCTAATGGGTTCTCATTTTCGTTAATTGTTTGTGGCGTCTATTATGAAACTGATTATTGTATAACCATTCTTTCTTCTCTCTACTTCTTGGCTGTGTGGGGAGGCTATGTCTGCTGGATTTGTTAATATCATTGCCTCAGTGAAAATGTTTTGTTAATGTCCTGCTGTGGCAAAAACTATACAATAACGTAAACACCATATTGATAATTAATTTAAATCAGATAAACTGTTCGTATATAAATAATGTTGAAAACGATAAAACACTTTTTTTATTTTAAGGCAAAATATGCCGAAGCCGTTGATAAAGGATCAAGGGAAGCAGTTCAAAGGACAGCTTTTTTCGAGGAGGGATATTCTATAAACGACATACAAAAACTTCAGCACACTCCAATAACATCTGAGGAAAAATTTAGAACGCCGTTCGGTATTTTAAAACCAAAAAGTTTCATAACATTCATCACATCACTTATTGCGTCCGATCTGAGTCTAACAATTTCTAACACTCAGTTTTTATCATTATCGTTAAAGAAATGGGGTTGTTTAAAAGTCTGCATGCTCAATTTAGAAGAAGTAAATTAACCAACACATTTGAAATCGGAATGTGTTTCATGAAGTTTAGAGTTCTGATTAAAAGAAATTCCTTTAATTTTGTGTAATTTGTAATTAGATCATTGTTTCTTCTGAACTCAGTCACAGATTCTTCTGAACTCAGTCACAAATGGATAGGTCCCAAGATTGTAAAACAGAGAATGGAAACCAGTCTCGAATCTCAGGCATTCCATTCGCCATTTCAGCCAATCAGATGCATGAGGTTTGAGACTGGTTTCAGTTCTCAGTTTTATTATCATCAGTCCAGAAGTTAAATTTAGAGATGACAGACATGTAACTAATCAATTAAGACAAGTGTTAGGTATATACAAAAATGTATATTCAGTTAGGCTAAAACCTTTGTTTTATATTTCTATTCGATGACTCGTTTGATGACCGGCCATGGTGTATCTTTAATTCTTATTTAAAATTTTGGGGCACGTCACGGGAAAAGGTTCCTTCGGTCATTTTTTAAATGATATTTTAGTTTTAACTAAATTTAGAAAGAACTTAAATGTATAAATAAATTTTTTATAACTAAAATGGGATTTTATTACACTTTTTTTGACAATAAAATGGTATTTTACCGCGAAATGCATAATAAGTCATGTCGTCTACTCAAATTTATGACGTCATACCAAAGATTGACGTCAACTGTCCGAAGGTACCTTTTCCCGTGACGCGCCCCATAAATGTTAGCTTTGCTTCAACAGCAGGTAGCAAGCCTGATCAAATATTCTCGTCGATACACATTGGAGTTGCTTTACCTCCCCCGTCAGTTATCGACCTTAAATTGAGTGACTCGTCAGAAATTCCTCCGTGGAAATTAGAGCTTGCTAAGAGGAATCAGTCAAAGAACAAAACGCGAAGTGTGAGTATACCTTAAATAAAATGTTCATAGGCATTCATGAAAATGCATAGTACTGCCCAAGCAAGCCGCCTAGCTTCAGGTTAGCGCAAACCAATATTTACACCTTTCAACCTTCAAAGGACTTAACTGAAAACATCACTGATTGAATGTGCGGAGAGACTTTTTACAACCGTCATACGGCACAAACAACGCAACTTAAATTGAACATAGATATAAAGGGAAAGCTTGTAAAGGACTGGGTGGGTACATTTAGGTCGACTAAAACTCGATAAAATTAAAAGTATTATATAATGGGAAGCCCTGTTTGACTTTTTTAATAATATTGAGTAATTAAAACTAAAGAACATCCTATTTATATTTATGGTGACGTCACAACATGGTGCAAACTAACTACAAACCACAGAGAAAGAGTCTGACTTCAGCTTTAAACACAAAGCTTTCAAGAACACTAAACTATACCAAAAATAAATTTTATACAATTTAATCTACTTTTATTTTACCTTGTTATTTAATATCCCCTTTTATTATTTATTAATCAACATTAATTTTAAAATAAAAAGCAATATGAGGGAATTTTACAACATTTTACATTACTTACGTAATTAATTTAAATAAATTAATGTGAACTTATAGAAAATAAAAATGATGTTGCCCATACTGGGAATCGAACCCTATCGTACGGCGACAGCGCCTAGTAATGCATTCTATAAATAGCGGTCACGTCATCAAGCTAAGATAGACCTCTATCAGAAGAACGCATAACAATCCTTATCAGGATTTTTGTCTTCATACGCGGAGTTAACAGTCCGCAATGTAGTTAAGTCAATTAACCGTAGATAAATGAATAAATATGGTATTTTTGTCGATTTAGTTTAGAAACGTATCAGATAACCCGTAATATTGAATTGTATATCCTTTTTTAAGTCTAATGTGACTTTTGAACACTTTCTTATATCTGTATGTAAGAGCTATGCTTACTTTCCTATATGCAGGTAACCATTTTGAAAATAGTCCCAATAAAAGTGTACTTTGAGCGAAAGTACACAGGTCAATGTGATGATCACGTGACCGGTGTGTACACAATGCCTAGTCATGTTAATACGATTAAGTTACCGATTGAGCCTACCGGGACAACCCAAACACAGTTTGAGCGGATAACCCTGATAAACTTTATCGTCATTAAATGACATCGGTAACCAATAATTTACTGATAACAGTACTGACTTCAGTGATGTAAAAAACAAAGATAGACACATTTTTATTTTTAGCCGAAAGCTGTTCAATGCGATGATGGAGATTCCAGAAACGAAGTACCCAGACTTCAGCCCACTCTAACAGAAATAACCGCCACAGCCGATGAAAAAACTGATTCACCGGCCGGTATTTCAAAAACGAATGATACGAGTTTCGTTACATTTACATCATTTAATGCAATTATAAAGAAAAAAATATATAAATAGATTTTAAGTTGTGCAAGTTGTCTTTAATATAATTGTTTTAAATTATGTGAATGAATTTAATGTATTAGATCTTCATGAAATTATTTTCCATGCTGATGTTATTTATTTCCTACACTCATTGATATATGTGACAGTGAAGGTTAAGAAATAAAGTTCTCGATTTTTTTAAGACTGAATGCTCAACTTGGACGAAGGGAAATTACCTTAAACACATTTGAAAGAAGGAATTTGTTGTTGTTTTTTGTTGTTGTTTTTTTGTTAATGTTTGACATAAATTTTAGAGTTCTGTTTTAAAGGTATATACTTTTGTTTAAGTTCCCGGTCATGGTGTCGCTTTTAATTTAACATTTTACTTTGCTGCAGCAGCAGGTAGCAATCCTAATCAGATATTCTCATCGATAACTCTTGGAGTTGCTTTACCTCCCCCGTCAGTGATCGACCTAAAACTGAGTGACTCGTCGGAGATTCCTCCATGGAAATTAGAGCTTGCTAAGAGGAATCAGTTAAAGAAAGGAGCTCACAGTGTGAGTATAATTCAAGTTTGACAATAAAAAACACCTTTTTTAGGCGGCTTGGAGAGTCATGTGTTTTTCCATTACACATACAAACCGAGCCTTCAATATTTTAATAATTGCCATGTTAGGTGGTTTTTAAGTTCTCTTTTCATCCATTTACAAACAAAGTAAAATATGCATATCAGGAATTGCTACCCCCCCCCCCAAAAAAAAAAAAAAAAAAAAACACAAAAAAAAAACAACAACAAACAAAAACAAAAAAAAACATCTAAACTAGCCAACACGAAGAGAGGAAAACAAGAGAGCTTGGGTTTATAAAATTAATAAAATGATCAATTTCAAATAAGACACAACAAACAATTATCGAAAGAGACAAACTCAGTGGGTGCCGCCTTGGAACAGGTCAAAAGATTTACACAATGTTGAAAAAGAATGGATGGAATCAATAATCTTTCTTTGCCAATACTTGGCAGATATAAACAGAGTACATCCAAAGATTAGGACAGGTCAAAGTTCATTTTTCATCTGACTTATTATCCCAATAGCGTTGTTTGTGCTGTTGGCGGCCGTAAAATGTCTTCCCTAACATTCAATCATTGAATCAGTTCTGTTATCAATTATACAGCTCCTAAAAAGCCATCGAACACAATATTTATATAAGTATAAATATTGAGTTTCTCTTGGCGTTCCAAGGCGGTAACCCCTCGGGTTCTCACTTTCGTTAATTGTTTGTGGCGTCCATTTTGAAATTGATTATTGTAATACTATGCTCTCTTTTCCTCTCTACTGTCACACTCTGTGTGGAGGCTATGTCTGCTGGATGTGGCCATCCCTGATCTGCATATTTCACTTTTTTCAACACGGGGCTAGGCGACGTGGATAGTAATATGCACTCCCACAATCTCCTTCGCAGAGTTGTCGTTCCTTACACTCACTTTACATCTCTGCGAAAGGCTCAATGTCAAGATTTTTGACATAACTCGACAGCCTTATTTTATACAGTTATAAATATGAATATGAAAGCTTGCCGTTAAACAAATGACAGATATCTTCACAATCTTTCATTCAAACGAAAGAAACCCAAGCAATTTTAATTGTTATTGGCGAACTATTTTTTTGAGTTAAAGTAAAAATAGTTGAAAGTCGTCCCAGCCTATAACAGAGGTGAATGTAATGAGCCGATAGTGTAAGAGAGTGGCACTTCCATTACTGTTCCTGAACAAGCTCTATCAAATCTCTTGTGTAATATTTTGATTTTTGTCGTGTAAGTTTTTCTTTCAAAGCACCATTTTCATCTATTTAAAAAAAATAATTATCACGCTCATTACGTTTAAAGGTTGTAATTTCTGTTCATAATCGGGTTTCACAAAATTCACATGCATATTCCGGAACTTCATGTTAAATTTATGATTACTTTTAGCCACATCCTGCTGTACCTGATAAAGAAACAGGACTTGGTGGTGAGCGTGGAACATACAAGGTGCCTAGACTAAAGCCCACTCCAATAGAAATCAAGAGCATAGTACATGAACATGAATACAAGATGCCTAGACTGAAGCCCACTCCAACAGAAATTAAGAACATAACACACGAGGAAGAAATAGGAACAACATCGGGTATTACTTGACAAACAAACAGTTAATCGCTTTGCTCATCTCTTTATTACGACGATGACAGGAGTGTAAGAGTTTATGAAGGTTTCTAAGGGAATATCGTAAACATACTTGTTTTTTCGACTCCTGCCAATCATGTTCTTGCTGATTTGATTCCATGTGCTCAGATCTCGGAAATGACATTGAGTACCCACCTGTTTTTTGCGTGACATGTTTTTTATATATACTTGTGTGCTTTTCCATACAATATTATCGAGTAGATATGTGCATTGGAGCATATTAACCAAGACAACTTGTACCTGTGCTGATTATCATATTAAAATCTATTGGGGCAAGTGTGAGATTGGTTTACCCTAGAACCTTGTTTAAACACCTTATTTGCAGATTTTTTGCCATTGATAGTTCCAAGGCGGTGACATTTCTGGTTTTCAGTTACGTAAATTGTTTTGGTTGTAGTTTAAAATCTATCAAAACACGTTTTCATCTGCTCCCGGATTTTCTATGTTTGAATTAGGGATATCCGACTAATGTTGTAGAAATCTAGCCTGTTTGAAACTTTAAAGCAACGATGTTGATCGTATAATAAGGTATTAAAGATTACATACAAAGATAGAAGAAGAATTGAAGAATTTAAAAAAGAAAAATTCTACACGCCCTGCTTTAAGAAAAGAATACGGGTGTCCCTAAAATGCTGACCAAACACTGCTGACCATGCTGACAAAAACACCAAGGTCTGCATACTAAAAGTCCCTTTTTAAGAGTAACGGAAAACCACGGTTTCGCAAAGTTTATGTAAAAATTAACAATGTATATCAGGTCGCCCAAGTGCGAGCTGGAAAACGAAAAAAAAGCTGAAAAGGCAAGCTTATCAATCTTCTTGCGGTTTTTTAGAAACAATATTTGGAGAAAACTTTATGGTTTACAATGCATTAATTTTTTAGCAACACGCCTAACTGCCGATGCAAAAATACCAATCTTTTGTTTTATAGTGGTTACTACACCGGCCTCTATAGTGGTTACTACACCGGCCCCCTTTAAAAGCTACCCCAAACAGAACAACACGGTGATGTTCAGTAAAACGAAACTAGAAACTGAGAAAAATCGGTCGCCGACAAAGGTCCCGCCGTGGAAGACAGAGCTGACTCAAAGAAAACGATTGAAATTGACGAAAATGGCCCCAGCGTGGAAAATCGAGCTGTCTCAGAGAAATAAGACGAAGGCATCGGGCCCCAGTGTAAGTATTTGTCACATTTGATTGTGCAGTGTTTCGGCCGCAAAAAGTCTCCCCGTACATATAGTCAGTACTGTTATAAGTTAATAATCGATAACCAATGATGATTATCAGAGTTATCCGATCAACCTTTTTGAGGGTTGTCCAGTGCCCAAGGTTATAAAACTGAGCATGGAAACCAGTCTCAAATCTCAAGCATCTGATTGGCTGAAATGGCGACCAGTCGCCATTTCAGCCAATCAGATGCTTGAGATTTGAGACTGGTTTCCAAACTCAGTTTTATAACCTTGGGACCAGGCTAGTTCAGTCGGTAGCATAATCGGCATTGCAAGCTAGTCACTGTCGCTGAACGGTACGGGTTCGATCCCCGGTTAAGTCAATTTATTATTTAAATGATAAGGAAGTCTTTGTTTGCAGATTTGCACGAAGGATAAAAAACAACCTAAAACGAAGTCGATAAAATTATTGAGGAAAATAAATAAAAAATATTTACGTTTTTGAAATCTTTTAGTAATCTAGTCAAATCACTAGGTGATGAAAATGATATTACCCAAAAGGAACTTTGATAGACACCGAATATGAAAATAATGCAGCCTCGATTTGAATGTGTCTCTTAATGGGCAGTAATGGAAATGCAAATTGCTGCGCACGCCGCCTAGCCCCTGGTTGAGCGCAACTCAATATTTACACTAGTAAGCGGTACACTTCCGATTATTCCGAAATGTAAGATTGTTTCGATTTCTTTGTGTTTTTTCTAGGCGATATTTATCATTCCGTCTAGTTACCCAACCTTATTTGTATTGATCCTGTCGGTTGACTGACAAATTTGTGAGTTAACTGGTATATCAATGCTGGGAATGAACTTATTTTAATGTAATGTAGATGTACAAAACTACATACGGTATTTTAAATTTAATTTAATGTAATTATAAATACGAAGTACCGTTAAAAAGTGTTTTAAACAAATAGTCGGGGTGATGCAATCAGACATCTAATTTGAAATTTATGTTTACTTTTAGCCAGAGTCTGTAGCACCCGATAAAGCTGGCACAAAATTTCGCCAAGTTAGACTTCGTCCCACTACTACACAGTATGAGCGAAAGAGCGCTGATAGTGATGAGATAAAAGGATGCTCAGAATTTAGCCAAATTAGATTGCGGCCCACTAAAAGACAACCTGAACAAGAGACTGATGATTGGGAAGTGGGAAATGATACACACGACATACCAATGATTCAGCCCAGTCTAAAAGAATGCTCAGAACTTTGCCAAAATAGACTGCGGCCGACTAATATAAAACATGACCAAAACACTGCTGATTGTGAAGAGGAAAATGGTGCACACGACTTACCCACGCCTGAGCCCATTCCAGAAGAGTGCTCAAGATTTGGCCAAGTTAAACTTCGGCCCACTAACATAAATTTTGAGCAAAAGAATGATCAGCCCTGTCCAAAAGAATGCTCAGAAATTAGCAAAATTAGACTGCGGCCTACAAACAGACAACCTGTGCAAAAGACTGCTGAATGTCAAGAGGGAAGTTGTTCACACGAGATAGTCATAGATCTGCCCGTTCCAAACGAAATAAAGAGTAATAAAACTGAAAAAGAAGTTGGAACAGTATCCAAATCACCTGGGCAGTCTTTAAGAGTGTCACCAAGTAAGTGTTTTTGTCTTTTAATCCGCTTTCTGACATACAAAATTAAATGATATCAAAGCTAATATAACGATGCTTACCAAGGCTTGCCGTTTCATGATCAATTTTAAGATTGATATTTAAACAATTGTTTTGAGATACTTATATTTGACTGGTAATAGGCAACATAGATTTTTTCTGAAAGAAACAACATTTCTAAACATGATTATAATAGAATTATCTTTACATAAATAACCCTTAATAGTACATACATACCAGAAATAGTCACGCTCGGAAAACAAAGCCTCCCTACAGAGTAAACGCTGGTAGGCTTTGACCTCGTCTAGCTAGTATATCATTTTTTGTGTAGGTTATTGATGAAAGTGAAAAATCAGTTGTAGCACTGACTGCTGTGATGTTAAAATGTAAGTGATAATCTGCTGTAATGCAAGCACTGACTGAACATGATTTGTTATTTATGACTGATATTCTTAGGAGCTGAGAACACTAGTACCAATTATTGTTCCATTTCAAACGGTCGTGTGCATATGACGGTGAACATGGAACCTTTAATGCGTTATTTTTAAATTAATAACACTCCATGATATATAGATGTGCTATACATGACATTGTATTATGTATTATGTGTTTGCTTCAGTAAAAGATGGCAAGCTTGTCATAGTGCCCCCAGCTCCCATCTTGCCCAACCAGGACAACGCGTTCTATCATTGGAACCTAGAGCTGACACAATATAAACTACAGCTGGCTCAGAAGAGAAAACATAAGAAAGGGGCCCACAATGTGAGTATAATTTTATTCTGTCCCTTGGATCATATATCTTCAATGGGAAGGCAATTTTAAGTAAAAACTTATGCTAGGTTAACTCTTTTTTCACGGCGGCCACGGCAGCCCAGAACGTATTTGGCGCAGGTGAGATTTTAGCCAATTTTGTCTCCATATCCAAGTTTGGTTAGGTTGTTGTCGGTCATCCTGATGACCGACATATTATAATCGACCAAACTTGAGATCTTTAGCCTGATCATCGGTTAACAGCGACGCACGGTCCAGAACGGATAATTTTGACTATGCCACCTGTTCGAAAGAAGAAGCAAAAAGATAGTGTAGAGGCTGACGTTTGATTGCTTGATATTTAAAGAAGACGTTTACCGGAAAAGATATAAATGTAGATAATCATGTTTCATGTATACTTAATTTATTGTCGGTCATCCTGATGACCGACATATTATAATGGACCGAACTTGAACTTTGAAGGGTAACACCGGTTAACAGCGTCACCGGACGTGGTCACTTTAGACAAAGCCGCCCGTCTAAAGCTTGAGAATGCTACTCCGTTCCCCCTATTTGCAAGAAAAGTCTTCTAAATGTTGATGAAACAATATTTGGACATTGTAGTTACGGCAAATCAGAAATTAAGCTCATCTATAAAGACATGCTAATTTATGTAAACATACGTGTGTTGTATTTTCTACAGGGATAGAAATAATGTTATGCGTTTTTTTTTAGAAAGTCACGTGATGCAAACCTTTATAGCGAAATATTAGTTGCATATACGTTGAACTGATACTTTATTTGAATCAAACAACTGTTCAGGATGATGCCTTATGTGAAATAGATTCGTTGAGTTATCTTGATTTTGTTCGTCAAAAGCAAGACACCGTTTATGATTTTCTTAGAGACTAAAGGATATCCGACTTTGGCGGGAAAGGCTGTCTGTAAACAAAAGTTTACAAAAAGCTAGTCGGTCATTGGAATAACATTTTAACCAAAAACACATGGCACAGAAGTTAAAACTTTAAGCCACTTTGAAATAGAAGCGCTTTATTTTTATTGGATGTCATACAAAATATAGTTTAATTATATATATTTCCTTTTTTAAAGGAATGCATTTAAGCTGGTGATAAATCTTACCATTTTACAAACATTATTTATAATTTACTTGAAAGTACAAAAATTGGTAGGTCAATCACTATTTCTTCGCCTAACACATTTTTTGTCAGACAGTGTAGAGAAAGAAACGAAAATCAAGCTGTAATTGTATTGGGGGCGGGATGAGCAGCCTGACAGAAACTCAAAAATATTGTCTTTACTATTCTGATTTTCAACAATTTCGTTAGAATGCTGGTATTGTTAGAACTTTAGAACTTAATGTAATATATTGCTGGTCCTCGCATATTTTCTTGTTTTAACCAGGTTTTTGAAAAAAAACAACAACAGGTTATTACATTAGTGTTCGTCGTTGGGCGGGCAGGCGTAAAACTGTTTGGTTTCCGAATAACTTTAGTTTGGTTCATGGTATTGACATGAAACTTGGTGTATAGTAAGAACAGGTGGAGGGCTCGCTTGGAATTGCTTTTGGGGTCGGTCCATCAAAGGTCGAAGTCACCGTTACTAAAAATAGAAATTTGGTTTCTGGCGATTAACTTGAGTTCGGTTCATTGACTGACATGAAAATTGGTGTATAGTTAGAACAGGTGGAGGGCTTGCTTGGGATTGCTTTCGGGGTCGGTCCGTCAAAGATTAAGGTGACCGTTACTAAAAAATAGAAATTTGGTTTCCGGCGATTAACTTGAGTTCGGTTCATCGTATTGACATGAAACTTGGCGTATAGTTAGAACGTGTACATAGCTTGTTTGGGATCGCTGATGGCAGGGTTTGGCACCGATTTTGAAAAGTCATGGAAAACGAGGATTGCCTGGAAAATTCATGGAATCTTGATTATTTGGATTTTATAGTGGTAAATTATAAAATATTAAAACATTGTCATAAAAAGTTGAAAAGTACAGTTTGTGTAGACGAATCTGAATCACTAAAAACCGTTGGTAAGCAAAGTTATATAAAAAGTTAAAATTACTTTTAAATTTTGGTGTTCACAAGACCTTATCTAAAGAATGTTCAATTCATTCAAGTAATAATGTGTAATAATAGTGTAATTTATGTTACAAAAACCCTGCTGCCCCAATATTCAAAACTTGCCTTAAGAAATACAAAGTGATTTGTTTTGATTCCCCGATTCCATCTCAAAACCGCATCTATCCATATGTTCTCTTCTTGGGATCTATTGTGGACGGTTGGACTCGTCGCAATTGCAATCCAAATTGAGTTTAACTTGTAAAAGATTTCCGGGGATACCCCTGACCCCAATGTCTGCGTCCACATACACATGCAATATAACGGATCTGGATTCGGTCTTGGGTTGATACTAAACAATAACATTATTATGAAAAGTACAGTAAGGTAGACAACACAAGCACTATCATTTCTATGTCAGGACGATCTACTAGCAAGCAATGCAAAACCAGCCTTTAAAGTAAAGAAATAGTTGTGAAGAATTTTCAGAACAGTGGCATAACGACAATTTCTTTGATCATAGATTAATTTAAATACAAATATTGCTTCTGGAGTTTCTGTAACAGTATCAGAGAAAATCGTTCTATCTAAAACAAAAGATATGAGCAACATAATACTTAAGTGAAAGTAATAAATGCATCTTTATCCTAATTTATTGTTTACTGTCTTCTAACGCTCGTCAACTTCAAGTTCGACCAGATCTGCTGCCTTAACTAAAACTACACTTTATGTTGGTAATAAATACTGAATATTATAAGCATCGCTTTTCTGCTCACTGTAAAAAAAAGCATCGACTGTGGAAAGTTCTATGGTATCTCTGTGAGCATTCGTGTCAATGTAACATAATCATCCAATTCGATGGTGCCTAAACAACGTCTTAATTTCTACACGTCTACCAGAAACATGATTATTTATATTAATGTCTTTTGCCGATACACGTCTTCTTCATGTTTCAATAAATCAATCATCAGCCGTTCAACTTTGTTTGCATGCTTTAAAGTAACAGCATTTGTAATGTATATATGTTCTTTTATTTATGTATCGTACATACAGAGAATTGTTATTGGAAATAAACTTGAAACTACAACTAAATTCACATAGGTTTGTCAGATACAATCTACGTGACATTGATCGACAGAAAACTGGACAAATCCTTGAATTCCGGTGGTCCAAAAGTAAATGCAAACACGAATACATACTTATTCTATTAATTTATCTGCTAATGACTGACTAGCTTTTTGGAAAGCTAAAACTTGTGTCTAACTTTAATCAGGATTATCATAGTCTCAATCATTCAGACGCTCTGATTTCACAAAGGCGATCAGTACGTCTGAAGACATTGTTCGTTAAAAAACCAGACACTCCAAAACGAGGCTTGTAATTAGGACATTAGTATGGAACGCCGTTGTTGTCTTGTGAAAATT
Organism: Corbicula japonica; assembly: GCA_038501625.1. Classification (NCBI taxonomy): domain Eukaryota; kingdom Metazoa; phylum Mollusca; class Bivalvia; order Venerida; family Cyrenidae; genus Corbicula; species Corbicula japonica. Next base: position 2,854,021 of record JAZAYU010000068.1, on the reverse strand, counting down.
GTTTTTAGACTGTCGCTCTGCCAGCTTGAAAACAAAAAGACATATCATACGGCGACACGCATTTTTTAACTGTATTATTGCGCCCACAGGCGTGTTTAGTAAGCTTGGTTCTGCGGTTACCACGAGATCTGATGAAAAGTTTAAACAGATGTTACAAGCACAATAGCTATCTTATGCAAACTTAGAAATATTTTAGAATGAAATCATTTCAATAAGAAGATCATATTTTTCACTAAATTTGGACCTTTTTTGGTCAGAATTACGTCTGTAGTGAAAAACTTTGCCCTACAACCTTTTTTTTTTGCATTTCTTAAGATAACTTCGAAATTCTTTGGCATACCCTGATGGCGATCTTAGAAACAGTTAACAGTGAAATCGCTTAGTTTTAATTTTTTAAATGTCAATAATTTCCCAATTTCGAAAAGACAAAAGTGTTAAGACAATTTAGAACAGTAAAGAAAAATAAAGCTTGAAAATCCCTAAAATTCTTTTTGCGGTCAAACACAAAAACGAAGCATCGCAAAACAAAATGAGTTCAAATGCCCACATGTTCAAAATGATACTGACAATATCCAAGATTCTTTTAAAGAACTTCAATATATACAGAGAGAAATCAACAATTTCGTGTCATCCATTTTCGCAATCATGAAATTAACGGCCAAAGCACACATTTACAAATACCTATTACTGTATAAATGTGTTAGTCAAGGTGATCTTAGATTTTGTTGTTAATAACTCATTACTCAGGAATTCATTTAAATTTATGTTTAGTGTTGCTTTGTTTTTGTGTTTGGCTGCAGAATTAGGGATTTATTTAGGTTAGTCCAGCCCGTCTGGACGTTATCAGTGACGTCGTCTATCGACTTGCTACAGTAACGTCCAGAGACGCCGTATAGTAAAAAACGGAAATTTCATATACCTGTCTCGAACTAGACAAAACTGCAACGACAATTTTAACAAAAAGATTAAAATGAAAGAACGTAGCACTCAAAAACATATTTTTCTTATTAATTATATATATATTACACGGATGAGCTGCCTTTTAATTAAGACAAACGTCTTGAAACTTCGTAAAATATGAAGCGCTTCTGATTGCGTACATTTTACACGCCGTGACAAAATAGTGTTTATTGAGCGTAGCGGGATGTGGCGACCGCTTCCATAAGACGCCTCTTTCCGACAGTTTTGTCAATTAAAAAAGATCAAAACACAGCAATGTAGTAGTGTGCAGCGACGAAGTGTGAGCTTGATAGGAAAAAAAAGTTTAAATTTTTTTTTAGCGACGCACAGCCTAGCTTGAATATAATGTTTGATACTGTATACAAATTTTTTATTTCTATGAATTTTAATGATTTATTTTTAAACTTTAAATTTTAAAAATGATATATAATTATGTGTGCACTTAAATAGCAATAGGTAAGTTTGATTAAATATACGTTTGCAAAGTAAACTTCTGGTGCTAAAATGCCGAGCTATAGTCGCGCGAACAGATAGCCGAAACCAAAGGTGGGTTTGTTGTTGTTTTCTGAACGTTAAACTGTTTTCGTGCTCATCAAATTGACTCAGTTGAAAGATTTAGCATTATTAGAATTAAAAAAACTTCTTAAAATGCTTCAAAATGATAATAATTATTGTTTCATGTTTAGTTAGAGGCGGGGGGGGGGGGGTGGGGGTGGGGGAGGAATGATACGAAGTGCACTCCCAAATAGTCAATAGCGTTTTTTTCTCCGTTGGTTCAGATCGCTGACGATTTCACGGTGGCTCTTGGTATCGCCTAAACCTTTTTAAATGCCGTTGGTTTTCGAATGCACCAGGAGATTTTAACAATTTCATAAAAAAGAATTAAAAATGATGAATCCTATAATAATAATTAAGTTTCACCTTAGATTCCCTGTGGAAAAAATATAATTATATGATCAGTGTATGAAGAACATTGGTTAAGTGTATCTATATCATTATCGGGGTGCAAGCGAGACGATCATCAAACCTGGGTAAAAACTGCGGGTTTTCAGGCACTGCAATACTTCGTTTTTTTCTGCTTTAGTTTGCTTTACCTGCAGTTGCATTTTGTGGCTATGATAATGAAAATCATTTACCCATTCACAAGTATCAAGCCGCTTGTTTAACTCTGGGGTTTTGTGCACATTCTACAAGAGTCTATTAATTGATAGACCTTGATGCACCAAACATATTGCCGAGATCCGAAACTAGTCTCCATTCTGGCTTAACATTGGAATTCGATCTATTACATTCACTTACAAGTTTAAAATAACTTGAAATTTTATCAAGGTAGAAATGTTATACGGGGGGAGGGTAAAGCTACCGGCAATCTTATATATCCCGCAAAAAAAATAACTTTGAAGTGCATGAAACGATTTGTCTAGTTATCTAACCTGGCCGAGATATAATGCCCATAAACATTTCCACAAGTTTCATGAAAATCGGACAGCACCTATTTGAATAAGAGAGCGGACAAGAAGAGTTTGCCATGATTTTATAAATAAACGGCCATAACTCTGAAGTGCATGGCTGAGTATCAAACTTGACCGAGATAAAATTCCCATAAACATTTCCACAAGTTTCATGCAGATCGGACAGCACCTATATGAATTATAGAGCGGACAAGGCGTTTTATAAATAAACGGCCATAACTCTGAAGTGCATGAATCAATTTGGCTGATTATCGAACTTGACCGAGATATTATGCAAATAAACAGTTTCCCAAAATTTATAAAGATTGGACAACAACTGTTCAAGTTTGAGAGCGGACATCACTGTGGACGACTCCCAACCACCCGCCATGGCAGGCGTATAAAACAGAAAGAAAACTTCTTGCACAGTACATTTATTCATATCAATGCAATTTTAATAAACAACCAGAAATCAATGGCATTTCATGTTATTTATCTGTCTATAACAGACAAGCTTAAAATACAAATCAAGTTCAATATTTCAAGAGTTTAATAACTTCATATAAACAGACACATGCGCCAATTAATCTTGCTTGATTAAACAATTTTCTGCATGGATAATACCGGTAAACTCACAAGTGAACAATGTAGATCTAGATCAGTATTCACATATGTGCAGTTTGATTAGGATTTTAACTGTTTGTTTAAAGATTCATTAAGTTATATCTGACCAAAAAATACAAATCTAGATCAAATGGAATAGATGTGTCAGCTTATCTGGATTTACACTGGATGCAAATGTGATAAAATGATTATCCATGGAGTGAAGATACAAGTTAATATATATAATTGTAAGTCCTTACAATTATTGGTTAAACTAATTTAGAAAGATGCGACAGATAGGAGGTTTAACAATAATTATCATGGTTTCTCTAAAATTCAAGCAAATTAATTGTTGATAATACAAGAATTTGTTACAAGTACACTTATAGTGAAAATAACAATAGGTTATAACTCTTTAGAGGGCAACTCTATAATTATATGCCACATAAAATGGAATTTATTTCCAATACAATTCCGTAGTTAAATACCAAAATGCTGATCTACAAAGATGGACTCCTGGATATTGTTAATTTAACTATAAAATAAGCAGTTGTGTTACTTCTAAAACCCTCAAATCAGAAAGTTTGATTTCAAGTTAGACTTTATAGAAACAAATCTTTTGCCATACTGTTTATATATAGCAGTTTTGTATTCATAGAAATTGAAAAAAATAATGCTCAACACATCAAAGAGTAGACAATTAGTACATAATTAGGTCATTTATAATGTCATTTACTTATAAAATGTCAGCCTCCAATAAACATTTATGAAAAACAAATGCTTATGACTATGAGCAGGTGACTTATTCAGTGCAAAAGTAAACTGGTCCTCGGTGCTGTGATTTCTGTATATTGCAGATCAGACTGGTCAGTTGATATTTTAATTTATTCTTTCCATAACTTCTTATGTGAGTCTATGTCAATGTCTGAAAATATATAAAAATTGTTTTTAATGGTAAAGTATATTCAGTAAAATGATTTTAAGACAAAATAAGAGTTGCATCACTACACCACACCACTGGTTAATTACCTTTATTAAATCCTTTTATTTTTAATAATTATTTTTTATTTAAAATAAAGATGTGAAATTGACCCATGGATGTTAACTAATCAACTATCAACTTGCTTGATAAGTTTTGACCAGTGTAATTCCAAGTGTGAGATTATCAGAAACATGTTAGAAAAAAAGCAAAATTCATTAAATATTTTCTGAGTTTTCCACAATCCACATTCAGCATGTCAGGTACTGGCTTTTAACTAGAAAGCAGTTATCCACCATGATGAATACATGCAGAAATATTTTTTTAACTGACCCAAACAGTCCATTCTCTTAAAAGTATTTGATGACATAAAATTATTTTAAACATAAAATAAAAATAAATAATAAAAATATATAAAATACTTGTAAGAAATTACTGTAATTAGACTTACATAACTATCTCCATCTAGAGTCTTATACAACACCACTTAGTTCCAGATTCATTCAAATTCAGCATCTGAAATTGCAAATAAATCAATTATTTCCATTGAGCTGACAGAAAAAAAAACAAAATAAAATAGTTCCCATAACTTAATCATAATGAAGGGATTAAAATTATAGCTTTGAAAATCAGTGACCCCAAACTCAGTATAAGGTGGAGTAAAAAGAGAAAAAAATTAAATGTGCTTGCATTAAAATGCAAGAATATGTATCTACTGAAATCCATGTAATGCAAACTATAACTTTCATTTAATGTTGCCTTTTACAATAAATTTAATTTAAAAAAATTGGTAAATGATAAAAATAAAAAGATGTAAAATTTTTCTGATTCTAATCAAATAGAAAATGCGAGGTCTTAAAGTGTCTTAATATTTCTGGATATATTTTCGTGTTAAAGACCTTGGATTCCAGTAACCAGACCTCTAGATTGCCAGTCTACAGTTGACTTTTTGTCCGGACCAGAATTCTAGCCACTGCATACAAAATATCAATGAATGGTCTGGCTTAGATTAAAATAATAGTAAACACATTACGTTTATTAAGCATGTCAATGATGAAGAAATAAATGTTTAAAAAATTCAGTAAAAAAAGCTTACGATCTTACGCCTAACAACGCCCAACACTGTAACAGACGCCGTGATGAATTCCGTGCCTTTCACTGTTTCAGTTTGTTTATCAGCCAGTTACACACATAATAAAACACTCTCAGTTTAACGGCAGAATCAAATACGATTTGTCCATCCTCAATATTCCAAATCTCCGGTTAAATCTCATAAAAGAACCAAACATATTGAAATGTTCTTCTGTTTACTTCCAAGTCACTTTGTTCTCTACCCCAACACCGGAAAATAAAATGCCGGTTATGCGGTATAGATCGGGTATGGTGCGTAGCTAGTTTTAGGTCTTTTTCTCGTTGTACACAGTCATATCTAAATAATTTTATGTGTTAACACATAGAACATGTAGTCCTACAGTGCAGTCAGTGGTTATTATCTGTTTAAATTAGGTTATAAATTCACAGTTTTCGCCGCAAAATTTGATGCGCACTTTTTGACAGAAAAGTGAATGGAGTGTCCCGTACCGCAGATCCTGAAGTACGGAGTACGGAACGGTATGCGGTACGTGCCGGACCTATATTTAGGTCAAACTATTTTTCTTTAACGTTCTAACTTTTCTTGACGTATAAATAATAAACATACATTATAAGATTTATTTATGCAAAGTTTGACGGAACTGCATTTTTCCGTTTGAGAGATTTTGATATTCTTCCCTTTTTAACAATAACCGTACAATGACAACTGCCATACCATACATCGTGACAGTCTAAAACCATTTTCACGAAGAGGCAGCAACGGCGTACCATATATTTGCATTCATTTATGTAAAATGGGGTAGGCAAGTACTAAGCGCCCTTTGTTTTATAAACCATATACCTGATTTTGTAGCTCGATATCATATTACCAAAATTTCACTTTGCCCAGTGTGGGAGAAATACGGTTAAAGCACTGTTAACAAATTTCATTAGAAATCGCGATTGATTTTGGATTTGTTTACCATACAAAAGCGCCACCTGTCGGCCAGACTTTTTCTATAGCGATGTCTCTAGACGTTCGTCAGAGCAGTGTGACACTGATCAATGACAAAACGTCTAGATGATCTAGACTAGGATTATCACGGTATTCGTTACGGGCCGTTTGGGTAAAGACAAGGCTCCCGTACTAAGATTTGGCCGCGGCATGTGAATGATGCTTGTACGTTACTTCCCGATAATAAGCGTTTTGATGGGATTATTTACGTTTTTTACGTACTGTAAATGCCTCCTACGGATCAAACGTTGAGCTTTAGAGCACGTTTGGACCCACGGTATGAAGAAAACTTCTCAACTAATAGCAATGACTGTAACGTGACTAAACTGGAAAGGAACGTCAGATGCTGGAGAATACATATGATATATTTTTAAGAACCACTACCCAGTTTAGTAACAGCTTAAGTAACTTAAACAACAAAAAGTGAAAAATAGTTTATGCCTTGTTTGGCTGGAGGTCATGACTGCAAACATTCATTACATATTGAAAGGCAAATTTGTTATATCAAATCAAGCTCATAATGCAGTTACTGTTTAACTTGTTAAATGTTTAATGCAGTTGATGGGCGGTTAGTATAGTGAACGTTCTATAGCTGTTGTTTTGTTATTGTATTGTTTATTATTGTAGAGACCATCTGTCGATGATGAAAGAGCCGGTTTTGATGAAGGTAGGCGATATCCTATTAAGGGGACGCAAACATTGCAAGGTGAAAATACATGATAAAATTTTAAAAATGAAAAAGTGATCATTCAAGCTGGGATATTTTTGGCTGCCGTTTTCTTCAACATTCACAGAAAAATTCACACTTTCAAACAAAATTAATCTTTGTCTTTGTGTTTTTGAGCAAACGGCAGCCTATTGATACTGGAGGTAATATGTCGATGAAAAAGCTCTGTGCTCTTTGTCTGATCAGTGTCACGTTATTCTACTGCATAAAGAACGACACTAACAAAATGTAAGTGTGTGTCGGCCAGGAGCCCTCGTCGTGGTCGCTCGAACGAGCTACTAAGACTGCCGCACTCGCATGCTTAATAGAATACTGCCTGGACTGGATTATGGATAGCAACTGCCTTGCTACTCCAGTATATATAGGCCTATACTGTTTACATAACTACCGTTATAAACAAACTTAACGATAACGTCTCTAAGTTTATATAACTATAGTTATATAACGTCTGCAACCAAAGCGATACACCGGCTGACCCTATCCGCAGGCAGTGTGTCCAGTGCAAGCTTGCACTGATGATAGGTTCACCGAGTACGAACTGATCTGATATCGCTGTGGTTGCTTATTATATTACAATCAGTCAGTATAGAAATTGCTGAGAAATAAGCAAAAACCTACCTGAAGCGAGCGATTATGTGTGAGCACGACATTTTAAAATGAAGTAGTATAACCACCCTGAATATGCATGCTAAGCATTACTCATATGCACGCTCTCGCACTTTACACTCCGCATATTCTCGGGTTGAGCGTTACTAAATTAAGAGGTCGCAAACATTGCAAATGGCGAAAACTAGCTAAAATTTAAAAAATGAATTTTGGGGGAAATACTAATTGCCACCTAGATTTTAGTGAAGAAATGTATTTAGCTATGGATGTAGTAAATGTTTGCATGCTCAATTTAGTCTAATTCATGTTCTAATTACCAAGCACATACTAAAACAAAAGAAAAACCGTTTGCATGAGAACTCTGAAATTCATGAACAATATACCAAAGCAACTCATACCTGAAATATGTATATGCTGGTCTACAATGTTTAGTGCCAATTCGTCAAAATAATGTTAGGGTTTTCAAGAAATTCAAGGAAATCCTACTTCCTGGTTCAAAGTGAAGTAGATTTCTATAGATTTCTACTTTCACTTTGAACCAGGAAGTAAGATTTGTATCGTTGAGTTAAGTCACAGAGTAAAGTTAACTAAACTTTGAAGTAGGTTGTGTTTAAAATAACTGTAATTGTCTGTACTCTTTTCTGCTTTGTGTACAGGTGCCTTCGAACAAGTCCGCATGGATCTGCAGCAGTATAAAATATCTTCAGATGAGGTCCCTGATCAGTAAGTTAAATAGAAACAGAATTCTGGTGTTGCATTTTTTTTCTCAAAAACACTACTCATTTTAGTTATTGGTTTCAATTACCTCCCTTGATAGTGATATGCTAATTTCAAACCATGCGGAATGGCAATCATTGTGGATGCCTGTATATAGGTATACTTGAACTGTGCCTTTGACGGATACGGATGGTACATACTGCGTAATCTCTTGCATGAATGGCTAGGCTCCGCCGTCGTATTTGCATGGCCTTGGGGTTGACTTTACATTTTGTATAGAAAAATATATACATTTGACTTTAGTCGATCCCGAATTTTAAAACATCGAGAGTGAATTCATTAAAGTCCACTTTCATCTGATAAAATAGTTAGCTTATAATTGTCAACACCAAAATGATAAGTGCGCTCAACTGACATTTTACAGATGTTCCGAGCACAAAGTGAAACAGGTAAAACATTATTAATATTTGTTGCTTTTTAATACAAAAGTTATAATCAAGTTAATTCATTATTTTGAATGAATCGAAATTGTATTGTTTATTATTGTAAATTTTGAGTTGCCCTGAACCCGGGGCTAGGCGGCGTATTCCATTATTGCCCATGAACAGACTGAATGAAACCCTGTCAGCAATATTTTTATATTTGTCGTGTTCTGTGTCTTTCAAACTTTCCTTTTCGTCTATTTAAACAGTTTCTACCAAAGAACAACCAGAAAAATTATAATCACTTTTTTTGGCAAAAATTATTTTTTCGGTTCCCATGCGCATCTGGATTAACTAAGATCATGGTAATAAAAAGCTTGCAAAACGATACTGTGTCAATGTCGTCGGCAGCAGTCCCTGAGAAAGGATAGGGAGGCTTTGCTCATGATTAATGCATTTATAATCTGAGTGTGAATTATGCAATTTGTAAACATGGCCTGCTTATGGTCTTATTTTGTTTTTCTTAGACGGAACAGTAGCTATATAGTCAATTTTTGATGGTGTTGCAGGTACAAAAATGGCACATGTATTTAACAGTCAATATTTGGCATTTGTTAAAGTTGTAAGAAAAAAAATAATTCAACACTAGATCCAGACAAGCAGCACAATGTCAAGTCAAATTCAAGTTTCTATCAACTGGTTAATCCGTCACCAAGACAAAAAAGCGAAAATGCATAGCATCAATCGCCATACCCAGAAGACACAGCTTCCCCACCACCAAAAAGGTAGAGAGAAAAGGATATTCATGGGTTTATAAAATAGTCTTTTCTCAAAAGACACTGATAAGTTAACGAAAATGAGGACGTGAGTGTTAAATAATGAATGTTTTAGACTCAAACTGATTTTACTTTTTGAAACATTATTACTTGTTGTTGTTGTTTTTTCACTGAAGCAATTGTTTTTTCTATGTTTCGTTTTAAAATGTTTTTGTTATTTCATATAGTCTTCTTTTAGCGTCTTTTTTTTATCTCGTTTGCCTGCCAATTTCACATACAATTAACCACATTTTATGGTAGTTACTATTAAGTATTTACACATGTCATTTTTACAACGTTGGTTCAACGTTAAACCGCAGTCGACGTTGTTCCAACGTCAACTTTCTGGTAGGGTAGCAGTTGCAGTGTCGCAGGAAGATTCTCTTTGATTTGACAAGTCACTTAACATTTTCTGAAAGTAATGGATTCTTTTAGTTTTATTTACACGGGTAGGACGTGGCACTGCATCCGAAGATAGTTAAGCGAGGAAAATGTTGCATCGGGATAAAAAATGGCGGTTTAGTGGGCATTTTTGAAATAAAACGGATTTATTTTGCGAGGTTAGTGCCTTCATACTATATTTAATTTAAAGTTCACCCGTGCATTCTGCGACCAGATGCCTAAGGTACCCTCGACACTTTGTTTCAGGAACGCAGATTTTGTAACAAAAAATATTATTGAAGGTTTTGTACAGTTAAGGTAATGTAAACACGCAAAAAAATTGGTATTTAAGGCTGATCTTCAGACATCTGGGCACTTCCATATTGGGTTTTAGCATTTTATCAAATCAAAATAACATATTCTTTTTTCTTCTTGGCTCGTCCACAATAAGCAATCCCCAACGCTCGAAAGAAAACAGGACAATGCCATTTTCTGGCATTCGAGGATTGGGACATTCACTCCGTAATAAAATCTGTAAATAAGCAAGTGCTTTACGAGAAACCAGTTCAGTACAGGTATCCAGGTAATGCCAAAAAGTGAATGTCCAAATCCTCGAATGCCAGAAAATGGCATGTCCTGTTTTCTTTCGAGCATTGGGGGTTGCTTATAATGGACGAGCCACGAAGAAAAAAGAATATGTTATTTTGACTTGATAAAATACTAAAAACCAATATGGATGTGCCCAGATGTCTGAAGATCAGTCTGAAATACCATTTTTTGGCGTGTTTACAATACCTTTACCGTATAAAACCTTCAATAACTTTTTTGTTACAAAACCTGCGTTCCTAAAACAAAGTGTCGAGGATACCTTGGGCATCTGTTCGCAGAATGCACAGGTGGACTTTAAATTAAATATAGTATGAAGGCACTTACCTCGCAAAACAAATCCGTTTTATTTAAAAAATGCCCACGAAACCGCCATTTTTATCCCAATGAAACATTTTCCTCGCTTAACTATCTTCGGATGCAGAGCCATGTCCTACCCACTGGGCTTGTGTTGTTTCTTAAAGCTATATAAAAGTATTACCGAGTTTTTGTACGATTCGTATCTGTGTATTTTGTGATTTTTAGAGGGACTGTTGATTTATAAGTTGAACTTCTTTCATGAAAGCTAGCGTACGGACATATCCAGCAGAATAGAAAATAAAATGTATATGCATGTTCTCAAGAAATAACAAAACTCAAGTTTGTATATATTCAGATTCAGTCATCAATAGGGAGCGAGTATAAGGATCGACTGTGCAAACTAATGGCAGAACTTAAGACTAATTTGCCTAAACCAGCATCTGCATTTGACGATGTAAGGTATGGCCTCAAACATACTTTTAAGCCTAATTAAGCAGGCAAGCAAGCAAATATGTTGACGGAAAACAGACATGACTCAGTGGGGCTAGACAGGTGCCTTTTTAGAATGTCATGCACACACACAAAATCTCACAAGTAGGTTTGTGCTTATTTCAAGTAATTTCTGGACCGATTTTTGATAACATAAAGAGCACTGTACTCCTGTTAAAAGCATTTTCATCGAAATTTAGTCTCAAATACCATTCGACTGCCGTTTTCTCAAACATTCAAAGACAAAAAGTGTGAACAAATGTAAATTTGTCTTTCAATGTTTGAGAAAACGGCAGCCAAAAACTATTTCTTTCCAAAAACGTATATTCATTTACAAGTACTGTATGTGAAAAAAAGTCGAAACGTTATTAATGTTTCGTTTCTTTAATGTTTCTATGGCCATGTGGAAAATTGCATTATTTTTTATGATTCAGTGATACAGAAAAAAAGACTTAGATGACAAAACTTAGGAGCTCGACATGTAACGGGCCTCCGTCTTCGGTCTGGGGAGATCTCCGTCGTATTACTATTGTCCTCAGTCTTGGAAGGCCTTCCAACTGCTTCCTCGGGCACATTGTTCAACCCGAAGCCTATCATCGTGTGTTCATACAGCCAGATTGTGAAGTAGTTATTCCCATTTCCCGGATTCTTGTGACCCGATGACAATCATAAAGTTATCATGCCACTGTTAAAACAATCGTTTCTCTTATTCCAGTATGTAAATTGGGGCACGCCACGGGAAAAAGGTACATTTGGGCATATTTTGTGACATTTTAGTTGTTACTGTATTTAGAAAGAACTAACAACTATCTATTATTGTCTCATAACTAAACGGTGATTTTTTTAGACTTTGAGCAATAAACTGGTACTTTTGACGCGAAAGGCATAAGAATTAATGTCGTCCGCTCAACTTTATGCCTTCATTTTTTTGGTTAATGTCAACTGTCCGAAGGTACCTTTTCCCGCGACGCGCCCCAATTAATGTTATAATTCTTTTGATGTCAATCAAAAATATTAATGGCTTTACAATCTTTAACATACCCGAATTATGTTTCATTTGTCACAGATTTGAATGTCACTTTTCTGTTTCCTATTTGTTTTAAAACTTTTTAGTCAATACTGCTTATTTCGTCTAAGTTGTCATCTGTTGTGGTAATGACCGTAGCGGAAAATTTCATACAGTTTTGCTTTTGCAGATTAGGTTTTCAATGTGTGCTTTGGATACCGTATTTTATCCTTTTACGACACATGTATGTGTTATGGAAATGACAAACCAACAATGTACTCATAAAGAATTGTAATTTATTGTCAGATATTAAAATGTACGTCCAGTGTTGCTTCGTTTAATAGACAGTTAATTATTTCTTTAGACTCATAGCATTTTAGGTTGAGATTACATATATGGTGTTTGTTGAACACATTTTCAGTTATAAAATATCATAAAGAAACATTTTAAAGTATAAATATTTGCTGTAAATTTTGTTTATTTAAATGAATAAAATGTAGATAAAATTGTGTTTAATGGTATGGTATTGACAAGGCGAACCCACTAGTGACGCACATATTTAAATATAAAATATTTAGAAGCACTTGACGCGGGGATAGGTAGCATGGGCAGTAATATGCACTTTGGTCAGTACTCAGGAACAAACTTATCAAATTTAGCCTACAACCTTTTAACATTTATCCTATTGGTAGTGTTTAAAACTTTTACATACATGTGAGTACATGATGTGGAAATGAGATATAAACAGTTTACTCACTAATAATTCTAATTTAATGTCAGATATTAAAAAGCGTGTCTTGTGTTGCTTTATTTTACTGACTGTATATTACTCCAGGAGCTCTGGTCTCGGTAAGATCATCGAATACCCACCCTTTTGCTTTGCAATGCTATTAGATTCTTATGGTTTATATGTTTGTGTGCATTTGCATGCAACATTGTTGAGCCGATAAGTGGGTTGGAGTGATTTCACCAAGACAACTTGTATTTGTTTTGTGATATGAGAACCTGTTGGGGCAAGTGTGAGGTTGGTGCACCCTAGAACCTGGTTTAAACCCCCGGTGGCAATTTGATTTGCCACTGACCGTTCCAAGGCGGTAAACCCTCGGGTTCTCATTTTTGTTAATTGTTGGTGGTGTCTCTTTTGAAACTGATCATTGTATTAACCATGCTCTCTCCCTCTCTTCTTCTTGACTGTGTGGGGAGGCTGTTTTTTCTGAATGTGGCGATTCCTGATATGCATATTTCACCTTTTATCCGACTTGATGCATTTTAGCGTAAGACAATATATAGCATTTGTTTAACACATTTTCAGTAATTTTGAAAAATAAAATGTCAGATAAACAATTTTAAATAGAATGAATCTGTAATCTTTGTTTATTCAAATAAATAAATTAATAATTTCCTTTATAAGGTTGAACCAAGGTAAATCCAATTCCCATAGACCACAATGTTAAATTCTCAATATTCAATGTACATTTAACATGATTTCTGTCATCTTAATTTCTAGACAACCATATATTGCCGTGAAGATCTACATTTCATCTATTCAAAAACACACAGGAAATAGGGGGTTAACTTACTTGTAAGAAAATTACTGATCTCTAACCGGACAGACCCTATTTTAAACGCGGTATCGCAAATACGGTGCCAAAAATATACATCCGCTGATCCGGAACTAGTTCGCCTCTACCAAACGAGATATAGGCATGAAAATTGCTTTCATTTATTTTCCTGATATGTTATTTCTGCAAACAAGCCACAAACAGGCCGATTTCTAACAGTTAAGACGCCCCCAGATGATGAGAAAAAATAGCATATTATTAAAACGGACTTCATTCGGAGGGATACAGCGTGATTTGGTGTAATTCAACCTATAATAATTAAAGAATGTGGTATTAAATGTGTTTAAATAGTAGCCCCATGAACAAGCTTAGTCACACCGAGCCTGCAATATTTTGATATATGTCGTGTTCAGTGGCTTTTAAGTTTCTTTCTCATGTGTCTGCTGCATGGGGCCATTCCTGATATGCATAGTTTACTTACATTCTCATCTATTAATAAAAAGTTGCATGAAAAACAACACAAAGGATTAAGAAAAGTTGTTTACTACGCGTAAGTCTTAATCGGGTATATTTATCATCTATTGAAAGGTTATTGTGTCATCCATCGAGTTATTATGTGATGTGTTTGCTCACGATACAGAAGACACTTTGACGTGTTTTCGCTAACAACGAATTATAATATACCTGTTCTATAAACATGCTATTCTGAAAAGCTAGTTGTCAACTGCTTGTTAGCTGCAGATGTTTTATTGATAGAAAATAGTATTTTATAGGTGTCAGAATATTGTTAAACGTACAGAAATATGAAGAAGTTTTTAATATACAGTCACGCATTTAGTAATAAAAGATCAATGAAACAAATCGCGGTTATTGGCTTATCTACATAATAGTTTTTACTTTTAGCATACCCAGAACTAGCTTATAGACAAAATGATATGGTAGAAATTTAAGACATCAGAGTTAAATACTAGTATTTCTTTCACACAAGTGAACAATCTGAACTGTGGAGTCTATTGGCTGGTTGTTACAGAAACGGTGTACCTGGCTTATTTTTTCTAGAATATCTAGTTAGCACTAGCTGCTTTGGATGGTAAACTCTTTACAGTAAAGCTATTTGTACAGTTTGGCGGCCATAAAACGTCTCCTCGTACCTTTTGTCTGTACTGTTCACCAAAATAATCCGTTTCCGATGTCATGAAGTGTTGATAACGTATACCAGCTATCCGGCCGATCAACTTTTTCTGGGGTTGTCCCGGTAAGCTCAATCGGTTGCGTTGTCAGAACCCATGGTTAAGAAATTATTTTACAGTGTGGTAATTTTATTTAATGAAAATATAATGAAGGCATACCAGGCATACCCACATTCAGAAAACACAGCCTTCCCACAAAGAAGAGAGAGAAAAAGTAGAATATGTTGATTAAATTTAAATGACCAATTTCAAAAATAAATCACAAACAATTAACAAATAGGTGAAAACTAGTGAGAATCCGAGGCTTTCCGCCTTGGAGCCGCCAGCGACAAAGCATTTTGCAATTGTGGTTTAAACCAGATTCTAGGGTGCACAAGACTTGCACTTGCACATAATTATAAACAAACAAAATACACGTTGCTTCGGTGAACTTATCCCAACCCACCTATCTTCTCGGAAATATGTTGTATACAAACGCACAAAAATAAGAAAACAATTTTAAGAAGCTGATGGCATTTAAGCGAAATGGATATGTACTCGAAAATGCGTATGGAGTGAAATCGGCAAGAACACTGTGGCGGTAATAGAAGAAACCGCTCGAGCTTCTAATTTTTTTCCCCAGAATTTTCTAGAAACTCATTACCTCTCCTCTGCCACTGTGCAGGTAAATTATAAGTAGCAAATCACCGATTTTAAATCTGACTTTGTACATTTAATAACATTTGATTGTTTCTTGTGGTGATTTAAATGTATTATTATCACTTAAGTATGTCGATAACTGATCTACTCATCCCAGAACCATGTTCCTTCAAATATACCTAGTAGTTTGGGTTCATGTTTGTGTTCAAGCTTGTCGAAGATGCCTCAATCAAAGCGAACTTGCAATATTTTCACATTGATCGTCTTTGGTGGCTTCATATTCCCCTTTTCATCTATTCCATTGTCTTTTGCACAGTTGATATTTTTGCACTTAACCCGATAGTTTTAAAGAGGGACTGGTGAGTGACAAGATGAGATGATCCGTTTTGTTCTAGCACCTTCGTCGGCACATTAAACTAACCTAATGTAAACAAACATGGCGGAGATTTTTGCAATTTTGGAAAAACTCGGGATCAAGAAGAAAATAATACACTGTGGGGTTGGAGCCGCACCAGAATATGAAGATGGAACAAAAGTATGAAATACTTACTTTCATGTGAACTCATCTGCCTCTGTTTTCTGAAGCAATCGGTCAAATTTTAGGTTTTATTCGGAGAAGTGTCGTGATATTCGGATAGCTCAATGATGGCTACACTTGTAAATTCAGTAGCTGTTAGATAATCGCTGAAGAGATCTTTAAAAGTAGAAATTAAATATCCTATAGTCAAATAAATATTATAGTAGATTTTTAACCAGCAGCTTTGTTTGCTCGATTGGTAGAGCGTCAGGTCCGAGTCCTGGTTGGGTATCCAGTCAAAATTGCCCCAGTCAAACTAGCCTCATTTCATCATTTTGGTAAAAACATCCCCTTTAAAAAATGGATTTAGTCAAAACCCCTTGCAACTTTAACTAAAAATAACTACATGAAGAAATTTATATAGCTCTACTAACAAGAAAAATATTTCAATTAAAAATAAGGAAGTGTCTCCGGGTCCGGACCTCTAGACTTTTGGTCTAGAGGTCCGGACCAGGAGACAACCCATATAGAGTTGTCTCGGGGTCCGGGAAAATTATTGTTATAGATATTATGCAGTTTATGTAATATTTTACTCAAAAATGTTATTATTTATCATCTTATTGAATCATTAAAATGTAATTTAGGCATTAAAATTTTTAATTTAAAAATTTTATTTCAGTTTTTAAGACCAAATAATTCTACCTGTATAGCTTGTGGGAAGTATAACCAACGACACTTTCCAACTGCAGTCTAAAGTATTGCGTACATGATCTATCGTTGCTTTGTTGTATTGTTGATGATAATGATTGAAAATAATATATAATTTAATAAATAAATTGATACACAATGAAAATTTGTTTGTGCTTTTATTATGATTCGACGCTTACTGTTATAGGATTATTATACTAAACAGACCTGTGAAAAACTACAGTTAGCTAGGTATTAATTGTTATTTTCGAAGTGATCATCAAAGATGTCCAGGTGTCTTGATTGGCCTAATTGACCTGCTCAATATATACCACACAATTGAGTACTTACACCTTAATGTGAAGACAATAAGGGCCGAAGAACAGGCTTTTAATTTAGAGTTAAGCATCAGTTATGTTTTGTCAGTGTCAGTCGGAAACATGGCACACAAGTTTCATATCGGGGGAAAAATTCAGTGATTTTATTTCGTTAAAAAGTAAAATTCACTTGTTTGAAAAACAGGAAAACGTGCAACTTTTCAAAGAGATTCAATAAATTTAAATGCTCAAAAAGCCGTGCTCCAAATAAAAACTTTAACGATAGGATTAAATACTATGAAATCACGTTTAGTTGTAAGAAGTTTAAAGCCAAGTGAGATGGCAAGAAGACGACCAGGTAAGTGTCCATCATTTTTTATTTGATAATACAAGCCAAAAAAAATCGTGTGTAGTATTTAACAATTCCATAAATAAATCTATAAATTTAAATGGACACGGTCTTTTATATGGTAAAAAAAGTTATCCCGAATATTTTCAGCTGAATTACAGACTTCCCAAAAGTTGTAAAAAAAGTCTCAGACATGTGGTCAGACAAGATGTGAAAATCTGTCTGACCGAAACAAATTCTGTCTGACTGAAACATTAAACACATTAAATAAGCAAAACACAGTATAAAGGGTGTTTTTTTTCAGTGGTACCAATTGTCATTATGACGAATACGTAAAATATTTCATTCGGATATCCTCACTCATTTCCCTCGGAACAGTCTCGAATCAAAACAGCGAGTAAAATTGTAATTTAGCGAGTAAAATTGGACTATGCAGATCAAATTTTTGCCGGACACTCGGTCCTACAATATTGGAAATCACATCAGACAAGTCCAAATTTTACCAGAGAGGTCCGACGGTCCGGAGACTTTCAGGAAGTCTGGAATTAAAGCAGCTTGAAATCAGCATGTTCCGTGGTTTATACACAGCTTACATCTTCCCAGCCATCGTCATGAATCCATACACCATAATGTGTTTATATGTTATTTGCTTTCAAGTTTGATTATTCAATTTAAGGTTCAAAGCAGCATTTAGTTTATGTGTCGCGCTGAAAATATTTTCACGAGTAGCATCCCTTTACAGAACAAGCTAGCGGCGTAATATTCGATTTTATTAACAATTATTTATTTGAAGCTAAACATGAATATTTATTATAACAATATAATAACAAAAGAGGAATAGCAAAAGTTAAGATGTATAATAAAGATGAAAGGCAACAAACATTCATTTCTTAAAGTTCTGTAGGTCGCATTTGGAGAGTGCCGTTGGTTACACTTTCCACGAGCAAAAAGTGACGAATTATTGGTCTTTCAAAACTGAAATAAAATTCTTATATGTGACATTTTAATGACTAAATTACATTTTTATGATTCAATAAGATGATAAATAATAACATTTTTTGAGAAAATATCACAAAAACTGCCTAATATCTATAACAGTAATTTTCCTGGACCCCGAGACAACTCTATATGTCAAAAGTCTAGAGGTCCGGACCCGGAGACACTTCCTAAAAATAAATACATTTAATGCATACTTCCCGAAAGTTGAAAATATGTGTCAGACATTTGGTCAGATGAGATGTGAAAATCTGTCTGACCGAATCAAATTCTGTCAGACTGAAACATGTTATAAGGCTATTTGCAAGTGTAAGGAGTTTAAATTTTTGTCTGACATTCGGTCTGATAACACAAGAAATCTAGTCTGACCGGCTCAAATTTTACCAGACAGGTCCTTTGGTCTGGCAACTTTCGGGATGTCTGTTAATGATTTATCAAAAAATGTTTATAAATTTTTCTAGTGTATAGTTGAATATTTACAACAGCAATCTGGTTCCGATACTAGTCACTGGACCTCTAACCACTGCCAAAAATAAATATCATCTGAATTGAATTAAACCATTTGAACTGAACATAACACACAATATTCATCTAATTGTGACAAAAATATTTGCTCAACTGTTTAACAAGAAGTAAATGAATGTGAACACATACTGTCGAACTTTGCATGTGTGGCAGATTTGGGTCTCGGAAAGAGTAGCCTCGACCAAGATCCCAACCTCCAGCTTACCGTGCCATGGCTCTCACTTGAGCTACCAGGGCTGATGGTACGAAATCTACTACATTTCCTCCCCACTTATACAAGACATTTCCAACAAACTTGGAAATGTCAGCAAGGTTCTGCCTAGGTTCGAGTTGAATACCCCAGCCACATGCTTCCCGAAAGAGCTCCAAGGTTAATCACCCTGTCGACAACGCCAGTGTGGCAGATTTGGGGTCTGGGAAAGAATAGCCTCGACCAGGATTCACACCTCGGACCTCATGCTTAAAGTGATGTCGCTCTACAAATTGAGCTACCGAGGTTGCTGCCTTGCTGGTGCAAAATATACTACACATGTACGCTATAAAATTTCCAAGGGCTTTTACCATTTACTCAGTAGATACATATTTATGGCACAGGCAAACAATGTAGATCCAGTTCAGTGAGCACATTTTTGCCATCTGATCAGAATCTACACTGTCTGATTTTTTATTCGTAAGGTTATTTCTGATCAAGAAGTGACCACTGTAGATTCAGATCAGACATGCCAGCAATAGAACCATTATTTTTAGGGAGTAAAGAATTAAATACCCCTTTCCCGTATAGACACACCTTTATTGCTAGGGCGAACAGTTTAGATCCAGATCAGCCAGCACATCGGTGCCGTCTGATCAGGATCTAAACTGTTCGCTTCTTGATTCATTAGGTTATTTCTGACCAAAATGCGACCAGTGCAGATCCTGATCAGACGGCACGGATGTGCCGGCTGATCTGGATTTACACTGGTCGCACATGCGTAAAAATGCGTATATATCCAGGAAAGGGTTAAATACTTCTGAATATGGTTTCAGTTGTACTTTCACTACAAGACCTGTAAATGTGACGAGGCAAAGACTGTTATTGATGACAGCCACAGCTATGAGAAACCTATGGAGATCATCCTCGGCAAGAAGTTCAAACTTGAAGTGTGGGAAGTCTGTGTGAAAACTATGAAGAAAGATGAAGTGGCTGAATTCATTGTTGATCAAAAGGTTTGATGTTTTTATTAAATACATAAGCATTTAATAATAATACCAAAATGCAGTTTTGAAATAAACATTATTACTTCCTGTGTGAACAATATGAAAGAATGAAAATGTAGATTTGTTGTAGCACTTGCAACTGAAGAAGGCCAAAGGCCGAAACGTTTTATTAAGGAGTATTGTTTAAACTGATAAATACATAAGGTTAAGTTAGAGACTTTCTTAAATGCAAATGTTGATAAAACAACATTTTTTAAATGTGGGTATGGTGGTTTAAGTTGTACAGTGGATTACTGTAATTACTGAACCATGCATGTTTAGTCTGTAGTGTAGTGTTTTGGGACAGGCTGTCTCTAATGTTGATATAACTTGTAGCCCAACCCATTTGCTATTTTTTTTTATTTATTTGATTGTACATTTATATGTGTGTGATGTACATGTATATAAAATAGAGCAATAAAATATGTTTAAACTAAGTCTGTAGTGTCCTTGACAGTGTTGTATGGAAACAACAACTATAATAAACTTTTTAGTTAATCAAGCAGTTAACTATCTCTTAACACTGATATCCTTGACAGTGTAGTATGAACGTGGTAGATGTAAAGACACACCAGCAGCTACAATAAAAACAAACACTTTACCATCCTTGTTTGCTTTGTAATGTCCTTGACAGTGTGATATTATGGACATACTAACTACTAGCCCATCCTTGTTTAATATTTAATTTCTTAGTGAAGCCAGGCGTCTTTAGCAATGCAATTTCAAAAGTGAACATCCTATTGCAACACACCCATTTAACCCTTAACTACATACATATGCATTTTAACACATATGCGACCAATGTAGATCCAGATCAGCCAGCACATCCATGCCGTCTAATCAGGACTGCATTGGTTGCATTTTGGTAAGAAATAATCTAATGAATAAAAAAGCAAACAGTTTCGAACCTGATCAGATGGCATGGATGTGCCGGCAGATCTTGATCTAAACTGTTCGCCCATGCAATAAAGGTGTGTCTATGGAGGAAAGGGTTAATGCACCTGTTGGTGTATTCAAAATGTGAGGCTCTGTGGTGATCATGAGATCAGATGGGAAATTTTGATGCAGACATTGAAAGTTTAGCATTTTACACAAAATATATATAATGAGTAAACAGTGTAGATCTAGATCAGCTGGTACATTCATGTCATCGGATCAGCATCAACACTGTTCATTTTAACATTCATTATTATGTCTCCCCCCTCTGGGGGAGACGTATTGTTTTTGCCTTGTCCGTCTGTCCGTCTGTCACACTTCGTTTCCGCTCAATAACTGGAGTACCCTTTGACCCAGAGCCTTCAAACTAGATAGGGTGATAGCCCTTATTGAGTAGAAGAACCCTATTGATTTTGGGGTCAGTAGGTCAAAGGTCAAGGTCACAGGGGCCCGAAGTGTGAAAACCGTTTCCGCTCAATAACTCGAGTACCTTTTGACCCAGAGCCTTCAAATTTCATAGGGTGATAGCCCTTATTGAGTAGAAGAACCCTATTGATTTTGGGGTCAGTAGGTCAAAGGTCAAGGTCACAGGGGCCCGAAGTGTGAAAACCGTTTCCGCTCAATAACTCAAGTACCCTTTGACCCAGAGCATTCAAACGTCATAGGGTGATAGCCCTTATTGAGTAGAAGAACCCTATTGATTTTGGGGTCAGTAGGTCAAAGGTCAAGGTCACAGGGGCCCGAAGTGTGAAAACCGTTTCCGCTCAATAACAGGAGTTCTATTTCTCCCAGAGCCTTCAAACTTCATACGATGGATGTCCTTATTGAGTAGAGGACTCCTATTGATTTTGGGGTCAGTAGGTCAAAGGTCAAGGTCACAGGGGCCCGATGAGTGAAAATGGTTTCCTCTCACGTACTGGAGTTTTATTTTACCTAGAGCCTTCAAACTTCATACAATGGTTGCTGTTACAGCCTTGAAGAACCCTGTTGACTTTGGGGTATTTAGGTCAGACTTCATCACAGGGCCCGTAGAGTTAATATATATATATATATATATATATATATATATATATATATATATATATATATATATATATATATATATATATATATATATATATATATATATATATATATATATATATATATATATATATATATATATATATATATATATATATATATATGTATGTGCATGTTCATTATACCATAATAAATGACACAGGCTTCCGTTTCAAAAAGGTGATATCACTTCCTTGGCCTTCATTCAATAGGGCGACGGGGGGAGACATGCGTTTTTCACAAAAACAGATTCTAGTGTTACTTGTATTTCTTATCAATGGGTGCTGGCTGATCTAGCCCATATGTGTGGAGTAAAGGGTTACTCAAAGATATATATAATTTCCAGCACGTGGAGCAGTACCCCCTGGTGTCAAAGCAGCTAAGAGACATCTTCGGCAAGCATAAACACAAACATGATGAGGAGAAAACCCACTGTTGTGGCATGATGGCAATGTCAGAGCAGGGTCTTGGACACCCAGATCTTGACGACCTGGTGAAAAACCCACAGCCACTTTCTTTTACCATAGGTAAGTTTCATGAATAAATTTTGGGGGTTTATAACCTTAAAACAATTAGCAGATATAAAACATGAATATCTGCTTTTTGTAAATTTAACCCTTTCCTGTACAGACACACCTTAATTGCTAGTGCGAACAGTTTAGATCCAGATCAGCCGGCACATCCGTGCCGTCTGATCAGGATCTAAACTGTTCGCTTTTTTATTCATTAGGTTATTTCCGACCAAAATGCAACCAGTGCAGATCCTGATCAGACGGCACGGATGTGCCGGCTGATCTGGATCTACACTGGTCGCACATGCGTAAAAATGCGTAAATATCCAGGAAAGGGTTAAAGCGTGAGTATCATGTTTTGTCTTGTGATGTTGATGATAACGCACATTTTACCATGTATTGCTGCAAAAAAGGGTGTCTCAATTCCCTTTTAACATCAAGGTGGCTGTTCCAACACTGTTGATTAATCTGGATTTACACTGTTTCCTTCTTGGTCAGACATATGCTTAAGAATAAAACAAATCAAACAAGTAGATCCTGATAAGACTACAAGCCCTTTCCAAATATAGAAACAAATGTCAAAATATTCCCTGTGATGTTCCCCTTATTCTGTTGAAAGTTACTTATATCTTGTTATATTTATAGACTTGGTGAAAGTAGAAAGACCGGGTTCTTTTGAAAAGGAGGTTTGGACATTGACTGATGAAGAAAAAATAGAAAAGGTACCCAGACTTAGGGAGGCTGGCAATGAACTGTACAAGCAGAAACAGTATGTACAAGCAGCAGAAAAATATGGAGAGGCTATTGGAATACTGGAACAGCTCTGTATGAAGTAAGTGTTGCAAGGGGATGGAATTGGAATGTATGAATCCAGGGCTGGAAAAATACAGTAGCCCGATGTACTGGACAAGTCAAAATGCTGACTCGGGCTACTGAATGCTTGTCTGAAATCTAGTCCCAGACAAGTCATAAACAGCTGTAGTGATGTATCCACTATTTAAATAGGGCAGGCTGCTGCAAAAAAAGGGCATGGTGCTGTCAAAAATGGGCAGGTGCGAATACTACACATTTTGATTATCATAATCATCGGCCAAAAACTCACATACAATATCAAAAAAAACAAATATGCTTTGTGTGAGTGGGGTGGGGGGCAGAGGTACAGCAAATCACAAGCAAAACCTCACTGAATGTGATAAATAATTTAAAATATGATGGAAACTCAAGCAAATTGAATACAGTACAATGCATTTAAGTATACTATTGATAAATTGCTCACACATATGTACTAGCAATCACAATGTTTAGTATGAAACGAGTGAACCGCATTTCTGGACAGGTCATCCAATTTTCCGGACAAGTCATTTTTGGTAAGATGACTAGTCCAGGACAAGTGACTCTTAAAAATATTTTTCCAGCCCTGATACTGAAGTAAATGTTGTATGGGGAGGATATTGGAATACTTAAACAGCTTTGTATGAAGTAAGTGTTGTATGGGAGGCCATTATAATACAGGAACAGCTTTGTATGAAGTAAGTGTTGTATGGGAGGCCATTATAATACAGGAACAGCTTTGTATGAAGTAAGTGTTGTATGGGAGGCCATTATAATACAGGAACAGCTTTGTATGAAGTAAGTGTTGTATGGGAGGCCATTATAATACAGGAACAGCTCTGTATGAAGTGTTGTATGGGTAGGCTTTTGAAATACAGGAACAGCTCTGTATGAAGTGTTGTATGGGTAGGCTTTTGAAATACAGGAACAGCTCTGTATGAAGTGTTGTATGGGTAGGCTTTTGAAATACAGGAACAGATCTGTATGAAGTGTTGTATGGGTAGGCTTTTGAAATACAGGAACAGATCTGTATGAAGTGTTGTATGGGTAGGCTTTTGAAATACAGGAACAAATCTGTATGAAGTAAGTGTTGTGAAGGGAGGTTTTTGGAATACTGGAACAGCTTTGTACGAAGTAAGTGTTGTATCGGGGTGCTATTGGAATACTTGAACAGTTCTGTTTAACCTTTTCCTCCATATAATTATATCCATTTTTACACACGTGGGACCAGTGTAGATCCAGATCAGCTGGCACATCCTTGCCATCTGATCAGGATCTGCACTGGTCGCATTTTGGTCAGAGATAACCTAAGTTGTCAGAAAGTGAACAGTTTAGATCCTGATCAGACGGCACAAAAGTGCTGGCTGATCTGGATCTAAACTGTTCGCCCATGCAATAAAGGTGTATCTATGGAGGAAAGGGTTAAAGTTAGCAGACACTAACATTCAGAACTGTTATCTGAGAAAAATAGGCCTTGGGCAACATTCATATGTTTTCCCTTAACCTTGGGAAAAAAGTTTTTGATTGTTACCCAAATAACCATGAAATAATGGTATAACGATCCAGGACCTGCTGTTTAAAACTTATCCTTGGTTTAAACTAACCTAGGTTTTAATTTTTATAATAATATTTATTTATTATATCATATCTCATCTTTCTTATTTTACAACTTAGTACAGTAGTCCAAATACTTTAGACTTCATACTCGCTATTTTATATTTTGCCCTTTACTATCAAGCATGTCTGACATAACAAGAAAATGAAAAAATGATAAATAAGTTGTCAGGTCTTATTTATAGGACTAATTAGTAAAATCATGAGTTCCACTAGCTACTGAATCTTAAGGGTCATTTCCATCATTTTTAGGGAATTCTGCCATTAATAGCCAAAATAACACTAATTTAGGGAAAAAATGACCCTTCAGCTAATATTTAAGGGGTCAAAATGAGACTTAGAAATTTCAAGGATCAATGGGTCATCTCCCGGTTTGAATGGAACCCGTGGCTGAATAACAAGTTTCTTATGATAAAGAAAGGTATTCAAAATATTTCATACAACTGTCCTTATTTCTTTTGGAAATTAAAACCCTGGCTAGTTTAACCCACAGATAATGTTTTGAACAACTGGCCCCTGATATAAATCTGGCAAGACGTTAACTATTGTTGTACAAACTTGCAGAGAGAAGCCCGGGGATCCTGAGTGGCATGCATTAGAAGATAAGAAGATACCATTTCTGCTGAACTTTTCTCAATGTAAACTTCTGCTGGGAGAGTTCTACCCGGTTATTGAACATACTTCAACAGTGTTGAAACGGGAACCAGGTAACTCTCACTATATTACTGTCATTTATCATTTAATTTCGTTTGGATTGGCAAATAACTTTATAATGCAATGATGGCAGCCTAATTGTGTAAAATTTACCCTTTTACTCCATGGGATATGTGTTTTGTCAAATTGTTGACAATTGTACATCCAGATCAGCCATCATATCAGGGTTGGCATTTAAGTGGGAAATACTAGTATTTCCCAGGACGGCGGGAAATACAGGGATTTCCCGGGAAATACGGGGAATTCCCGGGAAATAGTGGGAAATACTTTGACTTCAAAATCTGTGTTGAGGAATGATGAAGCAAACCCTGCTATTTCATCATACTTTTAACTCACTAAGGCATTTTAAAATCTTGTTCATTAACACAAATGTACCATGATGTATTAATGTTAAATTACTGAAAAAATAATTAATTTTATTCATTTTGTCATTAAATTTTCTTAATCTTGGATCATCAGTAAGGCTCTCTCAGTATATCACTATAATTATACAAATTTATATACCCTGGTATGACAGTTAATCCCTTTGACACCTTTATTGATGTTTTTACAACTTTTGACCATTATAGTCTGGTGAAAGATAATGTAGTGACATAATGCCATTGCTCTGTATGTTATGTATTGCAAGTAATATTATTATATTTTCCAAATATTTGCTATGTATTTGCTGATATTCACTTTTGTACTCATGTTTTCTTCACAATAAAATTTAGTATTTCCCACTATTTCCCATTTTTGCTAAATTTGGGGTATTTCCCAGGACGGGAATTACCGGGAAATCCCAGTGGGAATTCCCACGTCCGGGAAATCCCGTCCAACCCTGCATCATATTGGTGCTCTCTGATCAGGATCTACACTGTTTACTTCATGTTTCGAAATGACCTAATGAATCTAAAAGCTCCATGTACTTTGAGAAACCAAGGTGGGGGTAAAACCAAAAATCACAAAAAAGTTTTGAAACCAGCCTCAGGCACTGCAACATATTCATCTTAACGGCTCATCTACATAACAAATCGTTTATGGACAATTCTGTGAATTTCCCCGAACTTGATTTATCAAATTAATTTCGCAATGTATGTGAAAATTTTGAGTAGAAATATGCTAGTAAAATATAAACTGATTAATTGATGCTCTTTAACCCTTTCCTCCATAGACACACCTTTATTGTGTGGGCGAACAGTGTAGATCCAGATCAGCCAGCAAATCCGTGCTGTTCGCTATTTTATTCATTAGGTTATTTCTGACCAAAGTGTGACCAGTGCAGATCCTGATCAGACGGCACAGATGTGCTAGCTGATCTGGATCTACACTGGTCGCACATGCATAAAACTGCGTATACAATGTATATGGAGGAAAAGGTTAATATGTTTAAAGTTTAACCCTTTCCCCCATCTGCCGTCTGATCAGGATCTGCACTGTTTCATTCGGTTATTTTTGACCATAATGCGACCAGTGCAGATCTTGACCAGACAGCACAGATGTGCCAGCTGATCTGGATCTACACTGGTTGCACATGGGTCATGAGTAAAAATGCATATATATGGAGGGAAGGTTAAATTAAACAGGTGACCCTTATTTGAAGAGCAGAATTTAGCAATTACCTCATTAATTTGGTTAAGTGTAAACCACATGGGTGAGGCTAAATGTCTAAATTAGGTGCTCACATCAACAATTTGATCTTGTTCTTTCAGACAATGTAAAGGCATTATTCAGAAGAGCAAAGGCCCATGTAGGGGCATGGAACCCTGAAGAAGCTAAACAAGACTTTGAAAGAGTTGCAGAACTTGACCATACTTTAGCAAATAGTGTAAAAAAGGAGTTAGCACATTTGAGTGAATTGAAGAAACAGAAAGATTTACAAGATAAAGAAAAATTGAAAGGAATGTTTGCTGAAAGTTGATGACGGTGGCATTTAGTATTTAACCTATTCCTCCATATATACGCATTTTGAGGCATGTGCCACCAGTGTAGATCCAGATCAGCTGGCGCATCCATGCAGTCTGATAAGGATCTGCAATGATAGAATTCTGGTCAGAAATAACCTAATAAAAAGCAAACCGTTTAGATCCTGATCAGATGGCACGGATTTTCCGGCATCTGTGCCGGCTGATCTGAATCTAAACTGTTCGCCCTCGCAATAAAGGTGTTTCTATGGAGGAGAGGGTTAATATATATTTATAACCATAATACTTTTACTCCATTGATATGACTATTATTGCATTGGTTAACAGAACAGATCCAGATTAGAAAGCATGTGTGCCATCAGATCAGGATGTACACTGTTTGCTTTAAGATTCATTAGGTTATTCCTGACCAGGAAGCAAACAATGTAATAAGTATCAGATCAGATAATTCTGGCTGATCTGGATCTACATGGGTCACCAATGTGATAATAAGCGTATCCGTGGAGTAATGAGTTAAGGCTTTAAATTAAGAATTCTCTTGTTGAATAGGTATTAAATTGACAATAAATTGGCATTTAGTTATTTATTGTAATACTCAATATTTCTTGCATATGCTATGGAATCTGTCTTACATGAACTTTGTTCCGATCAACCCTTTACGCTATAGGTACACCTTTATTGCATGGACGAACATCCGTGCCATCTGATCAGGATCTACATTGTTCATTTTATTTATTTATTTGGCTATTTCTGATCTAAAAGAGACCAGTGTAGATCCAGGCACATCTGTGTTATCTGATCAGGATCTGCACTGGTTGCACTTGTGATAAAATGTGTATATATAGTGTAAAGGGTTAAAGTTACTGTATTTTTTTGTATAAATGATTATGGTGCTTTGGTTACAACAGAAGTTATTTCGTTTTATTCGACATGCATTGTATCATATGTTGACAAACAAGATCTGTTCAAAATCACTTAAAAGTCTTTTGCCATACAGTTCATGATCTCATACCTTCCTGTATTTAATGTGTGTACTGTATGCATGACACAATAGTTGATTTGAGACTGATTTAAGATGACTCACACATATTATTTACCAAACAAAGGAAGTCTCTCTTGCCAATTGATGACCACATATACGTTTACTTTAAGATGTTACCTAACTGTTCTCTATCTCTTTGAGACTGATTTAAGATGAATCACAAGTGTTATTTATTAAACAAAGAAAGTATCTCTCTTGCCAATTGATTCCTTTAAGATGATACCTAACTTGTCTCTTACTCTTTCAATTTAAGATCAACTATACAAATGGTGCGCCATGTGAAATTCAGTGTTGTGAAACTGGAAACTTCCACAATAGAGTTCTTTCACATTGTTACCTCCCCTTAGCGCTCTCTAAAATTGAAGAGCATATTTAGTCGATAAATGCACGCGAGGGGGCATCGTTTACTATTGTTCATATGACTAAGTGATTATAAAATTAAGAACATGTTGATTAATCATTTCAAATTTATAAATAAGTGAGTTCAGTCAAACAACAAAGAATAAAAAACCGTTATGATCACTTACAAGCACATCAAGAAAGTTTATGCGCATTTTAAACATTGTTTATCGCGGTATTTTCAGGACGCGAGTATCCGACGGATTTGTGTGGGGTTTTTATGAAAATACACACGTGAATTGTGTTTACTAAAAATAAATCTGTATAATTGACAATTCAGACGAACATTATCGAACATTTTACGGCATTTTTTTTGTAACGCTATAATTTATAGTGGAATGAGACATAAAATTTTATATTCTTATGTAGCTCGTCGGCGACTAGGTTGATATGTGTTTTGCGTGTTTTGCTTTTGAGAAAAAAATTACGTATTTACATAATAGGATGATTCCAGCTACAACCCGAGAAATCGTTAAATTGATTGAACCAAACGAATATTGCCGGACGGCAGGCCAACCAAAACTATTCAAAAAAAATCCAGAGTTTTTTTTTTGTTTTTTTTTTTAATAAAAACTATTTTGATGTTGAAGTTGGTAATTGTTGTCGCTGAAGGTTTTGAAATATAATATTTTCATTTCTGTTTAAAATCAAAATGACCATGGACCAAAACAAATGAACGGAACTGCGATATTCAGGTCCGAGTTTAGTTTTATGACACTTAGCTGTTGTGTACATGTGTGCCCGAGGCATCGTGTCACTATCACGTAATCTCTCAATAACAGGAAATTTTGGAGCCGTGACCAAGACCAAGTTTCTTAAAATTAATTAATATAATTGTAAAACCCATTCTAAATTCAGTTAAATTTATGTTTCATTAATTATCCTTTTCAATATTTTTAAATCCTGAGATTTTGCCTGAAAATCATTAGATCCGGAGAAGAACCTTACGGTTCGGAGATTTCAGATAAAATCCTGAGATTTTAGAGGTCTGCGGACATTTTATCTTCTTTCTACATCATTCCCGTAACACGTAGATATTCATAAAATGCGACTTAAACTAATGTCTATTGACTATGGCTGACGATTTTACAAAAAATGATGTTTATAATAACATGAATAAGACGTAAACTACTACATGATCTGCCATTTCAACGCTACAAATTATAGTTATAGAAATATGGGACTGAACTCGTGAAAATTTTTAGGTATTTCAATTTGATGATTTGAGATAATTAATTTTAAGTCTCCTCAAATGTCAGATATCAAACAAGTTTTCACATCTCAATATGTCACCATCGTATTCTGGGCAGAATGGGAATGGGAATATTGTGTCAGATATATAGGAGCAATTAACAGTAACACGGTCGTGTTCAAAGTATGATTTCTAGTTATTAAACATAAAAATAATTTTAATCCAGGACTGATAAAAGAAATATACGAATGATTACAATAAATTTTAGTTTTAAACATATGTTGGAAGGAAGTCAAATAGTAAACAAAATAATAACGCTTAACGGGCGTTGAATACAACGGCGATACATTGTTGAATTCATCCGTTTTCTTTTCCAATTTAGGGAGATCAAGTTACATAAAATATATTTTTTTAAGTAAAGGCATTTTGTCAGAAAAACACGAGACGCTTATATATGTGTCTGTGGCAAATAGACAGTAACATGCAATCCACATTGTTTTTGTTTTTATATAAGACTTCCTGATTCAAAATTGCAACCACGTCTTTGATTGTTTTACGCTTTTCACAGTCAAATCTTGCCGACCAGACTTTTTAAAGCCTGCAATATTCGGAAATTCGTAAAACTTGAATTTATTGTGCCTCATCACAATTATTATTATAATTTATCATAAGCTTTAAGGCGACACCGTGATCATGTCCGTCCATTCTGTTAGCAATGACACAGTTAAATGCCCCCTCACTTGTCGGTTTAGGATAAAACCAATATTTTCCGCACCTAACGTGGCGTACGACGCATGCGCACAACAATGTGAAAGACCTCTATTGTCTTTAAAATGTAAAATGTTATAACAATTGTAAACATATATTTGTTGCCTTTAGACTACAGTCTTTGCATCATCTATAACAGGCATAAAGTACAGTTTTTGTGACGCCCTTTTAAAGGAAAGGAAGTACATAGGTACTGCATTGTCTGTCCAACCTATGGTCCGTCCATGATGAAAACTTAATGTTGGCTAGAACTTTGTCATTTCTTCATACATTTGTATTTCTTCACAAACATTCAAATAATATATCTTTTGACTACAGAGATGTGTTGAAGCAAAAAATTTTAGGTCAAGATTATGTTTGACTGAGTTATGCTTTTTTCATGAAAACATACCACAGACAACACAACTGTTCAGCTGGTACACACTAGTAGTATTCTGAGAAGATCAGCTATTACCTGATTAAATTTTGATTGAGTTTGATTTCGGGCAGTTTTCCTAGTGGGAAACCCATGAATATTATACATATGTGAAATGCAATGATATAATACAGTTGGAAAGATTATTTACTTATACATGTATTTCATGTTATAGATTCCAATGTTAAATTTTAAGGAAAGTTTTTATTAAATTCTGTAAATTAATTGATATTATTAAAAGTCTGTTGTTATCTTGCTTTAGTATTTTTGTGGGTCTTTGCAACATTTATATCCCTCCTTATAATAATAAATTCATATTTTATAACATTAAAATAAACCGCACTTGTCAGCCTTTTAAACCAATCTCATTAAAATACGATATTCTGTCCCTCCCTGCTGTCTGAATCAATTCTGTCAGATCCCATAAGTTATAAAAGTAAGATAGGAGACCAATTTCATGTCTCAGCAATCTGATTGGTTGAAATAATGATCAGTCTTGGAATTGGCCAATGGGAAGGTTAAGATCTGAGACTGGTTTCCATTCTCAGTTATATAACCTAGAGGCCAAGTCTTCCTTTAATGGAACAGAAAGGTTAAAAGATCTAAGTTTTACATTCAATTTTAAGATCTTTTAAGCCAAACATTAAATAGCCAATTTAGGGGTCAGTCTGATATGACCCTTAACCCTCAGGGTCGGGCACAAGGTTTCCAGAAAGGGGGTTCATTTAGGCATTTTTACTGTAGTTTCATCCTAATTTTTTATTCTGTGGCCAAAATCCCTATGAAAATTAAATATTGCTACCCAACAGAGGGTTCAACAAACCCCACATAACCCCCTCTGGATCCACTGCTGTATCAACACAGAATCTGATATTTATAAGACTGCTCTTTCAAAGTACTGAAGACACTGGAGTTGTTTGGTATACAAAAGGACCAAGCCCCATGCTAGTGTTAATATTCTGTTTTGTTGTCTTACATTAAATATGCAGTCGCAGAGCCCAAAGATGTCAAATTTTTTTTTGCTTTTTTTTTCTTAAAAAAGTTGCTCATCATCTTTAAAATCTTTAACTTTCAATAAAACTATTTAAAGTTCAATAGCTTTAAAATATTCATCTTGATTGTCAGGCTGTAATTATCCTACAGTAGATAGTGTAGTTTAAAAGGGAGTTCACTACATTGGAGGCTGGCAAACTTCTTTCAGCGCTTACTTCCCCTTACAATCCTGCAACAGTTATTTTTTTTAGGTATTGCCCCTTTTGTCATTGAACTGCCATCGCTAAGAAGACCTCTCTAACAGCAAAATGCAGGTCAATAAAATTTTATCCAAATAAATGTTTCTAATGTATCTTTACTTTACATATGTTTAGAAAAGTTTAAACAATAACGAAAAACAGATGGATAAAATGCCCTAAAATTCTATTTACATCCAAACACTGAATCTAAGCAACACAAAACAACAATTTTATTGCCAACATGATTAATGATACCAAAAACATGTGCGGGGTCAAAGTTTTATTGAACTGCATAAAATTTTTGTGTTGGAGAGATTTTGATATTTTAATTTTTTATTGATGACAGCGCAATGATAACTCAACGGTCATTCTGAACAATTTAAGGGGATTCTGACAATTAATAGCCAAAAATAACCCTAATTTAAAGAAAAAAATACCCATCAGCAAAATATATAAGGTCAAAATATGGCCTTTTAGAAATTTCAAGCGTCAAAGGGTCATCCCTGCACTAAAGTAGTTGGAAATGCACACAGTCATTTTCTATCCAGGCAATTCTTTATTGAAATAGAATGTGAAATTGTAGATTTTGTTTAGGTAGCCCATTATTTATGTTGACTGATCAATTAAGGTTTGAAATTCCATGATTTTAATGATCAAATACTATTGTATTGATTTCCACCTTCAAACAATTTTATTTGACATAATACTTAACTATTTTCTGACGATCATATTTAATTACACGAAGCAAACCAAAAGACATTTCATTTTACATGTAGCAACCTTTAAAAATTATGTGAATTCTATGACACCACAATGTGTCATTGAAAGAGGGTAAATTCAGAGTTTATACAAACGTTTTCGCTATCCATTTTGGTATTTGTGAAGACGAATTATTATCATTGTGCTAGCTGTTAAGAACATTTATTCAACAGTATGCACTTCTATTCAAATAGAGCGCACAAAACAGTAGTATTTTCAATCTGTCAATAAAACCTTATTGAAGTTCGGATATTTGATAAGGAAACGGCCATTCCTTAATTGACAAGGGAGGTTGCTAGGGGTGAAATGATATCTGTATAGGGAAGTTAACATAAAATTAGAAAGTGAAACTCGGCGTCCTTTGTACCAAGGATTATTCTTCTAAAGGTACGATTTTAATTGCTAGTAGGTCATCACAATTTAGGATAGATTTATTTGTTTATGTTAAATTGAAATTAAATTGTATAGTAGGTTATAGATAACTTGGCAGTCATGTGACTAAAATATTCATTTAAATATGGTTTACTGGCAAGAAATTTTGATATCCCCTAGTTCAATTGATGAGTTTCAATCATGGGAAAAAATATTTAATTTGCCTATATCTGCTATAAGACCATGTTTGGTTACTATGGTAACATTATATTTCTTGCAGGTTTAAAGGTTGCATATTTCATGCTTATTTAAATGTGCAAATTTAAACCCCAGCAGAAGTTCAGTATGTAATAAATCTATATGGCATGGGCGATCAGTGTAGATCCAGATCAGCTGGCACAACTGTGCGGTCTGATCAGGATCTACACTGCTTTTTGATGTATATTATGGTTATTTCTGACCAAAAAGCAAACAGTGCAGAATCTAATTAAAAAAAACAGAACAGATGTGCCGGCTGATCTGGATATACATTGGTCGGAGGAAAGGGCTAAATTTTACTTACTTCGTGCTAATGTTAATGTGTGAATTTTAAACCCCAGCAGCATTTTTCTATGTAATTATAGATCTGAAGATAAAAAAAAACAATGGCACGAATTTATGGAATTGCAATTAAATTATTTGTGACTGT
This sequence comes from Corbicula japonica, assembly GCA_038501625.1. Taxonomy (NCBI): domain Eukaryota; kingdom Metazoa; phylum Mollusca; class Bivalvia; order Venerida; family Cyrenidae; genus Corbicula; species Corbicula japonica. Next base: position 2,819,415 of record JAZAYU010000068.1, on the reverse strand, counting down.
TGAGCAATAATTAGTCTCCTCAGAATTAAATGATACCACAGTATATAAAGAGAGTATCATGTGACTGTCTACTTATCCATTATCAGTTGTAGTTTAGTGTTAACCCTTTCCTCCATAGACAAACCTTTATTGCGTGGGGGAACAGTGTAGATCATGATCAGATGGCTTATCCGTGCCGTCTGATCAGGATCTGCACTGTTCGCTTTTTGATTCTTTAGGTATTTCTGACCAAAATGCGACCAGTGCAGATCCTGATCAGACAGCACAGATGTGCTGGCTGATCTGGATCTACACTGGTCGCACATGCGTAAAAATGCGTATTTATGGAGGAAAGGGTTAAAATTGTTGAAAGCTAGGTATGTGATTAACATAGGTACAAATTTGTATGTTTCAGTAGGATAAAATCTTCTTCTTAATTTATTGAAAGATCCTCTTTAAGTTTATTGATTCAGGTAGCACAATACATTTATACTTCTTAATAAAATGTGTGAATAAGTTTTTAAAGAAAACGCTGGATTTTAGCTGCAAATTATGGCAATTGTATTAAAACAAGATTATTTGTGTATTTGTTATATTTGTTTGCATACAAGTTTTACAAATTGATAGATTGTTTGTAAACAATTAGTGATAGATATTGTCAATTGGGATTAACAGTCTTTGGGTTTAAATAGTTTTAAAAATCTGATAAGTCCCTAGTAATCGACACATAAAGCGCTAAGGACAATGTTAAGTCAAATGTAGAACATATTTTCCTGCATGCTTGTCCAAATGGAAGGAGTAAATTTAAGTTGTATAGCTTACTGAAATTTTAATACTGCAAGTTCATTGTAGTGTGTGTTTTCTTTATTTGCCAGGTAGATGTTTGACTTAAGGAAAATTGGTATACAATGTGTGTATTGAATTCCTTCCGATAGCAATTCAGGTTGGTAGTCAAATATTTAATTAAATTTTTGTTTAATTATCTAATTAACTGTCACTGTATATAATTTTAAAAGAATGAAATATATAATGCAGATTACATTTCAATGTAAAATTACAGTTACGACTAAGAGTTTAGAAAGAGAGTTGAAAAAATGTTGTTCCCCTATCTAAATGCATATATTTTACTCCAAAATTTCCTTTAATTGAATTTTACTCCAAAATTTCCTTTAATTGAATTTTGTATCAATGGACATAATCCTTCACTCCATGGAATATGAGTTTTGTTCCATGAGTGATCAGTGTAGATCCAGATCAGCCTGCACATAGTGTATTTCGATTAAGATCTAAACTGTTTGCATTTAGGTTTTTTAGATTATTTCAGACCAATATGCAATCAGTGTAGATCCCAGGGCAGAAAATTAGGAAGAGGCCCTGGCCTTTCCAATTGGAAAATTTATGCGCGATAATTGTTTACTTTGGGAAAACAAAATTAATTGAAAGATGGGTTCTGGTTTATACAATTGATAAGTTATAGATATTTTTAACTTAAAACTAATTTTTACCCTTTTTATTTTTCAGACTTCAATTTTCAAACACCCCTTAGAGGAGTTTTAACCATTTTTGGACATCTTACTTAGCATTTTGGGAAGAGTTTGTGCCACAATTGTGAAAAAATACTATATTTTTGGATTGGGAAGAGGCCTTTTATAGGCCTCTGTTATATAAGCATGAAAAGCCCTGGATCCAAATCAGATTGCATGATCTAGATCTACACTGATCACATATGAAATGAAAGTCTTACCTAATGAGATAAGGTTTAATTCCTTTCAAAAATTGCACTAATATTTGCACAACTTTTCTATTGCCATTATCGTATTCTCAGTATTTTATAAGACATTAATGGGATCATTTAATCTATAAAATTTATCATAAGGACTTTGATCTATGCAAAATACAGCAAAAGGGATTTTGTAACAAAGGCATTTTGTTATACACTCATCCTGAGCAGATTTAATGACTTAACAACACTTTTACCCTAAAATTCTGAAAAATTAAGCATACCCTTTAGTACTACTCCATGGATAGGTCTAATATCCAGTGTTTGACAATGTAGATCCAGATCAGCATGCAAATATGGGGCACGCCACGGGAAAAGGTGCCTTCGTTCATATTTTTGAATTTTTAGTAATGATACTATTTTAAGAAAGAACTTGCAACTACTGTATATATTATTTTTTCATAACTAAACAGTGCTTTTGTTACACCTTTTGACGATAACATGGCATTTTTACCGCGAAATGCACAAGAATTAATGTCGTCCGCTCAACTTTATGACGTCATTTTTAGGATTGACATGAATTGTCCTAAGGTACCTTTTCCCGTGACGCGTCCCATGTAGTCTGATCAGGAAATACATTTCTTCTTCAGGTCAGAAATAACCTAATGAATTTAACAGTGTAGGTTCTGATCAGACAGCTTGGATGTGCAGGAAGATCTATATGGGTTGCACTTAGGATAACAGTTTTGTACATGAAATAATGAGTTAAATGTAAAACCACAAACTCATAGTTACTGCACCTGTTGATACTTTGCCCACTTGGGGTCTCAACAAGTAGAAATATGTTTAACTTAACATATTTTAAATTAAAAATTTTTTGCTTTTGGTCAATAGGCCTACTGTTTATTTAAATGTTTGATGTTTGCTATATTGAATACCTCAGTTAATTTCTGTTCATTCATGTTTCAATTACTGTTTAGTGTTTGCTAAGTGGATTAGACTAATGGATGACGGATTAACACATTCAGTTTTTAATTACCTGGGTACATGTTAAACCGACAGACTAAAAAAGTTCGTACAGTTTAAATATGTAATTTCATGCATATTTCCCATGATTACCTGATATGAATAAATTGAAAAGTCGGCACAAGTACATTTGAACACGTCACATGAAAAAAAATCAGTGATATTTCTGACAGTTTAATTTGTTGCTGTTTTAGGAAAGAATCGACAATTGAACATCAAGTTTTAACCCTTTACTACATTTGTAACCGTTTTTATGCATGTTGACCGGTGCAGATCCTGATCAGCCAGCAAATCTGCACCATCTGATCCAGATCTGCACTGGTTGCATGGTGGTCAGAAATAACCTAATGATTCTAAAAGCTAACAGTGTAGATTAAAATCAGATGGCACAAATGTGACAGTAACTGTTGATCTGGATCTACACTGTTCGACCACGCATTAAAGTTTTATCTGTGGAGTGAATGGTTAAACTCAGGTGGCGCAAAACCACCTTTATCGCTGTACTGATCATTTTGTGCAAATCAGAGACTTTTTCAAAAACAAACAACTCACAGAACAGCTTCACCCTTATTATTTTAGAACTGATCATATGTGTATCTGCAACCAATGTAGACCTTATCTGCTTGCACATTCAAGCTTGTGGACTAAGCAGATCAAATTTGTTAACACTGATATGTCAAAGAAAAACTACTGGCACATTTCATCCATTACTTCAAGCAATATGCCTTTTATCGCATGGATGACCAGTGTAGATCTTGATCAGCCAGCACTTCTGTGCCACCTGATCTATTTATCTATTCTGTTTGCTTCTTGGCCAGGAAATACTTACAGATCTAAAGTATACATTGTAGATCCTTATAAAATTATAGCGATATACCAGCTGATCTGGAATTACATTGGTTGACCTTTTTATAAATGTTGTAAAACAAAATATACAAAAATCAGGTTCCATGATTATAAAACTGAAACTAAAGACCAGTCTCAGATCTCAGCAATTCAATTGGTTAAAACTGAACACAGCCTCAGATTTGACCAATAGGAGTCTTAAACTGGCTTCCAATCTTAGTTTTATAACCTTGGGAACCAGAGTTTAAATGAGACCAAGTCGCTGTTCAAAATTTGGTTACGGTAATTTGAAATTTTACAGCTGAAATCTGAATATCTACCTTTCATTTCAGATTAAATTTAAAGTGGGAGAACCAGTCTTGGTGGATCTGAATCAAGGAACCTGTCCAAGATGATGAGCAGTCTGGTTCCCGGCACAATATTCATTACTTCTGGTCTGAACCGGAAATCAACCCCCACACCACCAGATATCACGCCAGCACAGCTAGACCAGAAATATAGAAGGTAAAATTGGTAATAGTGAAATATAAAACCCCAATATTACCAGAAAGAATTAGAAATATAAAACTTTTTATAAGCGTTTAAAATGTGACCTTTATGTAACCTGTAAGAAATAGTAATTGGAAATGGAACCCTAACCCATAAGCATTCGAAACGAAATGCAATCCAAATACCTTTATAACCCAGTAACATTAGAAAATGAAAATGCAACCCTAACCAATAAACATTAGAATAGCAGGTGTGTTCTATAAATTCAATTTATTAAATTAAATTAAAATTTGACCTCTTTTTCAATAAATTCAATCTGAAAAGATACCTCCTTGAAGAATGATTTTTTTATCACCTACATGTGTATAGGCAGTACCAAAGGATATTAATCACAAGAAGAAAATTGTTCATTTTATGTGAAAGGTGGTCATTTAGTACAATGGTAACCCTCCTGGCTCTTATTAAGCCATGTTGTGATGTAAACAACCCCTCATGTACTGCAACCATCTGGTTGACAGTTATCACCCCTCATTTAGTACAACCTCGCAGCACAGGAACCAGAATTTCTTTCGATATTCACCCCGATCCCACATATATGACGTTTGACCCTATATACATATATAATAATATGTTTATTATATAATGTATATAGGGTCAAACGTCATATATGTCAGATCGGGGTGATTATTGAAAGAAATTCAGGTTCCTGTGCTACAGGTTTAGTGGACTGAAGTGGGAGTCTTAAATTTGGTATATGCACATGTTTTTCTGAATAATAAGAAGTAAGAACATATTTTGATTTATGGAAGATCAGCAGCTACATAACCTTCATGGGGAAGAAGACCTAATCTCCACAGGATAAAATTGCTCCCCTGCATAGGGTAAACTTTGCTTAGTGCAGCTGACATTATCATGCATTTGTCATGCTTTTATTTATCAAGATATAAGTATACAGCACACACAACCTGAGTTGTTGAAATTACAGTGCAAGTCAGGAGGGTTGTGTGTGAAGTAACTGTTTTATTTCATGTTGTCCACGGCAAAAGTTACAGCATACACAACCTGAAACATTGAAGTTAAACACTGTGGCATCTCAGTAGTACGTCAGTACAATTGTTTAACTTCATTCAGGTCTGATCAGGTTCTACAGTTTTTCTGAGTCAAAAACAACCTAATCAGAAAGTGAACAATGTGGATCCTGATCACACAGCACAGTTGAGCCCGCTGATCTGGATCTACACAGTTTGCCCTGGATAACAGATATAGCCCTTGATATATATTGTTAATTGTTAATATTTGCACTTCAACTTCATCCTCTATGATGAAGTCTTATTCATCTAACGAATCATAAGTTCTGCTGATAGACAGTGTGACGTATTATTTAAAAGGCGTGGCTACAGAAGAGCTGTTCACAATTTATTGGACGTTGCACGATGTTTTGACGTGTGACGTCGCCTTGCACGCATGTTTAGCCACGAGTTGCTGCGAAAAAGCGTGCCGTCATTCACTTTGTCGTCAACGTAGCTGTTCATTCGAAAAAGCCGTAATATTACGAACTATTCTAGTTATTTGTGTATTAATGAGATTATTAATGAGTGTAAATATAAGGATTGAATCAATATTTGATGGTTTCCATTTGGGAATGAAAAACAGTTGGATTGTTTAAAGTACGTGTGAAGCCCTTCGGGCTTCACACACTTTAAACAACCCAACTGTTTTCCATACCCAAATGGAAACCATCAACTTTCAATTAAATCCTTAAGAGAAAACAAAGAAAGATCTCTCAAACATGGTTCCATTTCAGGTCATGCCAGTTTTTACCAAGACATATGTTTGAAATGAATCCAGTCATAACAAAATCCCACAGGAAATTTTCAAAAAATTAAAATATACAAACTCTACAAAGTAATGAGCTTAAAAAAACAACTTATAATTTAGCTATCTTTTTCCCATAGCTTACCCATTGATCAATTTTGCAATTTTACAGAACATATAATAACCTTTGGAACATCAAAGAAGGTATTGCTTAAACCAATATTTTATGTCATACAAAGCCTACATAGATCTCTTACAAACATAAACTAAACGAAAGCTAAAGCAATAAAATAAAACAAACTGAATATCTTTTCATTTGCAATGATAATAAGTATGCTTTTTAAAAAGCTTAGTGATTCATGCTTTAGGAAATAGAAAGGATATTGGACAATAAGAAATCAATACAAAAAGAGAAAAGGAGTTTCAGCAAACAGAATTTAATGTTAAACTCAAATAAATTAATACCAGTTTGATTGTATGTCAGTGAAAAGGGCAGTTTTCACCGGAACCTGTCAAAAATGGCTATTCTCTATCAAAAATTGAATGACAGTCTCTACTCTTAAAAAAATCAAGTCAGAACCTAAGGATTAACCCTTCCTCCATAGACAAACCTTTATCGTGTGGGCAAACAGTTTAGATCCAGATCAGCCTGCACATCCCTGCTGTCTGATCAGGATCTACACTGTTAGCTTTTTTATTCTTTAGAATATTTCTTACCAAAATGCGACCTGTGCAGATCCTGATCAGACGGCACGGATGTGCCGGCTGATCTGGATCTACACTGGTCGCACATGTGTAAAAATGCGTATATATGGAGGAAAGGGTTAAAAAAAAATGAACAGTGCAGATCCTGATCAGAGGCAGATGTGCGGAATCAGAGATTTACGCTGTTGGTTAATGAATAAAGGCCACATAACATGGATTTGTTTGTTTGTTTGTTTGGGGTTTAACGCCTGGTTTCAACACCTTTCTGGTTATATCCCGGCGGTCAGTCCACCTAACCGGTGTTCCTGGGTCTCTAACCAGTACTAACCAATTTCTCCGCAAGCCACTGACTGCTTCCTCACTTGAATCAGAGGTGAGGGACAAATGACTCTCAGACGCAATGTCCGGGTTCAATTGTCACGGAGAAATTTTTCCCGCCTCGGCTGGGGATCGAACTTAGACCCCTGGATTGACAGTCCGATGCTCTATCCACTGAGCTAGCCGGGCGGGCTCCACATAACATGGAGTGTTTAACCCTTTGCTACCTATGATATGGCTTGTTTCCTATTTGCATACAGTGTAGATCCAGATCTGCACACACATTAGTGCTATCAGATCAGGATCTACACTGTTGGCTTTTAATTTGTTAGGTTATTTTGGACCAAGAAGTGACCAGTTTAGATCCTGATCAGATCCTGATAAAACAGCACAGAATGTGCAAGCTGATCTGGATCTACACTGAAGCTGGATCTGGTGGCACCTGTGATAAAACCCATATTTATGGAGTAAAAGGTTAACTATTAGGATTAGACAGCAAGTTCTCTGACTCATTTATGAAAGAAGCAATTAAGATCAGCAGAAAAAAATGAAATCACCCGCTAGATGACTTGTATATTTTTTGCTGATGCTGTTGTTTTTTTGCTGTATGCAGACAGATGGTTCAGTGTGCATTATTTGTAAAGTCAAATAAACCGCTATCTTACTGCCAAGATACTGTGTGCGCAAAATTTATCAGTATAAAAACTGCCTTACGGGGACAAAATTGTTTTTCAATATTCAAAGTGAAGCAAAATTCCTTCCATGTTTGCTTTCCTCGATTGTAACCAAGATTGTCTGCCAATATTAATCACCATAAGGTAATTTATCAAGTCGGGTACTTACGATTTAATGATTTAATACGTTTAATTGATTCTTTGGCAGAATATACACCTCTGTTATTGCACTTATCTACTTTAAAGGCCGGTTGTAGATTTTTTCACAATACACATAGATGATAAACTGAAAAAGGGATTTTATATCAATTAAAATTTACAGGACATTTATTGGGGGCTACATTTTCTGGTTTTCTTTGATAATGAACTAAATAAATCCAATTTTCAAATACAACTATCCACACACTGCTGAAAAAACTACACTCGTCTACAACCATATTTTATGCTGAATTCAGGACATGATATAAGATTGTTCAATACAAATATATTTTCTACTGTAAAGATTTATTTCAAATGAGTTTAACAGTTCCCTTTATATAAATATATGCTTTTTATTTCTTGTGAGACCAGTGTAGATCCAGATCTGCCAGCATGTCTGTGCCATCTGATCTGGATCTGCACTGTTCCCTTTTTGGTCAGAAAACCTAATAAATAATAAAAAAGCCAACAGCGCAGATCATGATCAGACTGCACAGATGTGTCCACTGATCTGGATCTACACTGGTCATAATGCCATAACATGCATATATTATTAAATCATATTGGTTTGACCTTTCTCATTGGATTAAACGTGATCACATGATATGCGATAAATTTCGATATTGACTCGTAGGCTGAGTCTAAATCAAATATTGACCTGGGCGAAAAATTTAACGCGCGTATCGCCTTAGATACGAAATATGTCACAGAGCTGTTACGTCACAACGAATACAACCGTTGTAAACAAATGGCGTCAACTGTGGGAGACAGAAAAGTAAAACTGCTGCTAAAAGCACTGGTGGAAGACATAACTGGCTTAATTTATGATATCTGGGTGTTGCAATGTGTAATTATATCAGGCAATGCTTCATGGTAAAGTAATGTCGCCAGTTGCAGCAACGAAACGGACAAAACATACTGTATCGGGCACAAAGGTATGTGACAATTTTGGAAATTAGAATAATTTTAAAATTATGCCCTCGCGTAACGCTTACGCTACGCCCTCGGTCAATATTGCTTCATCAGGTCGATAAATCACCATATCGACCTCACTGAAATGCAATAATTGTATATTATTATTATAGAGTAAAGGGGTTAATTGAAAACAACAAACTTTTGATTCATGCCCATGAATTTTAGTGCTTTTACAGTGCATTATGGGGCATGACTTTGGTAAAATCCTAATGAATAAATTGTCATTTAACTCTTAAATCGATATTAAATGCTTTTTGCATGTGTGAACAGTGTAGATCCAGATCTGCACAGTTCCTCTTTTAATTATTAGGTTTTATTTTTATCAAAAGGCTTAGACAGTATAGATCCTGATCAGATGGAATGGATGTGCCGGCTGATCATAATCTATATAGGTTGCATATGCATGAGGCACGCCAAGGGAAAAGGTACCTTTGGTCATTTTTGTGTCTTTTTTGATGTTACTAAATTTAGAAAGAACTTTCAAATTTCTGTCATTTTCTCATAACAAAACAGTGATTTTGTTAACACATTTTGACAATAAAATGGTATTTTTTCTGCGAATTGCATAATATTTAATGTCGTCTGCTCAACTTTATGACCTCGTTTCAAGGATTGACGTCAACTGCCCGAAGGTACATTTTCCCGTGGGATGCCTCGCATATATAAAGAGTAAAGGGATAAATTTGGCCTATAGAAATTTATGAAGAATAGACATTCGAATATTCAAAATTTTGAGTGTTTTTTTTTTTATGAAAAGTAGAACAACTACGTGTAGGTTATAGTTCATATATTGGAATTGTATGCGAAATTAAAACCAAGTGAGCCGAAGGCGAACGCAGGTTTTAATTCGCATACAATTACAATATATGAACTATAACTTGCTTACAGTTCACCAGCCCCTTTCATGTCGGAGAGCGAGCCAGACAGATTGGATTGACATTTGACAGCTTGAGTCGCAATATTGACTCAATAAGTCAGTTATTGGTGTCACCAATAACCCAATATATGAAATAAATCGAGCTAGAAATTCAAAAATGCAAGGGTTGTGATTGGCTGAAAAAGTATGGTGAACTGTAACAAAATGATAAACCTCATGGAACGGAAGAAGACTGTGTTTGATTAATACCAAATCACACATTTGACAAATTAAACCTGAGCATTATATGATATTGATGTTTATATAAAAATTCTTTGATATCTATGTGAACAATTTGTTGATATCTGTGGGTACACTTTGTTCTCTATTGCAGAAACTATCAAATATGCATTTATTTTGATATTGGTTGCTGACAAGAAATGTCATTTTAGTCCGAGCCTTTAACTAATAGACTACCAATAAACAATGGTGGCTTTGAATGTTTTTAGAAATGGATATATTTTTGGGTTATATCTTTATCAAATCACAAGGTCTTTCAACCTTACCTTATTAATACATGTCAATTGATAAACATTATAATAAGTTAGATTCATGTACATTTTTAAGTTTGTGGAACTGCAAATATACAGAATGCAAAGCAGACTGTGGGGTAAATTTCCATTTTTTAAATATCAGTTACCAGAAAAATTAATTTTATAGTTATCCCACAATAAGACATGAAAAATGCAAAGTTATTTATAGGCAAACCATAACAGTTGGGTTATAATAATAATTTAGGGAAAACCATAGGGGGCCGGGACAGTTTTGGGATGGTGTGGGATGCCTTTTAGAACTAAAATCTGTGACTGATATAATATAACATTAATGTTATATTATATCAGTCACAGATTTTAGTTCTAAAAGGCACCCCACACAATCCCAACACCACCCGGACCCCCTATGGGGAAAACTGTAATTAGTTGTTTATGAGATTTTTGCTTCTTGACATACTGGTAGTCTTATGACCTAGACCTGCCCCCACTTCCCACTGCACCCCTGCATTGATAGTATGACCTACCCCTGCCCCCCCTTTCATTTATGGTATGACATAAATACTACTACAGTGAAACCTTGCTATTAACCCTTTACTCCATATATATGCCTTTTTGCACATGTGCCACCAGTGTGGATCTAGATCAGCTGGCACATTTGGGCTGTCTAATCAGGATCTACACTGTTTGCTTTTTTGGTTTATTTGATTATTTCCGATCCAGATCAGATGACATGAATGTGCCTGCTGATCTGAATCTACACTAATCACACATGCATTAAAAGTCATATATATGCAGTAAAGGGTGGATTTGCGGGCTGATCTGGATCTACACTTGTCGCCCATGCATAAAATGCATATATATGGAGGAAAGGGTTAATTAGCAATATGGTAATACAGTAAAACCCCTCATCTGTGCTGTCTGATCAGAATCTGCACTGGTCACATTTTGTTCAGAAATAACCTGATGAATCAAAAAGCGAACAGTTTAGATCCTGATCAGATCGAACAGATGATCTGGATTATACTGTTCACACTTGCAATAAAGGTGTATCTATGGATGGAGGAAAGGGTTAAAAGATAATGGATTGATCATAACACATCAAGCTGCCGATTCACAGTTCAGGGTGGAATACTTTAATATCTCAATTGTAGTTAATATTATTTTTTCCACTAGATAAGTGCCCAAGGTTATAAAACTGAGTTTGGAAACCAGTCTCAAATCTCAAGCATCTGATTGGCTGAAATGGCGACCAGTCGCCATTTCAGCCAATCAGATGCTTGAGATTTGAGACTGGTTTCCAATCTCAGCTTTATAACCTTCAGACAATGCATATTAATGACTGAAAAGGATCCAATTTTTGCTAAAATTTTGGACTACCGTCATTGTTCGAATATAAGCCGCACTCATGTATAAGCCGCACCGCCCCAAACGTGAAAGAACAGATGAAAATGGCTTAATGAAAAGTATAAGCAGCCAAACCTGTGTATAAGCCGCACCCCCAAATTTTTACTTCCAAATCCTGGGGAAAAAGTGCGGCTTATATTCAAACAATGACGGTAGTCAGTGCATTTTAGGATCTGTTTTTGAGTGAATTTTACTGCATTCATAACACTATAACTATTTTGGCTTTAAATAATTTCACTCAAACAATGATTTCGTAAGCATATTTTATCACAGTTACTTTGTTTAAAGGTCTTCTTCAGTTTAAATTACGAATTTTGGTATTTGAAAACACTTAAATCAATATTTTCATCCTGATAAGTGACCAGGCATCTTTAATTAGAACCTATACAATAAAGGTATACTCTACAAGCCTTGTAAACTCAAAATCAATTGGTTGTCATAGCATTTAATTCAATAAATCATCTCTAGTGTTTGATAACATTTATCCTATGACTCGATTCCAGTAATTACATTGACCCCATAGGAAACTGTAAGTGTGAGGTCCGTGAAATCAATCATTGGTGCAGGTGACTTAATCAATACTTAATGTTTCTCCTGGATTTAGTGGATATTTAATTTGCCATCTTTGATTGGTCAATTTAACCCTTTACTCTAAAGATACACTTTAATTGGGTAGTCAAACAGTGCTATCTGATCAGGATCTAAACAGATGTGCCAGCTGACCTAGATCTAAACTGATCACCCATGAATTGTGATAAAATTCAGTGGATATTTTTGATGCCCTCTTTACACTTTTATTAGGTGCAGGCAAACTGCCTTCTGATCAGGATCTAAACTGTTTGCTTTCAGATTTATTAGGATCTAAACTGATCACCCATTTGATAAAAGTTTATATATGGAGTAAAGGGTTTAGTGGAAAGTAACACTCAGTGCAACTGGATATTTCAAGTTGTCATCTTTGGTTGGTCAATTTTAATTGGAAATACACTCAGCGCAAGTGGATATTTAAAGTTGTCAACTTTGATTGGTCTATTTAAATTGGAAATACACTCAGCGCAAGTGGATATTTAAAGTTGTCATCTTTGATTGGTCAATTTTAATTGGAAATACACTCAGTGCAAGTAGATATTTAAAGTTGTCATCTTTGATTGGTCTATTTAAATTGGAAATACACTCAGCGCAAGTGGATATTTTATGTTGTCATCTTTGAATGGTCAATTTTAATTGGAAATACACTCAGTGCAAGTGGATATTTAAAGTTGTCATCTTTGATTGATCTATTTAAATTGGAAATACACTCAGCGCAAGTGGATATTTTATGTTGTCATCTTTGATTGGTCAATTTTAATTGGAAATACACTCAGTGCAAGTGGATATTTAAAGCTGTCATCTTTGATTGGTCTATTTAAATTGGAAATACACTCAGTGCAAGTGGATATTTTATGTTGTCATCTTTGATTGGTCAATTTTAATTGGAAATACACTCAGTGCAAGTGGATATTTAAAGTTGTCATCTTTGATTGGTCAATTTTAATTGGAAATATACTCAGTGCAAGTGGATATTTAAAGTTGTCATCTTTGATTGGTCTATTTAAATCGGAAATACACTCAGTGCAAGTGGATATTTTATGTTGTCATCTTTGATTGGTCAATTTTAATTGGAAATACACTCAGTGCATGTGGAAATTTTAAGTTGTCATCTTTGATTGGTCAATTTTTATTGGAAATACACTCAGTGCAAGTGGAAATTTTAAGTTGTCATCTTTGATTGGTCAATTTTAATTGGAAATACACTCAGTGCAAGTGGATATTTAAAGTTGTCATCTTTGATTGGTCAATTTTAATTGGAAATACACTCAGTGCAAGTGGATATTTTAAGTTGTCACCTTTGATTGGTCAATTTTAATTGCAAATACACTCAGTGCAAGTGGATATTTTAAGTTGTCATCTTTGATTGGTCAATTTTAATTGGAAATACACTCAGTGCAAGTGGATATTTATAGTTGTCATCTTTGGTTGGTCAATTTTAATTGGAAATACACTCAGCGCAAGTGGATATTTTATGTTGTCATCTTTGATTGGTCAATTTTAATTGGAAATACACTCAGTGCAAGTGGATATTTAAAGTTGTCATCTTTGATTGGTCTATTTAAATTGGAAATACACTCAGTGCAAGTGGATATTTTATGTTGTCATCTTTGATTGGTCAATTTTAATTGTAAATACACTCAGTGCAAGTGGATATTTAAAGTTGTCATCTTTGATTGGTCAATTTTAATTGGAAATATACTCAGTGCAAGTGGATATTTAAAGTTGTCATCTTTGATTGGTCTATTTAAATCGGAAATACACTCAGTGCAAGTGGATATTTAAAGTTGTCATCTTTGATTGGTCAATTTTAATTGGAAATACACTCAGTGCAAGTGGATATTTTAAGTTGTCACCTTTGATTGGTCAATTTTAATTGCAAATACACTCAGTGCAAGTGGATATTTTAAGTTGTTATCTTAGATTGGTCTATCTCAATTGGAAATACACTCAGTGCAAGTGGATATTTTATGTTGTCATCTTTGATTGGTCAATTTTAATGGGAAATACACTCAGTGTGAGTGGATATTTTATGTTGTCATCTTTGATTGGTCAATTTTAATTGGAAATACACTCAGTGCAAGTGGATATTTAAAGTTGTCATCTTTGATTGGTCAATTTTAATTGGAAATACACTCAGTGCAAGTGGATATTTATAGTTGTCATCTTTGATTGGTCAATTTTAATTGGAAATACACTCAGTGCAAGTGGAAATTTTAAGTTGTCATCTTTGATTGGTCAATTTTAATAGGAAATACACTCAGTGCAAGTGGATATTTAAAGTTGTCATCTTTGATTGGTCAATTTTAATTGGAAATACACTCAGTGCAAGTGGAAATTTTAAGTTGTCACCTTTGATTGGTCAATTTTAATTAGAAATACACTCAGTGCAAGTGGATATTTTAAGTTGGTATCTTTGATTGGTCAATTTTAATTGAAAATACACGCAGTGCAAGTGGATATTTTATGTTGTCATCTTTGATTGGTCAATTTCAAGTGGAAATACTCTCAGAGCAAGTGGATATTATAAGCTGCCATCTTTGATTGGTCAATTTAAAGTGAAAATCATTTTTGTGCAAACATTTTACATGTATTAGTATTTCTTAATCAATGTTTCAATTTGTTTAATCATCAACTCAGTAGAATCACAGACTTTGATTCCATGCTTAAAACTTATAAGTTGATATTAAATATGACCTTAACGTGAAACATGACTCCCTTTCCTTTTACTTTACCGATTCAGTATTTCACACTTATATCAATATTTACTAACCCTCAAAAGTGGGCAGTATATTATATTGTATAAGAAGTTATTTACCTAACAATCTTTCGTTTGTTTATATAAAGCAAGCCTTTTGCTGTTTCATATAAAATGAGAATTTACATAGAACTGGATGTTCATTTTACTTAGTTTTTGCTGATATTCGGATGTTAGTTTAAATAGTAAGGAAATATTTAGCTGTTGGATATATATTATATAAACTGTTATGGATATGAATCTCTATAGGTAAGTAGGTTAACCCTTTACTCCACGGGATATGGCTGATATCCCATGGGTGAATAGAGTAGATTCAGATCAGCCAGCACATTAATGTCATCTGATCAGGATCTACACTGTGTGATTTGGATTCATTATGCTATGTATAACCAACAAGCAAACTGTGTGCATGGATATGCCAGCTGATCTGGATCTACACTGGTCATACATGCCATAAAACCTGTACCTATCCTTTAACTCCATATGGGGCGCGTCACGGGAAAAGGTACCTTCGGACAGTTGACGTCAATCTTTGAAATAACGTCATAAATTTGAGCAGACGACATTATTTATTATGCATTTCGCGGTAAAAATACCATTTTATTGTCAAAATGTGTAACACAATCACATTTTAGTTATAAGAAATTGATAGATAGTTGTAAGTTCTTTCTAAATTTAGTAAAAACTAAAATATCACTAAAAATGTCCGAAGGTACCTTTTCCCGCGACGCGCACCATATGTATTGGTCACATATGCGACTAGTGTAGATCCACATCCATGTTGTCTGATCAGGATCAACACTGTTTGCTTCTTGGTAAAAATAAAATAAAGAATCAAAAAGGGATCTGTGTAGATCCTGATCAGATGGCACAGAAATGTTGTCTGATATGGATCTTACCTGTTCGTCGATATATAACAGCCATATCTTATGGAGTAAAGGGCTAAGGAGTAAAGGGTTCACTCAGTTCTCTTATATGGAGCGCGCCACAGGAAAAGGTATCTTCGGTCATATTTTGTGACATTTTAGTTGTTACTATATTTAGAATAAACTTACAACTGTTCACTAATTTCACATAACTAACAAGTGTTTTTCTTAAACATTTTGACAATAAAACAACATTTTTAACGCGAAATGTATAATAATTAATGTCGTCTGCTCATCTTTATGACGTCATTTCAAAGATTGACGTCAACTGTCCGAAGGTACCTTTTCCTGTGACGCGCCCCATATTTGTTACAGACAGTAAAACTTGGAGAGAAGTCAAATTTTATTGCAATCATAATAATTACTACAGTAATTGCAATAATATTCGTGGGCAAAATTTTTTTTGTTTACCATTGGATACCATTTTTACGGGTTTATAAATTCCTGGATCTTAACTTTCTAAACTATGTTTATGTTCATTTCTTCATTTTGTGGTGCTTTTATTTTTGCAGCGCGATCAGCCTATTGACATCCTTGAAAAATAAGTATGCCACAAACATAAATGATTTTGCAATATTTTGTTTTGTGGAATTTTTATTGTTTGTTGTATCAATGCCGATACACAAGGAACTAGATGACTAATGGAACTTTACTTGAACATAAATTTTATTAGTTAAACCTGTAAATTAAATTTTTTGGATTTAAAGCATGTTAAATTATGGATAAACACAGGAAAAATAGGAAATACCGAAGAAAATCATTTGTGAAACTAAAACATAAAAGGAAAAAGAAGTAAATAATTTTTGTTACTTTACTTTAGAAATAGCCATGTTCGTAATTCTTATTTGAGTTGGACACATACTTAAATACAGTCCAATAGCTACCACCATTTAAGGTAGAGATTTGAAACTTAATATACATGTAGTTGTCTGACATCTCAGTAGCAACTATCAGGACAAGTTTCGTAACTCTTAACTACATTTTGGCAAAGTTATGCCCCTTTTTCACTTAAAATTTCAAAAGAAAATCTGGTTTTGTCGTCATTTCTTGTCAAGATTGTTGTGAAAAAATGTTTATTATTATACTTTCAGGGTAGATTTCAATGGACATGACTGGCCGGCTGATAGTCCTGTCTCGAGATCATATGATGTGAGCAACACAAGCACCAAACTTATCATTCTCAATAACAAGTATGGCAAGGTAAGGTCAAAGGTCAGGGTTAACCCTTTCCTCCATATATACACATTTTTAGCTCGACTATTCGAAGAATAGGGGAGCTATCCTTCTCGCCCCGGTGTCGGCGTCGGTGTCGGCGTCCGTTAAACAAAAAATGCACTTTGGTCCATTTCTTGAAAACTACTTATGATATCAACTTGAAACTTGGAATATATATTCACTATCAAATTCTACATCATTACCAACAACACCCATAACTCTGCTACAAATATTTTTCAAGTTATGCCCCTTTTTCACTTAAATTTTGCGTTAAGGAAAATATGCACTTTGGTCCATAACTTATAAACTACTTGAGATATCAACTTGAAACTTGGAATATATATGTACCATCAAATTCTACATCATTACCAACAAGACCCATAACTCTGCTGTCAATATATTTCAAGTTATGCCCCTTTTTTCTTATATTTTGTGTCAAATAAAATATGCATTTTGCCCCTAACTTTAAAACTACTTGAGATATTGCCTTGAAACTTGAAATATATTTTCACCATCAAAATCTACATCATAACCAACAAGACCCATAACCCTTCTTCCAATATTTTTCAAATTATGCCCCTTTTTCGCTTACATTTTGTGTTAAGCAAAATATACAGTCGGCCCTTAACTTCATTATGAATAGAGGGATTTCAAAATAACTTGGCACAAATGTTCACCATGACAAGGCGGTGTGTCGCGTACAATACCCATGCCTGTAGGTCCAAGGTCAAGGTCACTGTTACTAAAAATAGAATTTTCTTGCAAAATCGTGTCCGCTCTGTAACTTTGTTTTTTCTTATTGGGTTTTTAAATAACTTGGTATAATTAATCACCATATCAAGACGGTGTGTCACGTACATGCCCAAGCCTGTAGGTCAATGGTCAAGGTCACTGTTAATAAAAATAGAATTTTCTTGTCTAGGCTGTTACTTTGTTATGAATGGAGGGATTTCAAAATATCTTGGCACAAATGTTCACCATGATAAGGCGGTGTGTCCGCACAATACCCATGCCTGTAGATCCAAGGTCAAGGTCACTGTTACTAAAAATAGAATTTTCTTGTCCAGGCTGTAACTTTGTTATGAATGGAAGGATTTCAAAATAACTTGACACAAATGTTCACCATGACAGGGCGGTGTGTCACGTACCATGCCCATGCCTGTAGGTCAAAGGTCAAGGTCACTGTTACTAAAAATAGAATTATGTTGTCCTGGCTGTTACTTTGTTATAAATGGAGGGATTTGAAAATAACTTTGCACAAATGTTCATGAAAAGGCAGTGTGTCTGCACAATACCCAAGCCTGAAGGTCCAAGGTCAAGGTCACTGTTACTAAAAATAGAATTTTCTTGTCCAGGCTGTAACTTCATTATAAATGGAGGGATTTCAAAAAAGCTTGACACAAATGTTCACCATGAAAGGGCAGTGTATCGCGTATTATTCCCATCATTGCACTTGAGTGTCTGAAAATGATGCATAGCGGGGCATCCGTGTCCTATTGACACATTTCTAGTTTCACTTATATTTTCACTTAAGTGCACTTAATCGATAACTTTGCTGTAACATTACTGAAGTGATTGATATTTGACTAAAAGTAAATGTCTCTAATAAAAAATTACTAACAAGTTTTCTAACAAATTCAGAAATATTTCATAGTTATTCCCCTATTCAGTTTAATATTTATGGTACATTTAGGAATTATTTCTGTTATTTAAAAAGAATTTCTCCCGTACCATTCACTTGTTAATATTTTTCCTGATTGCACATGAATGTATGGCCATAGTTGTTATTGTTTTAATCTTCAAATTGCATTTGTTTCAAATGATTCGAATAGTCGAGCATGCTGTCTCCTCTGACAGCTCTTGTTACGCATGTGTCACCAGTGAAGAACCAGATCAGCCAGCACTTCTGTGCCATCTGATCAGGATCAGCACTGGTCGCATTTTGGTCAAGAATAACCTAATGAAACAAAGGGAAACAGTTTAGATCCTGATCAGATGGCACTGATGTGCCAACTAATGTGGATCGAAACAGTTCGCCCATGCAATAAAGGTGATCTGGATCTACACTGGTCCCACATGCTTAAAAATGCATATATACGGAGGATGGGGTTAATGTGAGAAGAGTTGCAATAATGAGGATAAGACGAATAATGTTTAAAACTTCAATTAATTTTTGCAGTTACAGTCATGTACAACAGTATTATATTCTCGTTACATAATGTTAATATACTGTATAAGTGGATAATTTTGCTGGCATAAAAGTTCGCGTTTTCTGTTTTGCCGGCGTTTCGCGTGCAGAAATGTTCGCGAAAAATTGATTTCATGAAATTCGTAAAAATTACACGTTGTTGTATTCACTCTAAATTATTTGGTTGTCAAAAATTTCATGGAAGAAATTGAAAGTAGTCTTCCCAAAACTTTGATTGTTAAATGACAAACTGTGAACATCGTGATCCGACAGTCAATAAGAACCATCAATGAATTGTTTGCCCTTTTAAAAGATTACTCTATTATTAACGATAATCCGGTGTGAAATCTGACCTCAGTTTATAGTTTTTTAAGGAATTGTCGTTTAGTTTATCAAATTTAATTAGTACAATTGTGTATAAGTTTTGATTTTTGGTATTAATTGTACGTTTACATGGCTTTTAATCTGTACAGATATACTATGTCGTCTTGTAATAAAGTTCAATGATCATAATGTTTTGTTTTACCATAGTCTGGTGTAAGGGTAAAATTTTGCTTGTACATAAGCTCTAATTTACGCTGGCTGATAATTTCGCGATTTTAATCAAATCGGGAAATACGCGAACATTACATCCTCGCGAACATTACCACTTATACAGTATATTGAATAAACCATATAAACCAACAAACATTTGTACAAAAACTGCCTTCATCATTAAAAGGATAAAAATAAGGAAATATAGGCCAATAGATACACCTATTGAATCATTTATTATCTGTTAGTTCCGCTACTGGTGTTCAATCTTTTGTAAAATCTGCCACCATAAACCGGTGTAGACAATAAAGATATTTTATTCATGCAATCAATTAAACCCAATTAATTTTAGATTGTAGAGATTTTATTTTCTATGACAATATTTTTATAAAATTTTCAGCCTGCAAATCAGGATTAACTCGTGCATAGTGAGCTACTGTAAAATCTGTCGCCATAAACCGGTGTAGAGCAAAAAGATATTAAATTCATGCAATCAATTAGACCCAATTAATTTTAGATTATAGAGATTTTATTTTTAATGACAATATTTTTATAAAATTTTCAGCCTGCAAATCAGGATTAATTCATGCATAGTGTGCTACTGTGCTACTGTAAACCAATGCATTTTGGCAAGGTCAGAAATATTCACGAAAATTTATAGTTTTTGCTTTTTTTCAAATTTCTGAAAAAAAAATTTTCATAATCCTCCAGACCTATTCGCGAAATTTAATTTTCACAATTCAGTGCTATCCACAAATATAGCAAAAATTAATTGGTTGCAAATTTTGTTGGTTTACTGTGTCTCCCTAACTCTTAGAATATATTATAGGGATCGGACTAACAAAGTATTCAATTATGAAATGAGCAACTTTTACCATGGACATACCTCATTTGCTTTTACTTTATTGCCATATATTATAAATCTCCTGCCGCAGTCAACAATAAATTTAATACCCATGCCAATTTCACAAAGAACCATATGCTAAGTTTTTATAACTTGGAAACCAGATTGCTGAGATCTGAGACTGGTCTCAAGTCTCTGCTTTTTACCTTGAGACCTGGCACAAATCTTATTGAATTGAGACTGGAAACCAGTCTCAGATCTCAAGCTTCCTAATGGTCTGTTCCAAAACTGTCCTTAATTTCAGCCAATCATCTTGCTGAGATATGAGTCTGGTCTCCAGGCTCAGGTTTATAACACTAGGATCTAGAGGACCAATTAAAAAAGATTCTAGCTGACAACAGTTTAAGAATTTTACTCTTTATTTACAGAAATCTACAAGACTCAGGGGATACTATACCGGACCTAAGAGACCAGAGAGGTGAGTCTGCTGTACCTGTATACTGTAGTATCATTATATTTCGAGGAGGATTAATGTTCATGTATTTCACGTCATAGAGGAAGTACAAGCAATCAAACCCTAGTGAAATCAAACCATCGTATATCTAATTTTATTCTACATCTAATAAATTCATCCAATTAGCGTCCTTTAATTGTACCACGTGACTGTCCAATATTTTCCCGTATTGGATCCAAAAAAGTCCGTATTTTTTTCATATTGGATGATTAAGTGCAAATGCACTTTAACATTGTTTTACAACGATAAAAGCCGTTGACCGTAAAAATGATCCGAATGAAAAAAAAACATGTGGTCGTGTAGGCGCTTGTCTTTCAATACACACTGAGACGAGTAAAGCGTCTGGTGACAGTGACTCATTGTTGTCGTCTGGTTCAATCAGACAATGTCATCATGTTAACTGATAAAGAAATTTCGGAATTTGTCATGCTTCATTTGTAAGATGTAGAATAAAAAGGTTATTAGACGCTTTACTGTACAATACGGGATATATTTGGACTCGTACACAGCTTGAAAAGTCATATTGGACTCGCCTAACGGCTCGTCCAATATGATTTTTCAAGCTGTGTACTCGTCCAAATATATTCCCGTATTGTACAGTAAAACGTCTAATAACCTATAAGTATAGAAATAATACAAGTGCACGATAATCTGGATCTACTTTGTTCACTTTTCAATTATTTTGATCAAGAAGTGATCAATCGGCATAGAAGTACAGGTTGATTTGGATCTACACTGTTCGCCCATGGGATATCTGCCATATCAATTGAGTACTGTAAATTGTTAAGTAGACACATTAATGTTGTTTAACATCTCAAATATCATTCAGTAATCATGGTAATACTTTGTTAAAATAATAGTCCTGTAAATAAGCCTCTTTAACCCTTTCCTCCATATATTCGCATTTTTACGCATGTGTACCCAGTGTAGATCCAGATCACAGTACACTTTTGGCCAACGCAATAAAGGTGTGTCTATGGAAGAAAGGGTTAATCCATCATTGATATAGATGATTTTCAAAGTAAACGTTTGTCATTCTGAATAGAATTAATTTAAGTGGAAGGCAAACAGTATGTTGGTAGTTTAGTTTCTAATCAATATCAAATGGTCAGGAGTTTTGAAACACAAGTTTAAAGTCATAACGATTCTCTAAAAGAGAAACCCACTTTTACAACCAGTCCTTGTAAACTGATCAGGGCAAACATTTAAAAAACATCCATGTAAAAACACCTATGTTTACTTTAGAGAGAACAACCCTTGTTAAAATAACGACTTTTGATGGTCCATTCTGATAATGTTGGGTTGGCCATACTGAACGAGATTTTGTTTAAAACATTGGAAAGAAACCATATTACTGGGTATTTCTTGTCTTTTTTCAGAAATATTGACCCTGATCGACACAGAGGTATGTACTGGTGATCATTAAGTTTTTTATATTTACACTTCAACTTTTGCGTCTATGATAAAGTCTTTTTCATCAAACGGATCATAATTTCTGTTAGTAAACAGTGTGATGTTTTATTTTAAAAGGTGTGGCTTATAGAGCCGTTCATAATTAATTGGACGTTGCTCAATGTTTTGACGTGTGACGTCGCCGAGCACGCACGTTTTGCCACGAGTAACTACGAAAAAGCGTGCCGTCATTCAGTGTGTCGTCAACATTGCTGTTCCAACAGCCTTTTCATCAAATATTGATTCAATCCTCAAGTAAAATGCCCAATTGATAAACAAGCAATTGATAAACAAGCACTTCATATTTTGATGTCATCAGAGTCATTTTAGGGAACTATATAATTTTATGATTTTGAACCAAGACTTTAATTTTCATGAAAATGGATATCAATGAATGCTTTTGATAACCAGATGAAATATTTCAGCTCCGTCCCCCAGAAATCCCAGATTTCATGAAGCTTGTTACGACTCTAGTTCACCTAAATTTGAGCCTGCAATAAAGACAGACCTGGAATGGATCAACACCAGCCACAGACCACCAAATGCTCTGATCGGTAAGATCATTGTACCATATGTGCTAATAAAAATGTACTGTGATATTATTATATTTTGCGGGGGGTTTAAATTTTGTGTATTTCGCAGTGGTTTAAATTTTGTGTATTTTGCAAAAAACAAATCCCAGCAAAGTTAAACTATTGAATATCTAATATATTAAGAATAATACAAATGCAATATTTATGCCTGCACAAAAACTTTTACATGAAATTTCATTGACGCAAAATTTAATGATTTCACAGTACTTTATAACATAGTAACTGAAAGTAGAGAAAAAAAATATCCATGTCAGAAATAGCCACATTCTGAAAAATTTAATGCTGCCTCCCAACACAAGACAAATAATAGAGAGGTTTGAGAGGATGTGTTTATAATATATTAATCAATAATTGTGAATATAAAAATGATTTACAAAGATTAGACACTTAGGGTCTATCACCTTGGAAAAGCCAGCAGCAAAGCATTTTTCCATGGGATATGTCTTACATCAAATGGGCAACTAGTCTGGATCCAGATCAATGGCACAACCTTGCAGACTGATCAGGATCAACACTTGTCAGTCACCAAAATCCAAAAAGTGTAGATCCAGATCAGTGGGCACTCATGGATGTGCAAGCTGATATAGATCTACACTGTTTGCTCATGGGATAAAAGACATATCTATGGAGAAAATGGTTAATAGATATTTTGGGAGGGTTTGAAGTATGGTTTTACGAGCCATATAAATAACCCTAGTTTCTGATTGATAATGCAGTGGTCTCAGTGGGGAGTTTTCCTGGGCAATATTGACCATATGCCTCAGCAATTTTAGTAGAAAAGCACCCTGTTTGTTTGTTTGAGCCCAGAATTCTTTTTTCATTTACCTTTTTCTCCATATATATACATATGTATGCCTTTTTTGTGAATGAACAATGTAGATCTAGATCAGCCAGCATGTCCATGCAATCTGATCAGGATCTATACTGTTTGCTTCTTGATCAGAAATAGCCTAAAGAACCAGAAAGTAAACAGTGCAGATCCTGGTCAGATGGCATAGATGTGCCAGCTGATCTAGATTTACACTGTTCATCCATGTGAAATTAGAAATCAAGTATTATAAAAGGCTTGTATAGGATAAAGTGTTTAACCTCGTTCTTGTATGAAAGATAATGAAATCACTGTGATGTATATAGGAGTGTTGCTAAATTTGAGCAACGAGTACCGTGTTCCGGAACCAAAGGAGTACCGAGTTCCGGAACCATTGGATAACAGCTCGGAGAAAGACGCTATTTCCCTGAATGCAGACAAAATTAGCAGACAGACTGATTCAGTTTCCATTAATTTATCGAGTATATTTGATGAAAGATCGGATGATAAATCGGAAAACCGGTCTTTCATACCAACAAGACCTCCATTACATCAAGGTTTCTGGAGTGGTTATGTTGTCCACGTCTTATTTTCCATTTTCATTGTGATATAATTTAATACATTGAATGTGGAGTTTAACAATTTCATTTTTTGTGTGTTATTGTAACAGTTATGTGTTAATTAGGATTTGTGTTGTTTCTCACTAAAATGGATAGGGCTACTGTCCTTAAATATGGGGAAGATAAAGCAGAATTTCTGAAAAGCTTTAAGTACAAAAAGGGGCATAACTTCATCAAAGAATGTGGCATCATCATGAGCGTGTTGTATATATAAGCAATATAATTTGAAAGTTTGATGTAAAAATATTAAGAAATGACAAAGTTATAGCCAACGTTAAGTTTTCGTGTAAAAATCCAAGTACAAAAAGGGGCATAACTCCATCAAATGTGACCTTGACCTTGAGAATTTGGCATCATCTCAAGCATGTTGTCATAAGCAATATAATTTGAAAGTTTGATGAAAAAATATTAAGAAATGACAAAATTATAGCCAACGTTAAGTTTTCGTGTAAAAATCCAAGTACAAAAAGGGGCATAACTCCATCAAATGTGACCTTGACCTTGAGAATTTGGCATCATCTCGAGCATGTTGTCATAAGCAATATAATTTGAAAGTTTGATGAAAAAATATTAAGAAATGACAAAATTATAGCCAACGTTAAGTTTTCATGTAAAAATCCAAGTACAAAAAGGGGCATAACTCCATCAAATGTGACCTTGACTTTAAAAATTTGGCATCATCTCGAGCGTGTTGTCATAAGCAATATAATTTGAAAGTTTGATAAAGAAATATTAAGAAATGGCAAAGTTATAGCCAACGTTAAGTTAAGAAATTATATGCCCTGCTCTAAGCTTTTCATTGACACAGCAGTATTAAAAAATAGTATGCCCTGTCTGAAGCTTTTCATTAATAAAGCGGAATTAAGAAACAATATGCCCTGCTCTCAGCTTTGTATTGATGCATCAGTATTGAGAAAAAATATGCCCTGCCCTAGCTTTTCTTCAATACAGCAGTGTAAAGAAATATTATGCTCTGCCCAAAGCTTTTCAATGATACAGCAGTGTAAAAAAATAATATGCCCTGCCCAAAGCTTTTGATTGACACATCAGCATTAAGAAATATTATGCCCTGCCCTAAGCTTATCATTTTTAGAATAATATTATTTAGTTGATAAGATAGTCGAGAATAATATTATTTAGTTGATAAGAAAGTCGAACTAATAATAATAATATAATTTCTAAAAGGAGCATATTTGTCAGAATGTGAGTAAATTAAAACATTTAACATTCTCTAGTGTTATACTTCACTGTTGATTTTCTTCTAGAATCTTTTCATCAAATCACTGTCTTTAGCTTATATAATGGCTATTTATATGACCGGTTATTGGTAACAGCTGAGTGCAGAATCATAAGATAGTAGACCAGTCTCAAAACTCTAGCTTTTGATAGGTTCATTTTGAAACTTGTTTCAATTTCAGCCAATCAATTGCTAAAGATTTGAGACTGGTTTCCAGACTCAGTTTTATTATCTTAGGGCCAGCAAAGTTGATCACAGAAATATCTTTTGTCAACGAGCTTTCATTTTAACCATTTTAAACATGGAAGCAGCTTATAATTATTAACCCATGTGAGACCAGTGTAGACTCAGATCAGCTTGCCATTCCATATAGTTGCATCTGGGTCTACACTTCTTGATCGTAATTCATCTTACAAATTAAAATGCTAACAGTGTAGATCTCTTAATATTTATTTCTCATTCTTCTAAAACATACTAAACTTTAGACTGCAGTTGAAATCTGTATTCATTACCTGCTTCTTTTAGTTGTTTTATCATTTTTGTTCTTACTTAATTTTCTTGTTGCATGTAAAATATTTAGTGTGTTGCTGTCACCAACATATTGTGTGTTTTTGTATATGCACTGTGTGACCCTGCTTAATTTACAACTGAAGCGAGAACTGCATAAAGCTGTATGTATGTATTGATCCAAATATTGAAGTTTGTCTGTTTCAAAAGACCAAGATCTAATATAGAATTCAAGAGAGACTTAAGTGTCTTCATAAATCACTTACTATTTAAAAGCTGTTAGTTTCTGCTAACAATTAGGCACTGTTTAGCTATCATAAAACATCTCGCAGGTGGAAGGATCATAGCTTGGTACAACCAGCCCCCTCAGTGACCCCTGACCCCTGATTCCGCACAACAAATTGCCATGCATTTCCTTTATATCAAATCATGAAAAAAGTTGCCAAAACTTTTTTTTCATAACGATAAATATCTACGTATGATAAAAAAAATTGTTTTGCCAAGGTAAAGGGGATGGGATTCACTTTAGGGGGTGCAGCATTCCAAGGAATGTCATCCTTCCACCTGTGCAGTACCTAGCAAAATTTAACATCAGCAAAATTAATAAAATCCTACAAAACTTAATGTACAAGTCTATGGTAGCATTTGCATTCCCAAAGTAAAAAATCTCTGTAATAAATTGCACTGTTTCTATAACATGAGTAATTGTAATATCATTTTCATGTACTAATTTTAATTTTGCATGCTCATGCACTTAAGCACTTGGATTTACATTCCATTATAACATTAACATCACTTGATCTTTAAATCTTCTTCACATTTTCGAATTAATCAAAATACACTGACACGATATTGACACATTGTCATGTATTGCTTATATAAGTGTAATTGTTTATGACCTACAGTGATAATGTTTTATTGTTTAATCATTTAGCGCGGACGTCAGTGAACCCGAAGCGTCACGCGTCATGCCGTGCGTCACCTGACCTGCAGGTCCTACATGAGAGCCGACCACACAGTCGCTTCTCACTCCCACCAAACAAATACTTCACTAGCAGGTAAACTAGTGTTTTGTTTTTCTAACCATATCATCTATAGAAAATGCTGATTATTAGATTGGTGTATGTCATTGTTGTGATGATTGGGCGGGTATCAACAGTTCACAAAGTTTTTTGTTTAGTTATCTTTTTCTCAGTAACTATTCAATTTGAAACTTATTATAGTTGTCAGAAATTATCAGGACTAACAGTAGCAATTGTCAAGACAAGTTATATAACTCCTGACTTTATTTTGTAATAGTTATGCCTCTTTTACACTAAACTTTTCATTAGTTTTCTTGTTTAAATTCACAATTTTTCATCATGAAAGCCTTATTTAGTCACATTGAGACATTTCTTCTTGTTTTGCTGATTTGAAGCCAAATTTCAGCCCCATTTCAAAGCCAAATCATAAGTTTCATTACTAAAATTTCATTAGAAATTCCCAATAGGAGCAAGCTCTAAAAAAACTATTTTTTATCAGTAACTTGCTTACGATGCAGATGATTCTTTATCACATTAATCCTTTACTCCATATATTCAGGTTTTTATTACATGTGCAGCCAGATCCAGATCAGCTAGCATATCTGTGCTGTCTTATCTGGGTCTAAAATGGTCATTTATTGTCAGAAACCAACTGAATCAAAAGCATATGCCAGGCAGCTGATCTGGATCAACAAAGTTCATCCATGGAATAACAGCCAGATCAGGATCTTAGTAACATCATTCAGGTCTGCAGGAAAGAATGATTTTTTTAAAATATAAGTATAAACTAAACTTGAGGGTTGTAAAATAAATAAGTTTAAAGTAAACTAAAGGGTTAAGGTCTGCAAGAAACCACAATATTTGTTTGTTTTCAGTGAGTTTGCAGATATGAGCATGGGAGAGAAGATATACCTGTGGAGTATAGAGAAAATCTATAACATGGACAGAATGAAGAAACTGAAGCAGGAACAGTATAGGAAACTCCTCGACATGGAGGCCAAAAAAGGTACTGGCATATCATTTTGAGGGATTAGGGCAAAACTGGTTTAGCTTATACAGAATTTTGAAAGAATCAGGCCAGTTTGCACCAAGCCCTAAATTTAATTATGTGAGTATGAATGTTTGTAGGTTGGAGAGAAGTTGGGTGAAAAGTAAAGTCAAGCCTGTCATCTAAGACCTTTCAAGTGATAACCAAAAATTGGAGTTTGCTTTTGTCTGTTTTCTTTTAATCAGTCAGTTGGAATAGCAAAATGTGGTATTAAGCTACCAGTGGGGATACGTGGCACATCACGGGCAAAGGTACCTTCAGACAGTTGACGTCAATCCTTGAATTGAAGTCATAAAGTTGAGCAGATGACATTAATCACTGTGAATTTTGTTGCAAAACGCCATGATTATATTGTCACAATGCGCAACAAAATCACTATTCAATCTTATGAAAATTATAAATAATTGTAAGTCTTTCCAAATACAGTAACAACTAAAATGTAAACAAATATAACTGAAAGGTACCTTTCTCGTGGTGCGTCCATATAAAGGTGATTTAATTTTTCTGACAGGTTACCATGGTTACCAGGAGTATGTCAAGTACATGCGGTATATTGACAGTGCCAAGGATCGCAACTATGGCACAGGATCACCTAGTGACAGACGTTCCAGGTCCTCACAATCTCCGCGATCACTGAGGTCAAGAAGTGCATCAAGTCGAATCATTTCAAACAAGTCTGACACCAAGTAATATGATTTTTAGCACCTTGCATATGTGATATTTGTATCATTGTTTTATAAGTAATTGTGATTGAAACTGTTTGCAGCGTACACTCAAAGAGACTGTTTGCAGCGTACACTCAAAGAAGAATGTTATGAATGTTTCATACCAATATATAATCCAAGATGTAAAGAGATGCACTAACACCCATGCTATAATTTTAAAATACAATGTATTTCTTTTACAACACAGCTTATTTATATCAATATGGTTAATTCGGGTGTTCAAAAAATAAGTATTGCCTCGGTGAACAGTGTAGTCTGATGAGGATCTACACTGTTCTCTTGTAGATCATGTCATACCAAGAAAGGAACTGTGTAGATCTTGATCAGACTGCAAGAATGTACATACAGATCTGGATCTACACTGGTCACACATGAGATAAAAATGTATAGAAAAATGCTTAATCCAGGTACTCTTTCTTTACTTTCTAAAATAACCCCTTGTTTGTCAGGTCCCATGATGACAAGCCAAGTGATGAAACCGAGCAACCAGAAAGGCCGAAAACTTCCATAGGTCAAGTCAGAACTGAGCCCCTAAATGACACCAAGCCTCCAGCTGACGACACCAAACCGCCAGCTGAGGAAACCAGACCCCAACCTGCTGAAACTCGACCCAGGACTACATCTGGTCCTTCAGAAGAACGCAAATCCCTAGGTAGCCAAAAAAGTCTTCAAAAATCACCGTATGCTAGTCGAGCAAGTTCTGCCAAATCTGTAAAATCAGCAACAGGGTCACAAAGGTCATTAAGGTCACAGAAATCAAAATCTAGTGCAGTTTCCCCAAAAAGTGAAGAGCAGAAAAAGGGAGATAACTCTGACAACTCCTTGACAAATGGAGAAGAAGATGTCCATCCACTACACAAAGAGGGCAAGGACCGACCCCTTTCTAGACTAGGGCACCCAGGGGCAGATGACAGAGATAAAGGTATGAGAGCATGAGACAGATTTTTTTATCTAGCTTATGCTTTTATCAGTGTTTTTATGATTGGAGGCTAGTTTAGACATGTTGGCAATAAGTCTTCCTTAAGCAGCAATAATTTGATTTTTTTTTCTTAGAAATAATTCTGAGCAAAACAAATAAAGGCAACACCATAATTTGAGAAAGAATAATCCCTTATCCAGGGAAATAGATTTTTAATCCATTGGATATGGCTTTCATCCTGTGGGCACTGTGAACACTGTAGATCTGGATCAGTTGGCACATGTGATCAGGATTTATACTGTTTGCTTTTAAATTCAGTTGATTATTTCTGACCTAGAAGTGAACAGTGTTGATCCAGATCACATGGCATGCATATGTTGGCTGATCAGATCTAGATCACTGGTCACACATAAAGACCTTTTCATGGAGTAGAGGTTTGAGAAAACTGGTGTTAGAAAAACCCAGTTTTATGCCTTATCGGGAAAACATTGATAAAAGCAGTATTTGTTGTTTGATTGTACATGAGCCCCTTCATGCAAAATGTGGCTTGGGGCAGTTAATGTAATTTCATGAAATAAGGTAAAAAACTGTTGCAGACATTATTGCTTATAAGGCTTTCGTGGGTAATCAGTCAAAGTGGCTCAGTCACATAGAGTTATTGCCCTTGAAATTTGAAAACTTAACAAAATTAACAATGTCTGCTCTCTAACGGGTGTGTTTTCTGGCAGTTTGGCTTGCTTGTTTAATATTTCCATATCAGCCTTTCAATTCATACTTTATGTGACAACAGGGTTGTGATTAAGCTAAAATCTATTGGTCAAATCACATTTGACAGTATCTTTGTCAGTGGAAAGCCAGAAGGGATCATCTGTCTTCCTTTTTCAATAGACAAGATTTTTATTTTTTTTTAATTAGGTATTTGTTGTTCTTGTAAAATATTAATGGGTGACATAAGTGTTGTTTTTGCTAAATATCCTTGCTTTCAGATTTGCATTTCATTGGGATGAATGCAAAAATGTTCTATTTGCTTTTTTATTTAATATCACTTGGAACCTTTTTGCTTTCACCCTTCAATTTGTTAAAAAAAAAATGAAACAAATAGTTGAGCATGCTGTCTCTTCTGACAGCTCTTGCTTTAACACTTTACTCCATAAATACCTGTGTTATTGCATATGCAAGTAGTGCCCAAGATTATAAAACTAAATCTGGAGATCATTCACAAATCTGAAGCATCTGATTGGCTGAAATGGTGACCTTTTCAGCCAATCAGATTCTATTTATTTGAGACTTGTCTCCAATCTTAGTAAGAATCTATATGATCTTGGGTGCTTTTTTAGATCCAGATCAGCTGGCACATTCATGCTTTCTGATCAGGATCTGCACTTTTTGATCAGAAGTAACCTAAGAAAAAAACATGCAAACAGTGTAGATCCTGATCAGATGGCACAGATGCGCAGCTGGTCTGCATCTGCACTGGTCTCACATGCATAAAAATGTATACATACGGAGTAAATGGTTAAAAGCTATTTAACCCTTTTCTCCATAGACACACCTTTATTGTGTGGGCAAACAGTGTAGATCCAGATCAGCTGGCAAATCCGTGCCGTCTGATCAGGATCTTCACATTTCGCTTTTTGATTTGTTAGGTTATTTCTAACCAAAATGAAACCAGTGCAGTTCCTGATTAGACGGCATTGATGTGCTGGCTGATCTGGATCTACACTGGTCCCACATGCGTAAAAATGCGTATTTATGGAGGAAAGGGTTAATAAACAGCCATCAAACAACTTACCACTCTCTCTCTCTCTTAGATGATACTCCTATCGTAGATTAAGTAGGTAAGTAATGGACACAGAAATAGTTGATATTTTGACCTGGTCTTGGTGTTATTTTCACTTAAGCGTTTACTCCATGGACGTGGTTTATATTCCAAGAGTTATCATTGTAGATACAGATCAGTTTGCATCGTGTTCAGAATAATCTAAGAAATCTAATAATAACCAGTGTAGATCCTGTTCAGACTACAGAGCTGTGATGGCTGATCAAGATCTACATAGGTTGCACATGGGGTAAAAAAAGTGTCCATGGAGCAAATGGTTAATTTAGTTGCATAGCGCACAATTTTTGAAGTACTGGTAACATAAGGTTAAACTGATAACGGCACTGATTTTCAATCACAATTTGGTATTAATGGTTTAATTTCACTGTTGATGACAATTGTCAAATTTTTAAGCGGTAAGCAAACAGCACTTGCAAAATAGCTGATTCATTTAAACAAAGTAGTGAAACTGTAGTATTAAGTACATGTTTAGGATATAGATGCTAGGACACTAGTTTCACACAGTCCTCTGACTCACAGTATCAGCCCTTAACCTTAACCTTTTACTCCATGGGATATGGCTATTACCCCCCTGAACAGAGTAGATCTAGATCAGCAGGCACAGCTGTGCTGTCTCAACAAGATAATTATACACTGTTTGCTTTTAGATTTATTTTTATTAGGCTATTTCTGACCTAGAAGCCATCATTGTAGATCCAGATCAGACAGCACAGATCTGTCAGCTAATCTGGATCTACACTGGTTTTCCATGGGACCTAGAAGCCAGGAGTGTAGATCCTGAGCAGACAGCAAGGATAGACTACACTGTTTTCACAAGCAATAAAACCCATAAATATGAGTAACCTGTTTAAAATAGATAAAATAACATGTGCCCAAGATCATAAAACTAAATCTGGAGATCAGTCTCAAATCTCAGGCATCTGATTGGCTGAAATGGCGACCAGTCGCCATTTCAGCCAATCAGATCCTTGAGATTTGAGACTGATCTCAAAACTTAGTTTTATGATCTTGGGCCATGATTACAGTCAAATTGAGTTACACATCCTAGCAGTGAGATAAAGTCCTTTAATGGCCTCTATTAACCCTTAAATTTACTCCATATAAACCAGGTTGTTTTATGATGTGGGTATCCAGTGTAGATCCAGATCAGCTGGCATATCTTCACTGATCACCGATTCTAGGTTAAAAATAACCTAATAAATCTAAAAGCGAACAGTCTAGATCCTGTTCAGACAGCACATCTGTGCCTGCTGATGTGGATCTACACTGTTTGCTCATGAGATAACAGACATATCTCCTGGAGTAAAGGGTCGAGTTCATGCAAAAAAGTCAGTCATTTGTTCAAACCAACTCTAATGCATGATGGTTATGGTTAAACTTTTATTCCATAAGATACTGGATTCTGCTTATATCCATGTGTGACCAGTGTAGATCCATATCAGTCGGTCAGGATCTACACTGTTCAGTTCTTGGTCAGAAGTAACCTTATGATTCTAAAAGCTAACATCATAGATCCTGATAAGACTGCACAGAAGTGCTGGCTGATCAGGATTATAAGTATCATTCACGTGTGTTGGGTAAAGATCGCGTGATCCAGCCCGAGTGAAATATGCACAAGGGCGGTAACGAGGCTCAAACTCCAAATGAACTGTTTGCACATGGGATATAAGCCCCATCCATAGACTAGAAAATATTTGGAGGTGTTTCTATGACTCTTTTTAGCTCACCTGTCACGTAGTGACAGGGTGAGCTTTTGTGAGGGGGGGTCGTCCGTCGTCCGTCGTCCGTCCGTCCGTCCGTCCGTCCGTTCACAATTGTTGTCCGCACTCTAGCGGACAGAATTTTGGTCCAATCTTCTTCAAACTTGGTCAGAATGTTTATGTCAATGATATCTAGGTCAAGTTCGAAACTGGGTCATGTGACCCTTAAAACTAGGTCACTAGGTCAAAGTAAAGAAAAAGCTTGTCTGCACTCTAGCAGTTGTAATTTTGACCCGTTCTTCTTCAAACTTGGTCAGAATGTTTATCCCAATGATATCTAGGTCAAGTTCGAAACTGGGTCATGTGACTTTGAAATCTAGGTCACTAGGTCAAATTATAGAAAAAGCTTGTCCGCACTCTAGTGGTCGTAATTTTGGTCCTTTCTTCTTCAAACTTGGTCAGAATGTTTATCCCAATAATATCTAGGTCAAGTTCAAAACTGGGTCATGTGACCTTGAAATCTAGGTCACTAGGTCAAATTATAGAAAAAGCTTGTCCGCATTCTAGTGGTCGTAATTTTGGTGCAATCTTCTTTAAACTTGGTCAGAATGTTTATCTTAATGATATCTAGGTCAAGTTCTTTACTGGGTCATGTGACCCTTAAAACTAGGTCACTAGGTCAAATTAAAGGAAAAGCTTGTCTGCACTCTAGCGGTTGTAATTTTGGTCCGTTCTTCTTTAAACTTGGTCAGAATGTTAATCCTAATGATATCTAGGTCAAGTTGGAAACTGGGTCATGTGACCTTGAAATCTAGGTCACTAGGTCAAATTATAGAAAAAGCTTGTCCGCACTCTAGTGGTCGTAATTTTGGTCCGATCTTCTTCAAACTTGGTCAGAATGTTTATCCCAATGATATCTTGGTCAAGTTTGAAACTGGGTCATGTGACCTTGAAATCTAGGTCACTAGTTCAAATTATAGAAAAAGCTTGTCCGCACTCTAGTGGTTGTAATTTTGGTCAGATCTTCTTCAAACTTGGTCAGAATGTTTATCCCAATAATATCTAGGTCATGTTCGAAACTGGGTCATGTAACCTTGAAATTTAGGTCACTAGGTCAAATTATAGAAAAAGCTTGTCCGCACTCTAGCGGTCTAAATTTTGATGCGATCTTCTTCAAACTTGGTCAGAATGTTTATCTCAATGATATCTAGGTCAAGTTCGAAACTGGGTCATGTGACCTTGAAATCTAGGTCACTGGGTCAAATTATAGAAAAAGCTTGTCCGCAATCTAGCAGCCTTAATTTTAGTGCAATCTTCTTTAAACTTGAACAGAATGTTTATCTTAATGATATCTAGGTCAAGTTCGTAACTGGGTCATGTGACCCTTAGAACTAGGTCACTAGGTCAAATTAAAAGAAAGCTAGTCTGCACTCTAGCGGTTGTAATTTTGGTCCGTTCTTCTTTAAACTTGGTCAGAATGTTTATTCCAATGATATCTAGGTCTAGTTTGAAACTGGATCATGTGACCTTGAAATCTAGGTCACTAGGTCAAATTATAGAAAAAGTTTGTCCACACTCAAGTGGTCGTAATTTTAGTCTAATCTTCTTCAGACTTGGTCAGAATGTTTATCCCAATGATATCTAGGTCAAGTTCGAAACTGGGTCATGTGACTTTGAAATTTAGGTCACTAGGTCAAATTATAGAAAAAGCTTGTTAGCACTCTAGTGGTCGTAATTATTTTCAGATCTTCTTCAAACTTGGTCAGAATGTTTATTCCAATAATATCTAGGTCATGTTTGAAACTGAGTCATGTAACCTTGAAATTAAGGTCACTAGGTCTAATTGTAGAAAAAGCTTGTCCGCACTCTAGCGGTCTTAATTTTGATGTGATCTTCTTCAAACTTGGTCAGAATGTTTATCTCGATGATATCTTGGTCAAGTTCCAAACTGGGTCATGTGACCTTGAAATCTAGGTCACTAGGTCAAATTATAGAAAAAGTTTGTACGCACTCTAGTGGTCTTAATTTTTGTCCAAACCATTGAACAGATGTTCGCAGGTGAGCGACCCAGGGTCCCTTGGACCCTCTTGTTTTATAACTGTCATTAGAGCATTTTTGTTACTTTCAATAATCCAATTTTTATTAGGAAACTTGTTGTAAGTATAGGTTATAGTTTATTTGGAGGCTTGTATTAAAATTAAACGGTCAGGCCCAGCACAGCTGGGTGACCGTTTAATTTTTCGTACAAGCCTCCAAATAAACTATAACTTATATAATGGTCGAAATTATTTTTGTAACTGACAATACAGTCGCCGCCTAAACGTATATGGGTATGCACTAAATCAATAGTCAAACTGAAAGCAGATTTGTCATTATATGGCCCGTAAACATGTACTGAGAGAATATTTTGAATTATGCAATTTCTTTATCTGAAAACACCATATGAACATAACTGATTCTCAGGAAAAAAAAATCCTGTGTAACAGGTCCTTGGGTAGAAAAACAAGGGTCTATCCGCGGAAGTTCCATTTGAACCGTTACTTCATAAATAAATCTTTTGTAGCAGGACAGACAAGTTTATATCCGGATCAACGGGTTCGATACATCTCGCTGTTAGATTCACTAGGTTATTTGTGACAAAAAAGGGAAAGTGCAAATACTGATCAGATGACATTGATTTTATCGGTGATCTGGATCCAAACTGGCCGCCTGTGTGATAACAGACGTATCTATGAAATAAAGGCTTAAGCAATTTAAGAAAATTATCATAAGCCAAAAAAGTCAGAGTTAACATATTTAAATGATTTTCTTTTCCTCAGACGTTCTAAGTCACGCCTCCTTGAACACTGTAGAAGATCGTTCACGAACTATACATGATTATCAATAAATGTTCGAACAATATTATGGAGGAAATCGACCTATAATAAACACGCGACTTTATGAGAATTAAGGTTCTAAATATTTGACAAATACTGCATTGTCATTGGCTCAAAAATAATTTCAACCATTATTCAATTTGAAGGTTTAATCTACTTACTAGTCAAAAAAGTTAATCTTGTTTTGATTTCCGACATAAAATTTACAACAGAATATCCCTACTGTACTGTGTCCCAATGTTAATCTCTAATACAATTGCAGATGTAACACTTACAACAGAATAACTTCATGTGTCCCAGTTAAAAAAAAACATTGAATTAAATGTCACTGAAGGTTTTTTTATTTAATATCGGGTATGTCACAGGAAAAGGTGTTTTTGAAAAGCTGTTGTTAATCCTTGAACGACATCATGAAATTGAGCAGACGGCATTGCTTCCTGTGCCAATCTTGGTAAAAAAAGAATATAAGGGATAGTGAAATTATGCCATGTATTAGATGTGTGTCTAAAAATTCACACCTCTTTTTTGCAAGAAACAAACTGTACCGGTATATATTTACACTCACTTTTCATTTTGGTTTACATTTTGCGATGAAAAACATTAGGGATTGTAGGTGGGAGGCATGTCTTCAAAAAAAAGCTTCTCACAGTGCATAAAGAAGTTCACAGTAATTTGCACATTGCTGCATGCACCCACATTTGACACAAGTTGCTGGGAAATTGTGTCATCATTTACATCACATGCACATTTATACATTACTTGTACTTTATTATCCCCCACCATCTGTCCGTCCTTCCATCCGTCTGTCTTTCCAAATTTCATTTCCGCACTATTTCTCTGTAACTACTGGATGGATTTCAAGGAAACTCTGGGAGCCATCAATACCAAGTGGAGATGTGCATATTGTAGTCTTGTTCCGGTCAGACCATTTAGCACAGAGTTATGGCCCTTTGATAACTTATGCATTATGCAAATTTCTTTATAAATATATAAGTAAAGCCTTAATTCTCCAGTTGTTGTGTTAGACATAACCAGTAATTCAACGAATTTGCTTGTTTTTTTTAATTTAAAGTTTGTTCTTTATTCATAAACCCTGAACAAATGAGTTGATCTCTACAGATCTTTTTTTTATTATGAAATAACAGTTTTAAATTTCTCAATTTACATTTTATGGTTAATACGTATACATGAGTTTAACACATGTGAAAACAGTGTAGATCCAGATCAGCCTGGACATCCATGCTGTCTGATTTGGATTGCACTGTTCGCCCAAGTGATAAAAGGCATATCTGTGGAGAAAGGGGTTCAATATTTAAAATTTTGGTATATTCAGATTTGATTAATTATTTTATCAGTTTTCAAATTATGAATGATTAAACATCACACTAAATTGTGAAAATTGTGAAATTCAATAAAAAAAAAATTATGAATGATTCAACAAAACTCAAAAAAATTAACAATAAATTCTATTTAAGTTAGGATAACAATAGACAAAATTTTTTATTGTCAAATAAATTGATTTGTTAATAATAACACTTTAGATAAATCGGGGCTTTTGTTTACACGGTAGATGAAACATTGTCAAATTAATGGACAGGCTTGGCATGAGAGGTTTTCAATTACTAGAAATGTTTTGAAATTGATAACTTGTATAGATTTTAAATACCGTTAAATTCCTTTAAAACACCCCTCCCCTTATAAAACGCTTCACTTCTTATTTTTCAGGGAAAAAAATCAGTTATTCCGTATTTATTATCCAATATCCTTTAAAATCTAATATTCAAATAAAAATAATTAAATATAATTTTTAAGCGCTTTCCCTTTCAGAAAATTTAATGCCGCAAGGGGCGTTAAAAAGGATTTTAACGGTATTCATGACAGAATGAGGTTTGGCTAGAAATATTGATGACTCAATTTCAATGAAATTGAAATTTTTTGACATGTTACAGTTTTGTGAAGTAAAAGGAAAAAGGTTCTATCTGGTTTTTTATTAGCTCACCTGTCACATAGTGACTAAGCGGTCTTAGTTTTGGGTCGATCTTCTTCAAGCTTATTCAGAATGTTTATCTCAATGATATCTAGGTCAAGTTTGAAACTGGGTCATGTGATCTTGAAAACTAGGTCAATAGGTCAAGTTATAATAAAAGCTTGTCTGCTCACAAGTGGTCTAAATTTTGGTCCGATCTTCACTCATTACCATAAGATCTTGGTTCCCTTTCTTGAAATTGCCATATTGCATTATGGGTTCCAGAGTTATGGCCCCTGAAAGTGCCGAAATTAACTATTTAGACCTTGTCTGCACAATAGCAGCTTCATTTTTGATTTGAACTTAATTAGACTTGTAAAATACTTGAGTTGCTATAAGATCTCGGATCCTTTCTTGAACTGGCTAGATTCTGCAATTGGTTCCAGAGTTATGGTCCTTGAAAGAGCCAAAGTAAGCTATTTTTACCTTTTCTCCACAATAGCATCTTTATTTATTTACTTGATTTTACCAAACTTGCACACAACTCTTACAACCATTGAGCAGTTGTTGACAGGTGAGCGACCCAGTGTCCTATGGACCCTCTTGTTTAAATATCATTTAGAACATTTTCGCTTTAAAACCACTCTATTTATTGAAAATCACTTCACTGACAGAGTTATTTGTCTCAGAGCATTTATCAACAATCGAAGAAACTATTGCGAACACAGATAAGGAGATAGCTGAATGACAATCAACAATTCACTTAGAAGGTTTAGAACAAGCTGCCTGCATGCTTGTAGATTAAAACAGCTTTTTCTACAAATGTTTTTACATTTGACACATTGTATGCATAACATAAGGGAAAATGAAAGAATATTAACTAGGAGTAAATGAACATTATTTTAATGTTTTCTTTGACATTGCTATATAGCATGAGGATTATAGAATTAAATAATCTATTTTTACTGGGAGTAAATGATCATTATTGTAATGTTTTCTTTGGAATTTACAAGTAGATTATGTGGTGCATGCTTGCATGAGGTTTGGATTTATCTTAACAACAATTTTGACTTTGTGCTGATGGCTAAGTTCATAGTTTGTCATTCATCATTGAAAAAAAAGCTTACCGAGACTAGTGTAGGACCATGTTCGTCTGCAAGTTTATCAGGATTTTTGCCCAAGATTATTAAACTAAGATTGGAGACCAGTCTAAAATCTCAAGCATCTGATTGGCCGAATTGGAGACATTCCAATACTTCAATTTCTGCAAATCAGAATGCTTGCAATCAGAAACTGGTCTCCAGTTTTAGTTTATGATCTTGGTCACAAGTCCTGATTTTGCAGACTAACAAGTTCAGAAAAGAATCTTAAACTGTTTTATAGATGCATAAGGAATGCATTTGGTGAAGCTTCTGGTAAAATAGGGAACAGTGAAAGAGAACCTGTTTGAGAATCAAGTTAAGTTTAAGTTAATATTTCAAGCACTGTTGCATAAATTCTGAACAGAGTGTATCTTTTCTTATCTGTTTTCAGATTCTCTTCATTCTTCAACATTAAGCATCAAATCAGACACCAACAGCATTAGCAGCGACAGTGGAGTCGGAAACGGCAGAACACCAGCAGCAACAAAACACACAGCATATCCCAGCGCCTCCAGTGAAAGTAACAGCTCAACTAAAAGAACATCGGATGAAAAATCAAATAACAATAGCAGCAAAGAATCAACAAAAAAGATGGGAAGTAGAGCAAGCCTAAGTAGCAAATCTTCAACAAAGAGTGGTAATGGAGGTAAAGAAGGTATAGTTAATCAAAGAAAAGATGAGAAAGTACAAGAAAGTAACATTGACAAACAGAAACCTGTACATAAAATGAAGGACAAGCCTCTTGAAACAGAAGATCAAGTTCACAAAATCCCAAGTGGAAGTTTGGCAAAGGATGAAACAACTAATGAGGAGAAAACTGATGAAGAGAAAGAACCAGAATCAAAAGGTGTTAACAAAAATGTAAATGCCTCATCAGAACCAGTGTCGAATGGGAGTGAAGATCTGCCCGAAGAAGAACAAAATAAAACTGTATCGGACAATGAAAATAAGCAATCAGCTGAAAAGAGTGAAAATGTTGAGAACAAACCAGAATTACATGTACATTACGCTGACGAAGTACAAACAAGGGACAATAATGTGGAAAACAAGCATAAAGAAAATGAACATGATGGAGTAGATATAAAAGTTGAAGAACACGTTCAGGAAGAAGCTGGAAACAAGAAGCAGAACGAGGGTAAAGAACCAGAGCGTTTGATCCCTAAGAGAAAAGATTCATTTTTTGACGAAGCTGATGAAGACAGGAGAGTGAATAAAGATCTGGATAAAATAGAATACTAGTTAAGAAATAATCATCATCTCAATGCAAAAATGGTATAACACGTTTTTAATGCAATGGTACTTAAAACATTTTGCACTAAGGTGACTTAAACCCTTTCCTCCATATATATGCATTTTTATGCAAGTGCTACCAGCATAGATTCAGATCAGCTGGCACATCCTAGCAATCTGATTAGGATCTGCACTGGTTGAATTTCGGTCAGAAATAACCTAATGAATCAATAGCGAATAGTTTAGATCCTGATCAGACAGCTCGGATGTGCGGGCAATCGCCCATGCAATAATAGTGTATCTATGGAGGAAAGGGTTAATACAATGGTACTTAAACCGTTTTTGCACTTAGGTGATATAATGCTTCTCCAATTTATAAAACAGCATTAAAACTTATTTTGTATCAAGTATGCTTCAGATAATAGGGTTGTTGTTGCTATTATGTGGTAAAATTTATGTCCTTAATTTGTTTGTTAATCATGTGTATTATCTCACTAATTTGGTTGTAGGTAAATTTTTGCTTATTTGGGAGGCAAGGAGTTGGCGATGGAATATATTTATTATTATAAATGTTAGGGTAGATTGTTGACACATTTTCTTTTCTGAGAGAAATTATCTTTAATTACTTACTGCCAGTCATACTTACTGTTACTCTGTTAATATTGTGATACCAAGGGGCTACTGTGTGGTCATTATATTTCACAAAGAATTAATTTTTGTCATTTCATGCTACAGAAATCCCAGCAAAATTAAACCATGTTAACCTTAACCCTTTATGCCATAGATACATTTTTTTGGCATGGGCAGACAGTGTATATCCAGATGACCTGGCACATCTGTACCATTTGATATGGATATGGACTGTTCTCGTTAGTTGAATTTGATTTGAAGACTTAATTTATAGATGTGGCGGCTGATCTGGATCTACACTGTTCACATTTGGATAAATATCAATGTATGGAGGAAAGGGCTATGGTATACCAGTAGTAGGGTATTTAAATCAGAAATGAGGCAAACAACTGTTGAGCCCTTTTTTCTCAAAGCCTGTGCTGTGATATAGATTTTCAGCTTTCAGAGTAGATATACACTGTGTGCTGTTTTTATAATGTTTGTTTTGTGATGTTTATGCTATTTATTTTTTATGATATACAGTAAAGCCCACTACATGTATTAAGACCACCTTCAAGACTGGACAAAACTGATCTTAATAGTATAGATACACCTTTATTGCTTGGGTGAACAGTTTAGATCCAGATCAGCCGGCACATCCGTGCTGTCTGATCAGGATCTAAACTGTTCGCTTTTTGATTCATTATTTCTGACCAAAATGCGACCAGTGCAGATCCTGATCACGATCTACACTGGCTGCGCATGCATAAAAAAGTGTATATATCAAGGAAAGGGTTAAGGGTGGAAAATGTAAAAAGGGATATTGAAAGAGTGGTCTTATTATTTAGACAGTGTTATTGTCAGGGTGATCTTTATAAAGGGTTTTACAGCATGAACATAATATTGTGAAATCCCTCAATTAAGGCCACCTCTAAAACTGGGAAAATATGGTCTTCAAAGCGGATGGGTCATTCAGGGGAAGTCAGTAACTGTTGTGTAACAGAGACAAGGTACATTGAAATTGCGGTGGTCTTTATTTTAGGGTGGTCTTTAGCTTTTACACCATTTGCATGTATACCCAATTTATCGCAAGTGCAGCCAGTGTAGATCCAGATCACCAGGCAAATTGTTGTCATCTGATCAGGATCTGCACTGTTCACTTGGTCGGAAATAATGGATCAACAAGCATACACAGCAGATCCTGAAAAGTCAACAATTATGTGCCCGCTGATCTGGATCTATACTGGTTGCACACACAATAAGATGCGTACATATGGAGTAAAGGGTTAATAAGAGGTTTTACTGTAGACCCTTAAAATGTTGCAACATTCCTTTTGTGTATTGTAAATGGGTTATATTCTACTTTTGCATTTTATTGGATAAGTTGACATTGATAGCATTAGGGGAAATACAATTTGCTAGATTTTAAATAAACTATTTTCTATTATTAAACCTGAATTGTGTTTCAGTTCTTTGCCAGCTTTGTGAAATAAGCAAGCTTTTTTAACTCCACACGTACACCTTTTTCCACATGGACAGTGTAGATCCAGATAAACTGGCATATCTGTACTATCTAACCTGGATCTTCACTGGTCTCTTTTGGTCAAAAGTAAACTTATGAATTAAAAGTGAAAAGTGTAGATCCTGTTCAGATGACACGGATGTGCTGGCTGATGTGGATCTACACTGTTCGCCCACGGGATAAAAGCCA
Source organism: Corbicula japonica (assembly GCA_038501625.1). NCBI lineage: Eukaryota > Metazoa > Mollusca > Bivalvia > Venerida > Cyrenidae > Corbicula > Corbicula japonica. The sequence continues at coordinate 2,776,284 of JAZAYU010000068.1, read as the reverse complement.
TACCCTGTTCATATTTGCGTCAATCAGGCACTTGCATATTATTGATAAAAATGCTTGTTGCTTTCTCGTCTGGATGCACATTTTTCTCACCCTGTGACGGTTGGTGCCCAGGTGCCCAACAGGGTACCTGGGAATCATTACTTGTATGTCATGACTACAATTTCAATTGCTTATGTGAAGTACCCTCTGGAATCAGAGGACAAATTTCCATTTTGTTGGGGAATATGTTGGGGGTATGAATCCAGTAACAATCTGGAGAGAAAATTTGTAAATGGCCCGGTTAGCACAGTTGAAAAGGCGCTAGCCCTGTAAGTGAATGGTCCCTGGTTCGAGTCCTGATCTGGCTGCACATCTTTCTAACCCTGTGACATTTAGCAAAACACAAAGCCAAGTAAGTCAACAGGCCTCAGCTTGATTATATGTGCCTGAAGAAACAGGGATGTTGGACAAGGGTACAGATAAACTTTGTAACTCTGATTAAATTACATTCACAATTTAATAATTTCTACAAATAACCGTACAAACAAAGAATTCATAAAAGTAACAGCTATTCTTAATTAAACTGGTCTTATTGGTAATGGAATGATAGATAACAGTCTTCAGAACTGTGAAATACAAGAAAGTTTCCTTGTGTTCAGTTGATAAACTTTTATCAAAAGCTAGTTCCTGAATTTAACAGTTTTACACATTGCAGCACAATTAACTCTTTAATCTATGGTTAAGTCTTTAATCACCTTTACTTTATAAATACATATTGTAATGTGTGAATAAATGGTGAAGATCTCTGCCATCTGATCTGGATTTACACTTTTCAATTTTTGGCAAGAAATATCCTGCCAAATCTAAAAGCAGTGTTGATCCTGTACAGATGGCATGTATGTGCGACTGATCTGAATCTACACCATTCTTCCGTGCATTAAATATTGTATTCATTAAGCATATATAACTTACAACTTGTCCAAGCTTGCTGGATTTTGAGTTTAAAGCATTGTAACCAGTGTATATCAAAATGACAACATTGCACCTATGTGTCGTCTGACCTGGATCTACACTGATCATTATTCAGTTAAACTTTTGGGGAGCAAAACCAGCCCTATGGAAAATGAATAGCCTGGCTCAGAAAGTATGTAACATTAATATAGCTGGTAATAATTAATATTGCACATTCGTTAAAACTACAGCTTACTGCATACGAGTCACGCCACGTGTAAAGGTATCTTTAGTGATATTCTTGGACATTAAATTGTTACTTTTCCAAAGACACCTTTTCCTGTGGCCTGCCCTTGTAATCATCATTATGTTACAATGCGTGTTTAATATTACCCAATTATCGGTATGTCAAAACCACTGATTCAATCATAATTATTGAAAATGTTGTTTTGTATTACATGTATTATCGTTCATCCATATTTATATCAGAATACGAGGTAAAGATTTTGAAATATATATACCAGTATTTGGAGCCACTGTGTTCAAGAACTGGTAATAACAGTTTTCGCATACATCAGTATTTATAAATTAACTTGCACAAAATACGATGCATGATTTTAAATAGACTTAAATCTTAAACAATGATGCATGATTTTGAATACAATGAAAATCTAACAATTAAAATTATAATGGCTTATGTTAACACAAGTATTGCAAAGTAGACAGGAATTTTCTAATTTTTCTTGTACTCTATTCTTTCCACTTTCACATCATCACTGATGAGTTTATACACATACGCCACAACTGTTGACTGCTGAATATCCAAAATCACGAAAGATGGTACTATTTCACTGAAAAGAGAATTGTTTATGCATTATATTAAGTACTTTTCAAAAATATTATATAATTTCACCTTTTACTTCGTATTATTGTTTTTTGTTGTGTTTTTTTTTTGGGGGGGGGGTCCTTTCAGGTAACCCAGTTCATTTCAATAATGTGCAAGATAACAAGTACATTGTACGTTATATCCCACCTACTCAAGAAAAAGGGTTAATTTTGGACTCATGAAAAATGCTTATGATTCAAACTAATTTGCACAGCCAAATAAACAACAGGATATGGATTAAGTGCCAAAATGTATTTTGTTATAAAATTCCAGCATTTACAGTTTGTTTTGCATTAACATGTAGCCTAAGATTAAGTGACCACACACAGAATAAAACTTGACTTAGTGACCTAGTTTTCTATCCAAGATGATCCAGTTTTGATAGGGACCGAGATTTCATCAAGACAATCTCATTAAGTTTGATGATAACCAGATGAAAACTGTGGCCCCTTTTGCATTATTAACCCTTTCCTCCATATATACGCCTTTAAGGCTGGCAAATCCATGCCATCTAATCAGGATCTACACTGTTCGCTCTTTGATTTATTAGGTTGTTTTAGACCAAACAGCAAACATTGCAGATTTTGATCAGATGACATGGATGTGCCACCTGATCTGGATCTACACTGGTTGCACATGTGATAAAATGTGTATAAATGGAGCAAAGAGTTAAACAAAAGTTGACGCCAGACCAGGGCTCTCACTAGACTTGCAAATCAGGAGGTTTTGTCATAATTTTACTGAAATATGGAGAAGTCTGCAGCCAACAGCATTCTTTCCCTATATAGTCTATACAAAATGACTTCTCCCAAAGCTCAAAGGAGGGAGATGTCTGGTTACTTTTGGGAAACCACTTCTCCCAAGTCTTCCTCTAGTGAGAACCCTGCAAACAATGGTTGTGAGCTTAAAATAATGTTAAGATTACCTGTCTAATGCATTATAAGCTCCAGTGGCTGAGCCTGGATTGATGTAAAATTTGTTCTCATGTTCGAAAGCTTCAAATTTATGCGTGTGACCAGAAATAAGGATATCAACGTCAAGTTGTCGCTGAACCATAGCAAGGCTCTCGGTGTCGCCCCACGGAACAACCTGATGTCCATGACACATGCCGATTCGGAACTGGCCTACTGTCACTACTTTCTGTTCTGGGTAGTTCATATTCTACAAAACAAAGAGAGAAACCACAAGATAAGAAGAGTTCTACAAGAATAAAAGCTGCACAGTCAATGACATTAATGAGAAAATCTTTAAAAATGAGTAACACCAGACCTGCTTTTGTTTAAGGCCTTAACTCCGTTGATATAAATGTCTTTTAAATCATAATAAAGTTGGGTTTTTTTTTAAACACCTGTGTGATGCAAATGTTTAACTTATATCAACAAAATTAACATGGTTTTTACATTTGCCACAACACAATTATCTTGTCAACATACACTTCTTTGAAGTTCAAAAACAGATTTCAGATTGACTGAAAGATCTTAGCCATTAGATTTAACAGGTATACTTGAATTTCTGTGATCATGGGTTTGAATCTAGAAGATCTTTTGCACTTAGGTGACGATGTATATCTATTTATTGAGGTTTGCTGGGGGATGACTTTGCATCAATTTTTGTCCTTTTTTTTCATCTGTGACTGTGCTGTTTTAAATATGTGACCATTGGTCGGTGGCCACTAGACGAATGTCCGAGCTTAGTAAGCGGTTTGGGGGAAAACTGGCTCAAGCGGCGCAGCCACCGTTTGGGTCTCTTGGTCACGAGCTCAATCCTGTCCCCAACTATTTACTGGGAACAGGTGAATAAATTATAACTCCAATTGTAAAGTTCTAATTCCTTTTTATTCCAGTGGACTATAATATTTAAAGTTATTCTAATATTCCAATTTCACAATGATGAACACATCTAAAGACAAGCACCAAATTTCTAACTTTAAGTTGTTAACACAATGAAGACTTTTGTATGACTTTACTTGTCGAAAACTTTCTTAAGACTAAAGATACATTCTAAAATTGATATTAAGGTTTTCTAAGACAATAAATTAACCAATGAAAATTTAACAGAAAGTAACCTATTATCCAATGAAAAGTTATGTTACAAATAGGTGAAACCCTTAGCTCAAATTGGAGAGTTTACTTAACAATTTATTGAGGCTTCACACTTAATCAACAAAATATGGTGAATTGTTTATACAGCAAAGACCTAGTGCAAGCTGCTAAAATCCTAAGCAGCTTGACTTAATTAAATCTTCTTTGTTAAGATGATAACTTAAAACATTTAATACTTTCCTTTTTATTCCAGTGGACTATAATATTTAAAGTTATTCTAATATTCCAATTTCACAATGATGAACACATCTAAAGACAAGCACCAAATTTCTAACTTTAAGTTGTTAACACAATGAAGACTTTTGTATGACTTTACTTGTCGAAAACTTTCTTAAGACTAAAGATACATTCTAAAATTGATATTAAGGTTTTCTAAGACAAAACCCTAAAACATAAATTAACCAATGAAAATTTAACAGAAAGTAACCTATTATCCAATGAAAAGTTATGTTACAAATAGGTGAAACCCTTAGCTCAAATTGGAGAGTTTACTTAACAATTTATTGAGGCTTCACACTTAATCAACAAAATATGGTGAATTGTTTATTACAGCAAAGACCTAGTGCAAGCTGCTAAAATCCTAAGCAGCTTGACTTAATTAAATCTTCTTTGTTAAGATGATAACTTAAAACATTTAATACTTTACTTAAATTTAAGATGTTAAGTAACAAATTTCAAAATAGCTAAAATCAATGAATAAGAATTTCTATATTTTAAAATTTAAAATAATTAAATTTCAAAATTATGCAATAAAGAGTTTATTGCCTGAAATACTTGGTTACAAATATTTATGTTGTATTTTGAAATAGACTATATCTAAAATACTATACATTAACCGCCCAAATGTAAAGGCTTCACTTGTAGAATAAACCGAGTAGCAGACGCACGTCTTGTGTTTCTATTTCACTACAATGTGAGCACTACTCCGGATTATATTATACTTGTCAATAACTCATCAATAACATCAAACATAACAGAACATGGTGTCAGAACTTTGAAAACACGTCTTATTAGTGGGCTCAGAAAAGTTCAAAATCAGAATGGCATTATCAGGAATTACACCACCAGTAATGAACTGGGAAAGTTCGAACTTACCAACCACGTGGGAAAAATTTGAAAGACATATTGGATTAATATTTGCGGGACCATTAAAGAACAAATCGGAAGAAGAAAAAATTGCCTTTCTGTTTATCTGGGTCGGTGAAAAAGGACAAGACATCTCGCAGTCCTGGACACTGACAAATGAAGAAAAGAAGAAACTGGACACTTACTATACCAAATTCCGGAAACATGTACAACCAACACTGAATCCAATTTTTGCTAGGTACCAGTTCAATAACGAAAAACAAGGAGAAGACAGCATGGAACAATTTGTAACCAGACTTAAATTGAAAATCATTGACTGTAAATACCATGAACAAACGGTCGAGGAAATGATTAGAGACAGAATCATTTTTGGGGTGAACAATCAACCACTAAGAGACAAGTTAATAAATGAGGGAGAAGGACTCACACTTGAAAAAGCTATTCAAATATCACAAAATTTCGAGTACTGTAAGAAACAGATGGACGTGCTGAACGCAAAGTCAACCACCCAGGATGTAAACTTCATAAACACCCGTGAACGTGGCCGTGGAAGAAGACATCAACAACACCGGAAGAATCAGGCTCCACAACAAAATCAGAAACAACAATCTACATGTGGAAATTGTGGAACAATGCATAATCAGTCGGACAAACGGAAGTGCCCTACATATGGCAAGCAATGTGGACTGTGCAAGAAGTATAATCACTGGAAAGTGGTCTGTCGATCAAAGAAAAACGTGCATGAAGTGACAAATACGAGTAATATTTCGTCTGATGAGGATAATTCGTGGATGGATAATTATTTCATAGACACTATTGGGGTAAGTCACACACAATCGTCTGCCCAAACTCGCGCATTTGTAAATTTAGGCATTGGCCCGAATTCTCAAAACATTCGTTTTAAGATTGATACAGGCAGTAGCGTTAACACGTTGCCAAAACGACACTTAGAAATGCTCAATATCAAATCCCCATTGGAAGCCCCTGACTCAAAACTCACTTCGTACTCTGGTAATAACATAAATGTCACTGGAATAATCAGTCTCGATTGTAAATATCGTACCGAAATGGTAAACACAACCTTTTACGTTGTAGACAACGAGGCACCTCCATTAGTTGGCTTACAAACATCCCTAGAGTTGGGATTTCTCCAACTAACATACGCTGTTAATCGAGAAATATGTCAAACGATGACTAAAGAATCTGTCATGTCCGAATATAAGGACTTATTCAAGGGCGTAGGCATACTTCCCGGGAAGAGTAAACTGTACTTAAGAGAGGACGCCGTACCGGTAATTGCGCCACCCAGACGCGTACCGGAAGCTCTAAAATCGCGCTTAAAAGCAGAACTTGATCAAATGGTGAAAGACAAAATCATTACGCCAGTAACCGAGCCCACCGACTGGGTTCACCCAATCGTAGTAGTTGAAAAACCAAACTGAATTACGGATCTGTCTAGATCCAAAACCGTTAAATGACGCGATCCGCCGACTGCACTACGCTATGTCGACTCTAGATGATGTGACCGATAAACTCGCTGAGGCAAAACACTTAAGCTTGTTAGACTTGACACATGCATACTGGAGCGTAGAGTTAGATGAAGAGTCTGCATTTCTAACTACCTTTGCAACACCGTTCCAAAGACACAGATATCTACGTCTACCCTACGGTTGTAAGGCATCAAGTGATATTTTTTGTCAAAAGGTCAACCTTGTATTTGAAGGACTACCGTGCGTACACCCACTGGTAGATGACATTTTGATATGGGGATGCACCCCTGAGGAACATGACAGAAACCTCAAACAGGTATTGCTACGCGCGCGCGAACAAGGAATAAAATTCAATGCACAAAAATGTTCAATTGGCGTCAAATCAGTGCCATTCTTTGGTCACGTGATCACGGACACTGGGCTCAAGGCCAATCTGAAGAAAATCGAAGCAATTACAGAATTGCCGAAACCAGACTGCCGCGAAAAGGTCAAAACTCTGTTGGGAATGATTAACTGTCAAAATTTGCCCCGAACCTAGCAGAGGTTACCGGCGGCTTGTTGAAAAAGGACGTTGAGTTCCTGTGGGATGCCCCGCAAGAGCAAGCATTCTCAAAGGTTAAAGAAATAATAACGCAGTCTCCAGTACTAGGTTATTATGACCCTCAAAAGCCGCTTGTCCTGAAACGGATGCAAGTAAGTACGGGTTAGGATGTTGTCTCATGCAAGACGACAAACCCATTGCATACGCAAGTAAGTCACTAACGCAGACTGAAATAGGTTACGCTCTAATAGAAAAGAACTACTTGGAATCTTGTTTGGACTTAAACGATTCCATCAATTCACATATGGCAGGAAGGTTCTTGTGCGCTGTGACCATAAACCAATCTCAGCAATCATGAAAAAGCCATTGTCGGCTGCTCCGCCGCGCCTTGCCAGAATGTTACTTGCGCTATCAAAATACGAGATAAATGTTAGCCACGTGCCAGGCAAAAACATACCAGTAAGTGACTATCTCTCAAGACAATCTTTACCCGATACATTCCCCAATATGATCGAAGGTTTAGATTATCATGTACACACAGTACAAAAACAATTGCATGTCACAGACAGAAGACTCGAGATTATACGCGCGGAAATTAAACGAGACTCTCAGATGACAAAATTGAAACAGACTATAGAACAAGGTTGGCCAGAATCTAGGTCAGCTTGTGATTCAAATGTCATGGAATATTTCAATCATCGCGATGAAATAAGTTCAGAGGATGGTTTGATATTTAGAGGCCACACGCTAATCATCCCAAAATCACTGCGACATGAACTTGTGCAAAAAGTTCACGCATCTCACTTAGGAATTACAAAAACGCTTGAAAGTGCAAAAGACTCGTTATTTTGGCCAGGAATGTCAAAGCAGATTACTGAATATGTAACAAACTGCACAGTTTGTCTTACACACGGGGATGCAAACGCACCGCTACCCTTGGTAACAACCGAATTTCAAGACAGGCCATTTCAGAAAATCACAACTGATTTGTTTCATTTTAATGGACAAGAGTTCTTACTCACCATAGATTACTATAGTAGATTCTTTGAGGTGGATTATCTGCCAGACACAAGATCACAAACAGTAATCAAAAAATTGCAAAAGCACATGTCGCGAATGCCAATACCCGATGTTCTGGTATCAGATAACGGTAGCCAGTTCACCAGCGCAGACTTCAAACACTTTGCTAAAGAGTGGGGTTTTGAACACAGAACCTCATCTCCAGGTCACCCGCAAAGTAATGGCCTTGCCGAAAAAGGTGTGGGTATTGCGAAAAAACTTATGCAAAAAGCCAAGGACACTAAGACAAATCCATTTCTAGCGTTACTTGAGTATCGCAACACACCATTAGAATGTGGTTATTCACCAAGTCAATTATTGTTAGGCCGATGCACTAAATCAAACGTGCCGATAACCAACAAAGCATTGCAACCAATGTTAGTTAATGCTCATCAAGTACGTAGCAAAATGCAAGCATCAAAACAATGACAAAAGTCGAATTTCGACAAGTCAGCACGATTGTTACCACCATTGTCTGTAGGGCAATCAGTTCGTGTGAAATTCGGGAAAATATGGAAATTAGGAAGAGTTGTTAAGATACACAGTGATCGTTCATATCATGTTGAAATGCAGCATCTTTCGCAGAAATCGGTCAGTGTTAAACAAAACGCGCGAAAACACTAATGACATTGAGCCATTCCAAGCGCAAGTTTTGCAACATGAGCAACTGCCTGTAACTCCTGTTTTACCCCAAGAACCTTCAAATTTTCCAGACAATAATAATGACACGCCAATGAACACTGAATACAAAACAAGGGCTGGACGATGTGCGTGACAACTGTAAATATGTTGGAAATGAATGGGTGAAGTGATTGTGGACAATAACAACAGAAAACGAAGTCTTGAAACATACAATGACAATATATCAGTAAATTTTATTCGAATTATATTACATCTTATTTAAGTATTATATAAATACTAATTTAATAGTTTACATTTAAAGTTGTTTTCAAATAATCAACAGAAATTTTTCGTATAATATTTTGACATAATAATATTTGATCATTCAATTATTACAAAATATATATTATATGTTATTTCTTTTGAAAACAGGGAGATGTTGTATTTTGAAATAGACTATATCTAAAATACTATACATTAACCTCCCAAATGTAAAGGCTTCACTTGTAGAATAAACCGAGTAGCAGACGCACGTCTTGTGTTTCTATTTCACTACAATGTGAGCACTACTCGGGATTATATATACTTGTCAATAACTCATCAATAATATCAAACATAACAGAACAATTTATTATCCCGAATAAGTTTGGGACTCCATCTAAACAATTTTTAACCAAAACCCTATACTATAATTTGTAAAAAAAAAAATACACAGCAATTAGCCAGATATTTTCCAACACAATGAGCTTTCTTAACCCTTTACTCCATATACCGTATATTCCCTATTAAACGCCCCTCCCCTAATAAATGCCCCCCCAGTCTTTTTTCAAAAGTAAACGAGTGACTTACAATGACATGACAATCTTTAATCTCTCAGCATTAATCCAAATGAATACATTTCATCATTTCGGTGTGAAAAATTTCATTTCAGGTTAAGTTTTTTAAAAATAAGTTATAGGAAAATGACAAAATTGTTTCCTACGGTTATTTATTAAAAAATAACACAATTATTGAAAACTACATTTTGTCAATAGTTGGTCTCTATTAAACGCCCCCCCTTTGCAAAATATAACGCCCCCGGGGGCGTTTAATAGGGAATGTACGGTACATGACTTTTATCATGGGAGCAAACAGTGTAGATCCACCAGCTGGCAAATCTGTGCCATCTGATCTGGATCTACACTGTCGGCTACTTGGACAGAAATAACCTAATGAATCTAAAATGAATGCTTTAGATCCTCTTCAGACTTCACAATTTACCGGCTGATCTGGATCTAAATTGTTCACCTATAGATAACTGCCATATCCCATGGAGTGAAGGGTTAAGGACATTAATATCTGCTTGTGTTGAAAACAATCAACCGTGTGATTTTTGTATTGGTAAATAATTTTAAACTCTAAATTTTAATCCAAATGAAACAATATTACCTCTTCAAAATCTCCTCTCACTACATGTACATCACTAGCCAATGTCTTCAGGTAATCAAAAGATTCTTTGGTACACAAGTTGCCCGTGCAGAGTATATGTTGAATTTTGCCAGGAACCAGTAGCTTCTTGAACTTTGCTGGTACCCCATTACATCTGTGAGGAATATGAAGATCTCCCAGCACTAACACCAACTGAAATGAATAGGAAAAATATAATGCCAGGAACCAACAGCTTTTTTAACTTTGCTGGCTCCCCGTTACATTTGTGAGGAATATGAAGATCTCCTAACACTAACAACAACTGAAATAATTGGGAACAAGAGCTCAGTTTCAAGTCCCGGTCTGGCTGCACATTGTTTCTCACCCTGTGACATTTGGCGCCCAACAAGGGACCGCAACAGCATTGCTCGTATGTCTTACGATGCTCACAATTGTGTATAGAAAGTACCCTCTGAAACTCGAGGATGAATTGTCAATTCTTTACAAAAGCTGGGTGTACCCGGTGGTGTGAGTATGGTGAATCGTTAAGAGTACAGGAGAATTTTAACACAGGGACACATTGACTCAGAAACTTTTACATCTGCTTACAAGGAAAGAGAGATGTTTCTCCTTACTGAGAACATTTGTTAGATTATTTATTAAAGCATTTTGCTTCTGTGTTCAATTTTAGGCACACCCCTTGGTCTCACACCCCCTGACCTGAACCAAAAATATGTTAAGCGAGCTTTAAACTTTGTGGCAAAATATACTGGAGTATAATTTGTTTCAATAGTGATTAAAAAGCTTCAGTTTTAAGCTAACAATGCGTTATAATCTACAACAGCAAAGTCTAAAAAAAATCATGTTTACCATTTTTACAGTGGGGATGAAAATACTTCCGGTTTCCGATCTTCACTGTGGCCTTATGTTAAACCGATAATAATTGGCCAAATGTAAAATATGAGGAAATTATCATCCAATCAAAAGATCCTTAACAAATCTGACTGATGATGAAAGATGGCGCGGCTGCAAAATGACATTATTATCGAAGATTTGTTTACATTTTTGATTATCCTAGAATAACAACAGCCTCTTAAACTTTCATACCAAACAGATGTAATTTTAGGCCCTTCAGTTTTGAAGAAGATGAAGTGCGTTATTCCTGGACATAATATCAAAGGTGTATTTTTATTGTTTTCCATAGAATTATCATGATTTCGCGATGTCTCTTCAATGAATGCGTAGGCTACGTAATGAAGTTACGTAGGCTGTCCCAATGTAGTCACGAAAGGAGCCAGGCACATCACGGGCTGCTGGACTTTTCGACCCCAGTTGAATAATATATTTGTTTAGTTTGGAAATATCTCGAAAATCTCATGTTTCATTTCATGTAGTTTCGTGTATTAGAGGCCAGAACATCAACAGATGCTAAGCTTATTGATTTTTAGGCCTGTTTGGCATAAAAGCTTTCACATGGTGGAGGAAGACCCTAGGTGCCCCTCAGGATATTTTTCAGGCCCAAGCTGACACCTGGGTAGAACCACCCATGTTCCTGCGCTAGCTGGCAAGCTTCCTCACATGAAAGATCTTGACCCTGGTAGGTCTCGAACTCACAGTGGTGAAGGGCAAGTGATTGTCAGTCGGAAACCGTAACCACTCAGCCACGGATGCCCCTTCATTTTTTATTTCATTATGTTTGAGTCATGTCCTGGTAGTCTAGATTCCTTCCAAGAGCCAAGTGGGCACGGCATTGGATGGATGACAGCATAAAGAGTGCTTGTCAAACCAGACTGAAAATTGCCAAAGTTTCAATGTGCTTTACTAATATTTTTTTATAAACAATTTCATTTTCAGGCTTATGAAAATAGATTGCTTTACCCAGTCAGTTTGTCATTAATAATTAAACCATTTCTCAGTAACTTTAGAACGGCTGTAGACTACAATGTAGTGATTGACTTGAAACTCCACACTTGTGATCTTATAACTCAAACTTCCATGTCTTAAAACTGAACACATTTGTTTAATAGTTATGCCCCTTTCATACTTACAAAAATCAAACATTTCTCAAAACAATTAGAACAACATGAATGACTGATTTGGAAATTTACAGAAATGATTTTCATTACTCATTATTTATATTCATCTTGCATTTCGCCTTCGATGGAGTCTTCCTTCAGACTTTATGCATTTTGCTTTATTTTGCCATAATAAAACAGCACACATATCTATTGATCATATCTGTTGAACTCTGGGCAATTTTTTTACTTTAATGTGACACATAAATAACAATGTAACATAACTGTTACAGTGTTTGGCAGAGCAGTTCATTCATTGTCAAAGATTGGTGAAGAGTTATACATTGAACCATTAGAACATGGTGTAAGTAATTTATCACATGTATTAATACTATTATGCTTCTTTTCATTTTGTTAGTCAGCAGGGCTTTTTCAGGGGTATTTGAAAAAAAGGCCCCTGCTCAAATTGGGAAATGTTTTATACAATATACAGTGGTTTTACACAGGTTGCATACATAGATTCAAGGAATGTAGGTTTCACAGATCACTGATAAAAAGTAAACAAACTAATTTTGTAATTTAAAAAGTCCCTTTATATGGATTTCTCTAGTCTGTTTCTATTTTATAGGTAAAAAAAGTTATTTCTGTTGAAATGGCAATTTTTTTCTTGAAATTGGGAATTTTTTCTTGAAATTGGGAAAAATGGTCCCTATTTGGCATTGGGAATGGGGCCCATTATCGGCCCCATGAGACTAGCTGAAAAAGCCCTGTCAGATATAATCAAAGTGTGTACATAGAAATATTATATATGTTAACATTAAAAAAAGAGTGTGAGAATGGCTTAGAGGGAGACTTGGGAGAAATAGCCTCCCAAATGTCCAGAACTTCTCCCACTTCTCAGCCAAGTGAGAAGTTTTTCCCTATATGTTTCATATAGAAAGCCCAAATTCTAGTCGACTTCTCCCTAAAATTACAAAAACTTCTCCCTGTTTTGATGACCAAAGCCTATCACTGAGTGTGGTATTATTATTTAAAATATAATGATTAATCTGAAGGATGTGTTTGAGGGATGAAACACAGTATGACTTAAAGAGGCGTGGCTACAATAAAAGTTGCTCACAATTTATTGGACTAATCACAATGTTTTGACTTGTAATTTTGACGAGCACTGGCATTTTGCCCAGAAACATTGGGAGTTAAATAGTTTCACTAATTGCAGCACAATTAACCCTTAAGCTTTGTGTTCTTTATCACTGTATTACATTTATTATTATCTTTTATTTGCTTTCTGAAAGATATCATTCTATTTTTTTATTGAAATTTTCAGTTAGCATTGAGAACTGTGAATTCATCAAGATCAGCTTATGCCTGCTTCCTGTTCGCTCCGAGCTTCTTCCAACATTACGATGACGGTGTTGGGGAAGGGGAACCATCGTCACAAGATAGTGAGGATAGCCTCCGCTGTAAAATTGCTATGAAGGTAACATCCAATGTTACAGCTTTACCCTATACTGCATGAGATACAGCTTTTGTTCCATGGGCAACCAGTGTATATCCAGACCAGTGTTTCTAAAATTTTTGGCAGGCCGGTCATTGACCGATTTTCGGGAAGAATGTCCGATTGAAATTTCAAAATTGGTGGAAAAATCGGTCATGAATATTGGCCAATAAATTGTTACAAAAATTACGAACATGTACATTTTTTACAACGGTCATGAATAGTGGCTCATAAATTTTTACAAAAATTACCTACATGTACATTTTTTCACAGCTTATCAGCTATTAATCTGTCAATTATCGAAATCACAACACTGCTACCATGACTACCAGGACTACACGTCCCGTGAATAGCCTGTGGCATAGATGATACAGGATGTGGTCGGTCTCATTTTAACAACGGGTTGGTTTATTTAATTTGCAAATTAACTGCGCTAGTTCAAGGCTGTTTGATGTCAGAATTAAAAGTGGCAATACCCGTGATTGTATTAATTAACGTAAACAAATAAAGCAGTTTGTATTTTATTGAAAGAAGTGTTAGTTCGATGCGCGTAATTCTAAATGACCGACGACCGAATAAAATAAAGTACGTTTAAAAATGCTGTTTCGCAAATTTAAAGAAAACTTCTATAATGCGGATTTTACCTAAAGCGTATACTTGCCTCCCAAAATTCCGAGAGTTAAAACATGTTCAATGAACTATATAATCCACTTCACAGTCGCCATGAACACTGCTGTAGATTACTATTTTGAACTATTACGTCACGTTTTAAATGCATGCAGGGGTTTTTCTGCCTATTTTGGGAAAAGGAGTCTGAGCAATTTGGGAATTTTTTATCGACAAAAATGCCTATTTTGGGAATTTTCACATCGTTAAATGGTCCATTTGGGAAATTTAAGTATGCAATTATTAAGCTTAAATAAGTCTATTTTTACAATACCAATATACTTTTACTTGCTTTCAGTCTTTATTCAAACAATACAAAACTGTTAACTAAACATATATAGCCAACTGTTATTAGAAAATAATTTTCTCATTTTAATTATTAGTTATATGAAAATTTTGAAATTTAAATTCTTTATAAAATACTGAAACTGTAGTAAATTTAATGTTTAATGTCGTGTATTATCTAAACAGACCAGAAAAACGCAAGTTTTTACTGTAGTACTTATTGTTGTGCAAAGCAATCATAGTTGCGAAAATACATAACAAAAGGAATGAAGTGTCTAACGAGTCGGATTATAATGCATCTTCTGCATTTCTGTGTACTTTATGCAAGGTTATGCAAAGGAGTTCATAATTAATTGGTATAACTTATAGCTATAATGTTAAAAGAAGGTCAGGAAAAAATTTGTGCTTACATCAGGGACACTGAACGCTTGCAATTTCTAGATAAAGGGAAGTCACTCTTCTGTTAACTGTGTATTTCACGATTTTTGCCGATTATGGAAAGAAAATATGTATTCAATTGGGAAAAATGACAAATGGATATGATTGGGAATGGGGCCGTTTGCTTTGGAAACACCTCCGTTTTCCGGAGGCGCAGACAGTGATGAAAAACCCCTGGCATGGGATGATTGTGTATTACAACAAAGACACCGATCACCGTAAACTTCAAACATCGCGTGGCGCTCTAATAAATCTATCAAAGAATTTTTTCTGTCTACAGCCCGAAAATCATGAAATAAATCTGTTGAGAGGTTGTAGGATATCGCCGACTGCGGGTCAGGAGAGTGAAATGCACTGACCGGAAGTCGCAGTTCGTGTGGACAGGAAGTCGCAGTTCGTGCGAACCGGAAGTCAGTGAATAGTCAATTTTGATGCCAATGTCCGATGGGGATTTTGAAATTTTAGAATCACTGATCCAGACAGCTTTTTTTTTTCCTTTCCCCTACATTGGGAAAGGGGTAGATTCACGAAGGCTCAAAATTGGCCTAAAATTATCTCAAATTTTCAAATTGCATTTACATCACTGAAAGTGTTTTTTTTATATTCTATAATGGATGTTTTCTTGAAAAAGATGAAAAGTGAAGATGAACCAATAAACCAAAATAAAAAATTAAATATGTCATATATGTCTGAAATTTGAAAATGTTTGCCAAAATGCAATTTTTTGTTAAATTTTCATCATATTTTGGTGATTTTCATATTGGGCACAGGCTTCGACCAAACTAATTTAAAGAATTTTCTTTGTATAACTGTGTGCTGAATTCATGGTCAAAATTTGATTTTGGTCGAGAAGTGTGCCCTTATCGAAATCCTCTAAAATATGTTGTGAAAATGGACAAGATGAATTTTTGCACATTTTCCTCATTTTTAGCAATTTTGATGGCCCCATGTCAAACACCTTTAGCAGTAATCAATATAAAACTTTTAGATAATTATGAAAAGTATAACTATTTATGTTTTCAATGGCATTAAAATTTAAGATATGTAACAAAATTTAAAATTTTACATATTTTTAGGCCAATATTAGGCCTTCGTGAACCTACTCCTTTTAGCAACATTAAATCTTTAAATTGGGGAAAAAATTGTTGCAAAGTAAGCGCAATTGGGATTTTTTCATAATTCATGTATATTCACACTGTGGATTTTAATCAACTTCACAAAGAATCATAAGATCTGGTTCCTTAACAGGAAAGCTTTTAGTGATGTAAATGTTATCCCACAATTAAGTTACTGACAATCCAATGACTGTCTGTGTATGGAAAAATAATTTCCATTGGCAGGAAATTTCATTGAAGTTGCAATTAATGTGAAATGAATCTGCATTTGAAATTAAAACCAAGGGGAGCCATTTGTATGTTACAGTTTGTTTATGCTGTGCGACATTTCTTGCGTAAAACTCTATTGGCACTAGGGAAACGGCACTGTTTGTTGTTGTGAACAGTAGTTTTGGGGATTGTGAAAGATCTGGTGGTTGAATTGGGAAGACTCCCATCAGCTTTGGGAATGGTACCCTTTTGGGGAGGTGGTTAAAGAAGGAAAAAACGCTGTCCAGATCAGCAGTGCCTAGGTAAGCTCTGGTGGGATATACATGTACATTGTGGAATCCAAAATGGTGAAAATGCATTCTATGGAATTACAAAGTTAATTGAGATACAGGGATTTCTAAGAAAACCTTTATATTTTAAGTTATCATGGCCCTTCTATAATAATTTAAACCTGTAGCAAATTGTTTGTGTAATTTCTTTTTCTTCCTCCTTATTGTTTCATGACATTAGTCATCTGGAAAAGAAATCAAGCACCCCACAAAATATTACATGTAGTACTGCAGTTACATTGGCTTAAGCCTTTTAAAGTGACTCTTTAATTTTAAAGGTATACAAAATGTAAACATTTTCAAGGTATACAAAATGTAAATTCAGCAGTTCCACTAGCTGCTGAATCTCAAGGGTCAATTTGGTAACTTTTTAGTAGATTCAGTCAATTTATGACCAAAAATATCCCTAATTTAAGGAAAAAAATGACCCTTCAGCTAATATCATGGGGTTTAAAATGAGGGTTTTTGTAAATTTCAAGAGTCAAAGGGGTCATCTGCCAGGTCAAATGGAACCCCTGTAAATTTATATTTAGAATTAGATTCAATTATTTGTTATGTACTGCATTTTGCTTATGTATACAATGCATGTGTGAAAGTTTTCAGGCATATGCCTGAAATTCAGGTTTTGTGTGTCTAAAAATGATTGATTTTCTTTATTTTCCCTATATAAATTGACAAATTTTCAGGATTTCAGGTTTTTCAGAATTCCTAACTTGCACCCTTGACAATCCCATTGGTTTGTTCTTTTCAGGATGTAGATCTATTGGAAGAAGTTAAACAGCTAGTGAGATTTTTTTTTTATCAAATGTTTATGTTGTATTTCATTTGCAGTCCATTCTGACAGTATTTCGGTCATTGTCTACAATGGAGAAATCTGTTGAGAGATGCAAGATAAGACTGAACATGAAAGATTCTAGACTGGTCTTCCAGCTGTACTGTAAACATGGTAACCAGTTCATTTCATCTAACATTCTAAACATGGTAACTTGTTCATTTCGTCTCACATTGTAAACATGGTAACTAGTTCATATTATCTAATATTGTAAACATGGAAATCAGTTCATTTCATCTAACATTCTAAACATTACATTAAAAACGTGATATATTTGTGAAAACATGTTATCTGTTTTATTTAGTCTGGCATAGTAAATTTTGTCACTAGTTCATTTTGTCAAACAGTAAACATTTGATCTGGTTGATTTCATCCAACAGGGAACACATCCTTGTTATCTGATCATGATCTACACTGTTTGCTTTTTGATTTATTAGGTTATTTCTGAATTCCTGACCAAGAAATGACCAATGCACATGCAATAAAACATTTATATTTGGAAAACGTTAATAACTTAAAAGGTACATGGCGGGAAGCTGTGGTTGATAAATTTCCACTGTTGGAAATTCGAATGTTTAGTCTGAATAGGTTGAATGTTGTTACATTTCAGGGATTGTGAAGACTCACAACCTGGCATTTATCGAGTGTGAAACATTACAAGCTGTTTTCTCCAAGGACATGTGCCCGAATGCACTGACTGCCTCGTCAAAGTAAGTGCTGTGCCCGAATGCACTGACTGCCCCATCCAAGTAAGTGCTGTGCCCGAATGCACTGACTGCCTCGTCAAAGTAAGTGCTGTGCCCCAAGGCAGTCACTGCCTCGTCCGAGTAAGTGCTGAGCCCCAAGGCAGTCACTGCCTCGTCAAAGTAAGTGCTGTGCCCCAAGGCAGTCACTGCCTCGTCAGAGTAAGTGCTCTTTAGTGAGAGGATTTGATTAATACATCCCGATCTGACTCCAATCATTTCTGTATCTACAATGGATGCTTATGGTCACAGCCATATAGCTAAGGGTTAAAAACAAATGTTGTGTAAAACATCATAAGATTTAACCCTTTACTCCATGGAATATGACTGTCGTCACTGGGCAAACAGTGTAGATCCAGATCAACTGGCACATCTGTGTCATCTGTACTTGATCTTCACTGTTCACTTTTGATAAATTAGATCATTTCTGACCAAGAAGTGTATGGTATAGATCTTGATTAGACAGCACAGGTGTGCCAGCTGATCTGGATCTAAACTGTTTGCCATGCAATAGAATGTTTGTATATGTAATCAATGGTTAAAATTAATGAGATTGTTACTTCTGATGACAGTGCTCCTTTGAACTAATTGGGAATAGGATCCGTGTCTCTTGACATAGTCACAAATATTGGGAAAACAGATGTTGAAGTGATGTCAGTTCTAAGTCAGTTTTTTAAATAGAGAATAAAATCAATTATTTGAAAATTTGATCGTTGAAATTATTGTTTTATTGCAGGTGTAGTATGTAACATTTTGCAATGAGTAGGCTTATAATGTTTTAAATGATTGGGGGGGAATACGGTATGACCAGTTGCTCTGTTGCTTTTGTGTTGCCCTTTCGAATAAATGGTGATACATAGGGACCGCTTAGTCCGTCTGTCACGAAAACTTAACGTTGGCTATAACTTGGCCATTTCTTAATATTTCTTAATCAAACTTCCAAATTATATTGCTTATGACAACACGCTCGAGATGATGCCAAATTCTCAAGGTCAAGGTCACATTTGATGAAGTTATGCCCCTTTTTGTACTTGGATTTTTTAAACGAAAACTTAACGTTGGCTATAATTTTGTCATTTCTTAATATTTTTTCATCAAACTTTCAAATTATATTGCTTATGACAACTCGCTTGAGATGATGCCAAATTCTCAAGGTCAAGGCACATTTGATGGAGTTATGCCCCTTTTTGTACTTGGATTTTTACACGAAAACTTAACGTTGGCTATAATTTTGTCATTTCTTAATATTTTTTCATCAAACTTTCAAATTATATTGCTTATGACAACACGCTTGAGATAATGCCAAATTCCCAAGGTCAAGGTCACATTTAATGGAGTTATGCCCCTTTTTGTACTTGAATTTTTACACGAAAACTTAACGTTGGCTATAACTTTATCATTTCTTAATATTTTTACATCAAACTTTCAAATTATATTGCTTATGACAACAAGGGATGGCTTTGTCCGTCTGTCTGTCTGTCCGTCCGTCCGTCTGTCACGAAAACTTAACGTTGGCTATAACTTTGCCATTTCTTAATATTTGCTTAAGACAACACGCTCATAATGATGCCACATTCTTTGATGGAGTTATGCCCCTATTTGTACTTGCATTTTTATTCCGACATAGCACCAGAATGCGACACAAGTGTTCAACTGAACACCCATCTAGTTTCTGACATGGTGTCCGACTGCAACAAAAGTTTTCAACTGAAAGATCTAATTTTAAGCTCGCAGGTTCACTACATGGTTTTGCTTTTGTCTTTCAGGTTGTTGTGTGATGCTGTGATGAATTTTCAGAACAATCAAGAGGAGGTAACTCTGATAGTTAACCCAGAGAAAATAGTCCTCAAGAATTATGTGGACGATGAACCTGGTACGATACATAGCTTAAAATGTGACCTTAATCATTTTGTGAACGTTATGGCCAATGCTAACATGACCTCCAAAAGTCCATTGAATGAAGAGACCATGATAAAATACTCGATATATCGTCACAGTGAGTCTATCAGACTTCCCGAAAGTTGAAAAAAAGTGTCAGACATTTGATCAAACAACATGTAAAAATCTGTCGGATGGAAAAAAATTCTGTCAGACCGAAACATGTTGAAAAGGTATTAGCAAGTATGAGGAGTTCAAATTTTTGTCTGACATTCGGCTGAAAACAAAAGAAATCTTTTCAGACCAGCCAAAATTCTACCTTCGTTCTGGCAACTTTCGGGACGTCTGGTCTGTAATCCTTGTATGAGGTTGATATTGTTTTACGCACTGACTTCATTGAATTAGTACCATCATTTTTAGCTATATTATGCAGATTTGTGTTAGTGGGAAAAGTGTAAATCAAGATTGATATGCCTCTAAATTAAACTATTGGTTGGAAAATAGTTCATAGTTGAAATAGTATACCTGGTTCTAATCTGTTCTTTCAGGAAACATTACATGTAGGTGTTGTAGCAACAACTTTATTACTATTTTCATTTCAGATCCTAACAAAGTGATGCACACAAACCTGACCCTAGAACCTGATGAGTTTGATAATTGTCAGATCGGGGTTGACACGGAGGTGACATTCTGCCTGAAGGAGCTCAGGGTTTGTTCCTTTTTAAGTTTATTAAACTGAGAATGGAAACCAGTCTCAAATCTCAAGCATCTGATTGGCTGAAATGGCGAACAGTCGCCATTTAAGCACTTGTTGAAGCAAATTTGTTATCAGGCAAACATTTGTTCCCTTGCTGAAGGGTACTTGAGAACTTTTTTCATTACCATTATTCTTTATTCTTTACTCCATGGATAAGGCTAGGCCGTTTACTCCATATACACTGCGGACTCTTTATAATGCAGTCCATTTAAAACCGCATTACAATATATCACGGTTGCTCCATGGACCCCTTTAAGACCGCATTTGTGTATTAGATAATAATATGTTTGCGCAGGAAAATCGGACATCTTTTTTGTGTGGGAAAATTGGAGCATATTCTTAATGCAGTCTGATAAGGATCTTCTCTGTTCCCTTCTAGGACAGAAATAACCTAACAAAGCTTGAAGTGTTTATCCTAATCAGATTGCTCAGCAGATCTGGATATAATTATACACTGGATACATATGAGACACAAACAAAACTAAGTGACGCATGTATCACTTCCTCTGTTTTTTCAGGCAGTTCTAGCATTCTCGGAAGCCACATCTTTACCACTAACTCTTCGTTTTGAAACAGCAGGAAGGTAGGACTGCTTTATTAAGTGGCTGCACATCAATATTTACCATATGATTGGCTTTTTTGGCATTTTATTTATTATTATTAACCAGGTTTTCTTTAGAAAAATCCTGGTTATTAGATTGGGTTATGTCGTTGGGCGGGCGGTTGGGAGGGCGGGCGGGCGTCAACATTTTGTGAATTTTTTTGTGAAAGTTGTGTTTTTCTCGGTAACCATTCAAGTTACAACTTTGAAACTTAACATAGTTGTCTGACATATCAATACCAATTATCAGGACAAGTTTCATAATCCCTGACTGTATTTTGAAAAAGTTATGCCCCTTTTTCAGTTAGAAATTTTGTAAAGTTTTTTGTGAAAGTTGTCTTTTTCTCAGTAACCGTTTAAGATACAACTTTGAAACTTAACATAGTTGTCTGACATCTCAATACCAATTATCAGGACAAGTTTCATAATCCCTGACTGTATTTTGACAAAGTTATGCCCCTTTTTCACTTAGAAATTTTGTTAAGTTTTTTTGTGAAAGATGTCTTTTTTCTCAGTAACCATTCAAGGTATAGCTTTGAAACTTTACATAATTGTTTGACATCATAGTACCAATTATCAGGTCAAGTTTCATAACCCCTGACTGTGTTTTGCCAAAGTTATGCCCCTTTTTGACTTAATTTTTTGTTAAGTATTTTGTGAATGTTATCTGTTGATGCCAAACTGCCTGTTGACCCTTCGCTTGGTTTGTGGGTAGCTTATATCAACAGGCAGCTTGAGATTGCTACCCAGGTGTCTGTGATAAAGGTCAAGGTCACTTGCTAAATATAGAAATTGAGCTTACCCTCAATAACTTGAGTTTGCTTTTACCTCTGGATGCCAAACTTAGTGTATGAGTAGCTGATATCAAAAGGCAGCTTGGGATTGCCACAGGTATCTGTAATCAAGGTCAAGGTCACTGTTGCTAAAAATAGAAATTTAGTTTTCCCTCAATAACTTGAGTTTGCTTTGGTATATTTACGCCGAACTTAGTGTTGGTATCTAATATCAAGATGCCCCTTGAGATTGCTACCCAGGGACCTGTGATAAAGCTCAAGGTCACTGTAGCTAAAAATAGAAATTCAGTTTCTGCTCAATAGCTTGAGTTTTCTTTGGCCTATTGACACCAAACTTGGTTTGTGGCTAGCTTATATCAAGACACTACTAAGAATTGATACCCAGGTGTCTGTGATAAAGGTCTATGTCACTTTTGATAAAAATAGAAATTTAGGTTTCTCCTTATTACTTGGGTTAGCTGTGATCTATTGACACCAAACTTTCTTTGGGTAGCTGATACCAAGATACAACTCGGGATTTCTACTCAGAAGTCTGTGATCAAGATCAAGGTCACTGTTGCTAAAACTAGAAGTTCAGTTTCTTCATATCAAATATTTTCTTTACAAAAGTATAAGTATTAAATGAAAACCTGGTTTTCGGCGCATGGCGGCATTTTTTTCTTGTTTTATTTCTATATTTGGTAAGAACTTATATTGATTTATTATTTCCTTTTCACCCTTTCCTCCATAGACACCTTTATTGCATGGGTGAAAAGTGTAGATCCAGATCAGCTGGCACATCCATGCCATCTGATCAGGATCTGCACTGTTTGCCTTTTGATTTATTAGGTTGTTTCTGATCAAAAAGCGAACAGTGCAGATCCTGATCAGATGGCACAGTTGTGCTGGGTGGTCTGGATCTACGCTGGTCGCACATGTGTTAAAATGTATATTTATTGAGGAAAGGGTTAACTAATACATGATTTTGTTACACGTTTTGACTGTTGAATGGTATTCTTATCATAAAATGCATAAGAAGCAACATTGTCTGATAAATTTTATGACATGAAGGAATGAAATTAACTTTCCAAAGATACCTTTTCCACATGCCATGTTCCAGTCTACCTACTTCTTTGGGTTTTTTTTCAGGCCTATAGTGTTTACTATAGACAGTGAGAGCACATTTGAGGGTAACTTTGTGCTGGCTACCCTAGCTGATCAGCAAACACAGAGTCAGGCCCCGACACAAGCAAAGGTCTCTTCACAGAAAAGGTTTGCTAACAACATTTGGTTGAGAATGATCAAGCGTCTTAAATTACTGTGGTATCATTATTCACGTCAGATTAATTTTTGCTTATTTCACGCTAGGGGATGCGCGCGAATTCAAACCCATGCAAAAATTAACGTCATATATATAGGAGCAATACAATTGCATGAATTTATGTCCAAGAAAATGCCAATTGTGCTATATGGGCGAAAATTAGTCCTCGCGAAATTAAATGATACAACATTAGTTGACTTCTTGTGTTTTTTTACTGCAGTCATTCAAAGCTTACTATGACAGTATACAAGAATTTTATTGTTAAACTGTTTTAAATATATTTGAGATAAGAAACATAAAATAATGATAAATCGGAATGAGGTAAAACTTTGCGTTTTATTTCATGGGATATGGGTTATACCACATGGGAAATGAGTGTAGATCCAGATCAGCTGGCACATCTGTGCTGTATGATCAGGATCTACAATGTTTGCTTTGAAATTCATTCGGTTATTTTTTACCAAGAGAGAAACATTGTAGATCCAGATCAGACAATATAGATGTGTTGGCTGATCTGGATCTACACTGGTTGCCCATGTGATAAAACTTTTAAAAGGAATATCCGTGGAGCAAATGATTTAAGTTACTTACCTATGTTAGTCAAAATCTGTTTAAATCAGATAAAGACTGTTGTATTTTGCAGAGCCCAGCCCAGGTCAGTGAAAACACAGCCGCACATATCTAGGTCAAATGTACAGAGCAACAGACCAACCAATAATGGTGACAACCTTTCGTCCACTAGAAACAATAGGTATGTTAAACATCAAAAACAAAATCAGCAGATTTGATAGATAATGTAGAACTTAGAAAGGAAGACTTTGAAGATGAGAATTATTAGACCTTTTATAACAAGTTCTAGTGGAGTAGATTTAGAAAAATCTGCACATTTTTGCAGACTAATCTGGATCTTAAATACAATTTTGGCTATAATTTTGCCACTTCTTGATATATCTTACATAGACTACTGGTTTTTATTCTACAAAGTACCTGAGGCTACACTAAACATAATTTAAGAACCCATGAAAATACTGTTCAGTCAAAAAACATTTAATCTCATGCCAATGATTTATACGTTTATTTATAGAAAAATTGTATAGATGTGTCCACATGAATATATGTATAGATAAAGCCTTTTGAGTAATCACTAAAGCCTGCCTCACACGGAACACACGGCTTATACGGTTGGCCACCCGTGTAATCCGTGCATACAACCGAACCAACCATGGCCTTATCCGAGTTACACTCGGGCCATTTGAGTGTATCCGTGAAAGCCGTGTATGATTTTTAAAACTTTAAAAAAACTGGCACGGGTGCCATGTCCGTGTATGATCGTATTAGCGATCGTACAAGACCGTGTGAGACCGTATAAACAACCACACATGAAGTCCACTCCACGAGTGAGCTTAAACATGTATATATCGTATATAAATTGTATGAGATCATGTGAAACCGTTCCCAAGTCTGACATCCAACACCTGTATTAACTTTCGAATATCACGATCACCGTATGATTCACACCAGTGTACACACAGTTTTATACGATCACCATACGACCAATACGGTTTCATACGATTGACATACGACCAATACGGTTCAAGTACGAATTATACATGGTCAAGTATGACCAGACACAGTCTTTACGTCTGTACAAAGCTCGTGTATGATTATACTGCACTCGAACACAACAGAAAAGCACAACTACCTGCTATCACCTTGAAATAACAGAGTACTCGCTACATAATGCCCTCTAAGAAGAAGAAGAAGGGCCCAAAAAGAATCCCCACCATGGAAAATTCTCCACTCAAGAATACAGAGAATTCTGTTGGGTTGTTCTTGTCTCCCCTCACGCCTTCTGGCCAAAACAATCTCAATGTCTATCAGTCTTATCATGATTTCTAATTCCCTTATTCTGTCATCTGCCATTTTTATAAATTCTCTGTTAATAGTTCGAAAATTTATGAAGCCAACCCTTCAAAACGAGTCAATTTATATCAAAACATACGAATGTGTGATAATTCGAGCATAACTCGAACAAAAGTCGGTGGAACCGTATGTAAACCCTGTTAATGTCCAGTTAATCGGGTAAAGTCGTGTTTAATCGAACTAGGCCGAAACCTAACCGTTCTAGACCGTACTTGGTACCGTATAACAATCGTATGAAAATCGTTGGCAAATCGTGTTCAAACTGTGACAAACCTTGCTTGACAGAGTATATTCGTGCTTTGTTCGTACATACTCGTGCTACATTTGAGTCTAAATCGTACTCATCCCCAGACACGGTTGGAGCTCAATACTCCTACCAGTATATCCGTGTATAACCGAGTATACTGTATTGGAACCGTGTGCCCAACCGTGTTCTGTGTGAGACAGGCTTACCATTAATTTTGGCTATGATTGTTTTTACTTGTTTTACAGCAGTTCTAATCTGGAACGCTCCCAGAGACTGGAGTCTGCATATGATGAGTTAATGGACGACGATAATGACTTCGATGAAATGTTGATACAAAATGACACTACAATTGTTCGTAACCAGCCAGATCGGACTAAAATTAGTGAAACTAATGCAAAACAGATAACTAGTGATTCATTGCGGACTATTGGTGCAAAGGGAGATAACCTTGTACAGAGTGTGCGGAGTTACTCTCCGGTTCCTGGAACGTCTAAAGAGAGTGAGGAAAGTCCAGTGATACCTGTGCTGGGAACCAAAGTTAAGGTAGGCTTTTGTTCGGCATGTCCATGGAGTTAATGAAATCTGTTGTCTGAGTTGGCCTTATCATCCAAATTTCTACTATTTTTACTAAGTCTTCAGGTTATCGAGTAAAAGATAAACAATCTAAAAATGTCTACAGATAATGTTTAATAATAATAATTAATTTATGAAAAAATGAGTGAAAGAGCACCAAATTTAAACAATGTCAAGTTGCAGTGGTCTCATTATCTCTCAAAATAAGAGAAGGTGAAATGAAAATACATACATGTTGAAGGGGGATTCTGGACTAACACATTAGCAGCTGTTAAAATCAGCTGGGTCATAATAAGTTGCTAGGAGAAATCGCCATCCTCTTGTATGAGACCACTGATGTTTGCCTATTTTTGGCATTTATTTCTCACAACAATTATAATATATATATACTGTGGTATCATTTTATTTACCGATGGCTTAATTTTCACGTATTTCGCGCTCGGACCAGTGCACGAATTTAAAACCTAAGCTAAAATTTAACCATATAGTTCTATTTGCTTATCTGAAACTGAGTAATGTCTGAATTTACCTACACTTTGTATTTAGTTGCCTGTATCACTATTTTATAAAAAATTTGAGGTATTGAATAATTATATTCACAAAGGAAATAAAATTAGTTATCACTGTCGAATTTCTTTTGGAATATTTTAATATTACTTCAAAACTGTAAAGACAATTATGTCCGTGCATTTAGTTCAGGACAGGTCACGTTTTATCAAACAGTATCGTTGTCATCTTATTCAGTTTATTTTGACATGTGAACACTTTTTAAAGTTATCAATCTAATTATGTTATGAATGGTCCAGATAGGCGGATCATACATGTCCCGTGGCAATAAGCTGTACCGAATAAACAGCGGTCTGATAATTACTAGCAAAGGAAGTGATCATTGACAGGGACAAACTGACACATGATTAGCTCGCGTGTTCAAATAAACAATAGGTAAAAATAACAGGTCGGTCAAATATCGATTATAATAACGATTTTTGTTTTTGTTTTTTAAATTTCGTTTTGCGTGAATTCATGCCCGCGCGAAACAGTCTTTTTGGGCAATTGCGCGAAATTTTGTAACAGCGAAATTAAATAATACCACAGTATATATGTATTTTAAGACCCCTTACTATCATTTAACGCATTACTCTATAGATGAACTTGTTTGCGTAGGTGACAGTGTAAATCCATATCAGCCAACACATTTAT
The DNA here is from genome assembly GCA_038501625.1 of Corbicula japonica. Classification (NCBI taxonomy): domain Eukaryota; kingdom Metazoa; phylum Mollusca; class Bivalvia; order Venerida; family Cyrenidae; genus Corbicula; species Corbicula japonica. The sequence continues at coordinate 2,748,758 of JAZAYU010000068.1, read as the reverse complement.
TTTGTGCTGTGACGTGTCGGATCAGGATTTGCACTGATTTTATATTGATTCAGTTATTTCTAACCAAGATGTGACCAGTGTAGATCCAGATTAAACAGCATTGATTTGCCAGCTGTTTTTGGATATGCACTATATATGGAGTGCATGTTAATAGATCAAGGAGACTACATTGATTGTGTTTCAGATAGCAGATACTTCTCTTAATGAAGATGTTGATCTTCCAACAGAACAAGCTAATCAGAATGAGGAAGATGAAGAATGTATTCCTGGCACTCCACCGGCAAAACGAGTAAGTTCTTACCCTGCAATCACCTAGCCAGTTTAGACCCAGGTCATACAGGCAGCTGAGCAGTGCTGCTTAAAATTAAACAATTTCCTCTCTATTTAAGGAAATTAATGTACTGTAGTATTGTTATATTTGCATGGATTGAAATTTGCAATTTTCACACTAGGGTTAATGCATGAATTTGAACCTCAGCAAAATAACATCATGTAATGATAGGTTTAATATAAATATACAGTTGTGCAAATTAATGTCTGTGCGAAGGTTTTACTAGCATTTTTGGCACAAAAAAGTCCCCACAGAATCAAATGATACCACAGTAACCCATGAACAAAAGGTTTGGAAATTTGTCCGATTCAATTTTCAGTTTAACCTGGGCGTTAGGGTCATGAGTTTTGTCGAGTGCTGAAATGACCAATTAGAAAAGTTTTTTATTGTAGAAATGGTGTACAACCTAATGATTAAATCAATATTTGATGGTCTGGTAAATATTTGATTGTTTCAAGTGTGGTTGTTTAGTGTTCATGCTTACTTCAAATAATCCAAATGTTTGACATACTAAAATACTCTTTGCAACCATCATACTTGTATTTCTGCTGGTAAGTATTTTATTAATAGAATTCCTGTTTTGTATATTTTTAGTTTCGCTCCCTGTTCTTTGGAAGTTCACAGATGAGCACCCAGAGTCAAAAGGCGCCATCAAATGTCTCCAAATCTCATGTTCTAGCAACAGACACTGATGATGAAGATTAGTTGAAAACTGACTTAGAAGATGCAATCAGGTCTCATGAGTTCTCATGTTCTACATGTAGCAACAGACAGTGATGAAGATAAGTTAAAAACTGACTCAGAAGACGCCATCACATCTCACGAATTCTCACGTTCTAGCAACAGACACTGATGATGAAGATTAGTTGAAAACTGACTCAGAAGACACCATCAAATCTCACGAATTCTCACGTTCTAGCAACAGACACTGATGATGAAGATTAGTTGAAAACTGACTCAACAGATGACATGAAATCTCTCCAAATCACACATTCTAGCAATAAATACAGCAGTAGATGAGTTAACCATTTACTCCATGGATACGCCTTTTATTGCATGGGTAAAGCAGTTTAGTTTCCGATCAAACAGCATTTCCATGCCATCTTATTAGGATCTACACTGTTCACTGGGAGATTCTTCGGGTTATCTGAAAAAGAAATAATCAGAATTGATCCTGATCATAAAGCATTGATGTGCTGTCTTATCAGCCCTGCTTGCCCATGTAATAAAATGCATTAAAGATTTACAACAAATGTTATCAAAGGATTAATTTTAACATTTATAAACTTTATAATATTAGTTTTTGGTCAGAAATTACCTTGTGAATATAAAAGTCGATACTGATCAGACTACACAGATGTGAAGGCTGATCTGATCTAAGCTGGTTGCACATGAGGTATGCTGTTTCTGTCGAGTTTATAAGTATCTTGCATGAGTGTGAGGTGAAGATGGAAAAATCTGTCACCGAGGGGGAACTCTTTTTACGGGAACGAGGCTCTACCGAGTTCCTGCCAAAACAGTTCACCCGAGGTGACAGATTTTTCTATCTTTACCGAATGTCTCATGCAAGATACTTTTTCTTGCATACCTTTTACTATTCATAACATTGTGTATATGTTTACAAACTTATTTTTGTTTCATTACATTGCAATATTGATGTTACACAAATCTTACTTTCTAAATGACATCACTAACTTGACTATATTACGTTTATAGATATATATTTACATTCTTATTGATTTCTTCGTTTAAAAAAATTCGGTTCATTTTGCATGAATCACATGACCCGTAATGACGTCAGTAACGTCATGGCTGTTATTATTGAAAAATCCCACGTATTACTCCCCCTTTTCACTTAATACCAATTTTTGAAAGCGTTCGACTTAAGTTTATTTAAAAGAAAAAAATGAATAAAATGTAAATATAAGTAATGATTCTTATTTTGGTGCGGTTCATGCAGATTGGACGTGCACTCGTGAGCTGGCAAATTTACCATAAAGCGCTAGATTTGCCAGCTCTCGCGTGCACGTCCAATCTGCATGAACCGCACCAAAATAAGAATCATTCCTTAATTTAAGACGTGACGTCACTCATGTAGCACGTGAACGTTATCTTTCCCTAGGGAAAAGATAAGATTTTCTTTCCCCGGTAAATCAAGCGGAAATACTAATCCGGTATGCAAGAAAAGGCAAACTTGCTTCCAGTGATTTCAAGGAAAATTACTTTTACCCTTTCCTCTATATATACGCATTTTTACGCATGTGAGACCATCTGTGCCCATCAGGATCTGCACTGGTCACATTTTGGTCAGAAATAACCTAATGAATCAAAAAGCAAACAGTTAAGATTCTGATCAGATGACACGGATGTGCCGGCTGATCTGGATCTTAACTGTTAAACCTTGTCGTAAAGATGAATCTATGGAGGAAAGGGTTAGTTTGACTGTTACTGTTCATGCTACTAAAATAATCTGAGTTTATGAAAGCTTTCTTTTAAATTTCGTTGGATTACATAAAACCATCAATTTGTTCATTTATTAACGACAACAGTTTATTAGGAAATCAAAATAAAATTTTACAATATCATCAATGAATGATTTACAACATCGAGTAGCATAAACATATAGCATGGTTTATACAAGGGGGGCCAACGTATTTGGTTTTTGCGGAAAAGTAAGTGAGGGAGATGTTCTGTGCGGAACAAATGGCGGAATATTTCGTTATTTTGTGCATTTCCAAGGATATTCTGACCTGGTAAGTAGGTTTATATCACTGTTACCGAAATATAAATACGCCTACCCGGAGACCAGACATGTAAGCTTCACTCGGTTTTTATGCCCCCGAAGGGAGGCATATAGTAATCGGACCGTCCGTCCGTCCGAAATAATCTTGTCCTCGCTTCTTCTCCAAAACCGCTTGAGGGATTTCTTTGAAACTTCACAGGAGTGTTTGTCACCAAGCCTAGTTGTGCATATCATCAGGAATTTCTGCTCGGATTATTTCTGGCTGAGTTATGGCCCTTTTTAGCAAAATCTTGTCCTCGCTACTTCTCTTAATCCGCTTGAGGGATTTCATTGAAACTTCACAATAGTGTTTGTCACCAAGCCTAGTTGTGCATATCCTAAGGGTTTTCTGATCGGATTATTTTTGGCGGAGTTATGGGCCTTTTTACCTAACCCTAACCCTAAACCCCAACCCTAACGCAATAGAGGTTACATTTTTTGTCTGATTGTCATGAAATTTGGTATGAATATTGATATCGATGATTTCTACACAAATTATTAAAATGTTGTTAAATTGACCAGGGGCCCCGCCCTGGGGATTTTAATTTTTATTTCTTTTAAATTCTGTTTTTATGCCCCCACAAAGTGGGAGGCATATAGAGTTGCACTCGTCCGTCCGTCCGTACGTACGTCCCCAAATCTTGTGGCATCAACTCCTCGAAACTATAACGCGGATTTCTTTCAAACTTGCACAGATGATCAAGCAGGATGTGTAGATGATCGTAAAGAAAGGATTTTTTCCTGCGACCATTTTTACCAGAGTTATGGCCCTTTGTTAATTTCAGTTATTAAATCTTGTGGCGTCAACTCCTCCTAAACTATAACGCGGATTTCTTTCAAACTTGCACAGATGATCAAGCAGGATGTGTAGATGATCGTAAAGAAAGGATTTTTTCCTGCGACCATTTTTACTAGAGTTATGGCCCTTTGTTAATTTCAGTAATTAAATCTTGTGGCGTCAACTCTCTTTTAGTAGCAGGGTGAAAATTTCAAGTGTCAAAATCCAATATTTCTAGCTGTCTTCAGCTATATTTAGGTATGATGTTTACCAGTTTATTGGTACAGTTGCTGGACAATGACCTGATGAACTTTGCTGCTTAGATCTGTGTTATGCAATATTAAGAACTTTGCTCTGGAAGATTTTAAAGGGTAAATTTTGTCATTTTATGGATAGTGACAAGTAAACTTTCTTACTTTGTAGCACTTTGAAAATCAGGCTTTTCTGAATATGTTATTCACTGTTTGTAAGTAAAACAACAACAAGAACAACAACAACAAATTTGTAGCACATTCTCAAAATGTTAAAACTTAATTTAAGAGAGCCTTAGATGAATACAGTGTATGTACACAAACTGGCAAGTTAAGGCCACACTTTTTAAGCTCATCTGAGCCGTAGCTTTGCGTGAGTTATTAGAATCGATCAATGTCCATTGTCCATCCGCACTTAGTTAGTTAACACTCTAGCGGTCACATTTTTGCCTCAATTGTTTTGAAACTTGGTCAGGATGTTTGTCCCAATGATTTCTCAGACGAGTTCGAATATGGGTCATCTGGGTCCAAAAACTAGGTCAGTCACTAAAAATAGAATTTTCTTGTTAACACTCTAGCAGTAACACTTTTGCTCTGATTGTCATGAAACTTGGTCAGTATGTTTGTCCCAATGATTTCTCGGAAGAGTTCGAATATTGGTCATCTGGGTCCAAAAACTAGGTCACTGTTACTAAAAATAGAAAAACCTTGTCCAGGCTGTAAATTTATTATATCTGATTGGATTTCAAAATAACTTGGCACAAATGTTCACCATGACAAGACGGTGTGTCAAGTACAATACCCATGTCGGTTGGTCCAAGGTCAAGGTCACTGTTACTAAAAAAGGAATTTTCTTGTTAACACTCCAGAGGTCACATTTTTGCTCTGATTGTCATGAAACTTGGTCAGGATATCTGCCCCATGAATTTCTCGGAGGAGATGGAATATGGGTCATCTGTGTCCAAAAACTAGGTCACTGTTACTAAAAATAGAATTATCTTGTCTTGGCTGTAAATTGGGATCCTTTCATCTTTCACATTATATGCATGCAGTATGCTTTGTCTTCCACAAGCATATATTTCATTACATATGTTTATTTATTACATATGTATACCTATTCGATTTCAAAGCCGCATTTCGGGGGCATATGTCAATTTCAAGTGACAGCTCTTGTTTAACCTATGTTTCTAGAGGCCTTAACAAAAAAGTTATTGAATGTATAAACTGAAAGATTGTTTGTTTGCAAAGTGAAAATAGAAAATTGCGTGACTTGAAACTGTGTTTTAGTCAAAATATACCGTTCTTTGACCTAGTTTAGCTAATGGAACACAGAGTTTTTGCATATATTTCTTCACGACGTTTTTTTTTGCACTTAACATGGGTACTTAATGACCAATTTTTTTAAGTTCAAACACATTAAATGTTTGCCGTGGAAGTGGTAAGCATTGTTTTGTTCGGTGCAGAATCTAAATAACAAACTTGAATGCGTTAATATAAGTGTAAGTAGGACAATAACTGCTAACAAATGTTAATGATCAAAACAAAAGCCAATTTGTTACCCAAATACGAATGTCTTTCGTATTTGTTATGCAATATTACCTACCACATACACTTGTATATTATTCTGCCTCTTGTGTTCATTACATTATTACTTTTTAGTAGTACTATAGTACTTAGTAGTAGTTTACCAAAAAATAAATGCGCACCTGTAAATATATAGGCGCACCTTTATATGTAAATGGTCATGGCGTTGTTACATAGTCTCTGTACCTATTTCAGATCGAGACAATTCACGATGCCAAGATATAAGAAGAAGTCTCATCTGCATTTTGAGAAGAGAGGCACGCCATACAAACGTTTGAAGCGTATTTGCACAAGCACACCTAAAATGATGATTGTTTACTTGACTTGTTATGTTTAAATAAATGAAGTACTATTTGGGTCAAAAGTAAGATTGTACTAGTCGTTATGTGTATTAAATAAATGTATATCTATTTAAAAGGTTCGTTTTTATATTTAGAGTCGCAACTCTATATTTCAAGGTGCAAGTCAAAATAAAGAGGTGCTCCTATATGTCCAAACAATGAAATAGATGTGTTCTCTGAATTAAGAGAGGTGCACGTCTACACCTGGGATAAGGAATAGAGTTGTAGTGTACATCTATATTTAGAGGTGCGCCGCTATTTTTGGGACTACCAGTACAGGTACTTATATACTCGTGGACACAAGTCTTGTCCGGTATGGTTTTCTATAATATCTTTTGAAAGCGTGAAATCTAATTCCACATTGCTTTACAGACATGAATTTGGTATCAATAGAAAAAAAATACATTTTTATGCATATGTTTATGAAAAAATAATTTAAGAATTTGAGCCACAACTGCCGGTAGAGTAATGTGTTGAAAATTGGCATGCAAAAAATTTCAAACTTCCTACCGGACAAGACTTTTGTCCATTAGCATATATAGATAAGAACATACGTTTGTTTGGGTAACAAATCGGCTTTTGTTTTGATTATTAACATTTGTTACCAACTCTTGTCTTACTTACACCTAACGCATACGAGTGTATGTGTTACTCAGATTCTGCACCGAACAAAAAAATGCTTACCACTTCCACAGCAAACATTTGTGTTTGAACTTTAAAAAAATTGGTCATTAAGTACCCATGTTAAGTGCAGAAGGCGTCGTGAAGAAATATATATGCAATAACTCGGTAATAGTTTAGCTAAAAATAGGTCCAAGAACTGTATATTTTTACTGAAAACACAGTTTCAAGTCACGCAATTTTCTATTTTCACTTTGTAAACAATCGTTCAGTTTATACATTCAATAACTTTTTTGTTAAGGCCTCTACAAACATAGGTTGAAAAACCGAGTGGAGCTTACACATCTGGCCTCCGGGTAGGCGTATTTATATTTCGATACCAGTGATATAAACCTACTTACCAGGTCAAAATATCTCCAGAAATGCACAAAATAACGAAATATTCCGCCATTTTGTTCCGCACAGAACATCTCCCTCACTTACTTTTCCGAAAAAACCAAATACGTTGGACCCCCTGTTTATAGTTATATCGTTTTTCAGTTAACAGAAGGCTCATAATCTGTTGAATATGGCAACTTTAAAATTTGTGGTGTGCACAATCTTGTTGAAGTATTTGTTAATGAATTTCAATGTTATTTATTTTTTCTTAAAAAATAATATTTTATGTATCTGTATTGAATAATAAAGTGCAAACAAAATTTGACTTTCAGTTTGAGAGTGAAATTTGGAAGGTAAAGCCAGATAGCTCTGGTGTTGGAAACTAGGGCCTGTAAGTTAATCAATTTGTCAGTCTTCTTTATTAATAGTCACTGCAACTTTAATTAAAATTAATTTCATATGAAACGCCTATTTAAGGCTGATTATATTTATTAACATAACAGAAATTCCATAGAATTTATAGTCCCTTTAGTTTCTATTATACGCTCATAAGAAAAACAGTTAAAGTATTATGCACAGGTTGTACGTCTGTAGATGACCCCATTGGAATTTGAAGTTTAAAGTAAAGGGTAGATGTTTGTAACAGTTTCTAGTCTGGTGTGATGGACCATCACATTGGTAGATAGTTTGATAGATAAATCATCAACTGAAAGGTTGGAACCATAAACAATCCCCCACACCTGAAGGCAAAAAGTATGTCATTTGTCTGTAAATGTGTTATACACAGGCACGTTGTCCATTTATTCGGGAGAATTAATATGTATAATATGTACTAGTCAGATCCAAAAATCACCGGCTCAACCAGCCACATCCCTGTTTGAAGGCAATACCCATTTGAATTGCAGTTCTTATGAATTTTCCTTTTACTCCATATGGGCAGCGTGTGTAACCATAGTTGATCCTGATAAGCTAGCACATCCTTGCCATCTGTTCTGGATCTTCACCGTTTGCTATTAGTCAGAAATATACCGTACTAATGAATTAAAAATTGTACTGTTTAGATCGTTATCAATGACAGGAATAGAAGCTTTATATGTGAGTAAACGATATGTGATTCCACTATTAACAATAAATGCATAAGCTGAATTCAAGCGATATGTAAATCTATTAAGTAAATTCAAAAAGAGAACTGGTTTTGTTCATTTTCTGAATTTTTAACCAGGATTTCAACGAAAACTAGTTATTGTAATGCTGAAGTTGGCGGGCGGCCGTCAACTTTCGGTTTCCGCTAAATAACTTGAGTTTGCTTTGGCCTATTGACACCAAACTTGGTAGATGGGTAGCTTATATCAAGATACAGCCTGGGGTTGCTACCCATGTTACTGTGATCAAGGTCAAGGTCACTGTTGCTAAAAATAGAAATTCAGTTTCCACTCATTAACTTGAGTTTGCTTTGGTCTATAAACACCAAACTTGGTGGGTTGGTAGCTTATTTCAGAAGGCAGCTTGAGATTGCTTCCCAGTTGTCTGTGATCAAGGTCAGGGTCGCTGTTCCTAAAAATAGAAATTCAGTTTCCACTCAATAACTTGAGTTTGCTTTTGCCTTAGACACCAATCTTGGTGGGTGGATAGCTTATATCAAGAGGCAGCTTGGGATTGCTACCCAGATGTCTGTGATCAAGGGCAAGGTCACTTGCTAAAAATAGAAATTCAGTTTGCATTCAATAACTTGAGTTTGCTTTGGCTTATTGACAAAAAGTTGGTAAGTGTGTATCTCATATCAATAGGCAGCTTGGGATTGCTACCCAGATGTCTGTGATCAAGGTCAAGGTTACTATTGCTAAAAATAGAATTTTAGTTTCTGCGTAAATTTAAATTAGCGGTGACCTATTGATATCTAACTTTGTGTTTGGGAAGTGTATGCCAAGATGAAAGTGGGATTGCTACCTAGATGTCTGTCATCAAGGTCAATGTTATTGTTGCTTAAAATAGATAATCATTCTCTATGTAATAACTTGAGTTTACTTTTACCTTTCGACACCAAACTTAGTTTTTGGGTAGCTGATATCATGATGCAACTCTGGATTCTACTCAGATGTCTTTACTCATTCGTTGAAAACCTTGTTTCGTTGCATTGCAGCGCTTCTTGTAATAAATTATAATAACAGACTGATTTCACCAATCTGCTTTTGTCTCATTAAAGTTATAAGAAATTCTGTAAAACACCCCTATGAACAATGCATGGACTGGCTAAAATTGATAGCAAGTCAAGACGTTTTCATGAATTCAGAAAGTAATCGGTTAATTATATTTAACATAAATACTCATACAATTTTCAAGACGATTTCACCATAATTTATTACAGAAACTATAATTACAGATACAAGTTTTATTTTTATTTTCATACAGTTAGCTGTCCGGTTCCGGTGGGTTTTTCATATTTTGTACATAAACTGTTTTATACGGTCGATCTAGGATCGATGCTTTTTGCATGTAAGTAGGAAAATATCTCCTCTATAAAATAGAATTTTCGTTTTTTACGTTTCATTTGAAAATCGTCTGCAAATTGTTGACTTATCGCTGTTGTCATATAGCTATATTCGACGAGCATTTGTCACTTCCGGTGGAAAATGAGTCATATGTAAAAATCATAGCTAGGGGCGCCAAAGAGGATTTCTTTTCATTGGTTCAGCTGCAACAACTTGTAATTCATATTATGAACTTTTTTTTCGTGAAGTAAAATACCAAAAGGTCAACATCTGCATTAAATATCACAATGAATAGATTAGAATTAATGTACAACACTCGGTAATTAAAGGCTACCATCACTTCAAAATCAAACGTCCAATGGATGTTTCCTTGGAAGTTGAATATACCAATGTGCATGTAAATGCAGCTCTTGCGTGGATTCCAGCATTAAAAGAACTGCCTACAGAGCTACACAATGTTACAAGCGACTCAGGGCGCTTTCTGAAGGTTGCCCGTTTCCGGAGGATTTGCTAGTTCTGGGGGATTCCGAATATTACTCACGTACATATTACTCTCGTATTTCCGGTTGGAACCTGTTGGCGGCAAAAGGTATGTTGACAATTGTTTTAATCAAACATTGATTTATATTTGTAGCGATTTTCAGAAACATTGATAATTAAGAGGCTGTGTCACCAACCATTGAGCTTTGTGTGGAAACTGAATTTTTTTTGTTCCAATGTTTTTTATTTAAATGAGTTCAGTTATAACCATTATCTATTATGAAACATGTGAAATTTGATTTTGGTCAACATTTCACCTTTTTTATCTCACAAATTTATGTTGCCAGGGAAACAGGTGAATAACTACAAAAAAACAAACAAAATTCCATTGTTTTTTACTTCATTTTTAATATTTAAGCAGGACAGCAGGGATTAAATAAATTAGCTTCAACAAAGCATGAAATAAAAGTAAATGAAAAATAGGGTGTAAACTACATTCAAACATGTCTATACGGTTACCATGGAAACATTAAAATGATATATATTGTTCAAACAAGAAAACTAAAAAATGATGTGCTCATAAAAACACTTTGCTTAAAAATCTGCAACCACATGAGAAAAAGTCAATGGTCATTTCTGCTAAACTAAAGCTATATCTTACAGAAAAAAAAATTGGGGAGCAAATGATAAATTTTTGAACAAAACAGAACTTAGAAAAATGTGAAATTTTGTGAAAATATTAAAAAATGTCTCACTGCTTCTTCAATAAACTACTATAAACAAATATTTTTGTATTTGTTGTTAAAATTGTTATTTGCTTTCATAAATTTATTAACCAAATTAAAGTAATTTCACAAAAATGCACCCTAGCAACCGTTTTAAACAGTCATGAAATCTTGGCGGCTGGAAATGCAGCTGAAGCAGAAACCGCAAAAGCTACTCAGAATGTAACAAATGAAAAGACAAACACTTCAGGCGAGGACATAGAATCAACACCATTCAGACATACTGTGCCTCAGAATAACAAGCAAAAAGTTGGAGTTGTGCTTGGAGACTCGAACACTGTAAGAATGCATGTCAAAGATAAAAACTTGAAAAATGTTTCCATTTCAGGACAGTCTTAACACAAAATCGACAATGCCATCTCGAAAGTCAAGGTAAATGATAACGAAATGGTAAGCGCAGTTATTATCCATTTAGGCACAAATGACATCTCAAATTGTAAAACTGATGACACCATAGACATGGCAAAAAAGGCAATGAAGTTAGTGGCAAATAAATGGCCTAATACCCCCGTAGCCTTCTCCAGTATTATACCAAGAAGAGGAAAAGGGAAGCTTATTAAAGCCATTAACGATGACGCAATCGTTGTAAATAAATCTGTGTTAGAACTGTGTAAATCAACAAGATATTACAATTTCTTAGACAATGATCAGATCTTCCTTGAAAATGGTAAAATTCAGGCTTAACTTTACGATGAACGAGACATTAAAGTTGTACATGTAAATGACGAGTGTGCGGAGAGGCTCTATGAAAACTTCCTCTCTTTCTTTAATGAGGGCGAATCTGATGAAATGGTGGATCAGACGACTAGTATTATAAGAAAGCGTGGAAGGGGTAGCAGCTCTTCGACGCCGCTGTCAGCAAATAGAATAACGAAGCATGGCAGAAATGATTTATAAATACCGTCACATAATGACCAATGTTGTTTATAGCTTCAGTTAATAGCAATGGTTTAAGAAATAACAATAAAAGAACATTAGTTTTTAACTGGCTGAAACAAAAAAAGTACGGTGTTGTATTATTACAGGAAACACATTGCAACAACGATGTTGAATCAAAACGCTGGGCGAATGAGTGGGGAGGTACATGTTTTTGGAATAACGCGAACTCATCTTCCAAAGGGGTAGGAATAATGATCAAAGATAATTATAAGATTATTTATAATAATAAGATAAATTAAGTATATTATTAAACATAAAAAATACTAAAAGCTTAGATGAGAAAGGTCGCCTGCTCTCCGTTGATATTCAGTTGTCGGAAAATCAAACATATACGTTGGCAAGCGTTTATGCGTCAAATAATTTGCGGGAAAGGAAACAATTTATAAAAAAAATCTCCATACACATTTTTCACAAATCACTAATCCAATAATTTTAGGGGGAGATTTTAACTGCACTCAAAACCCTAAAGCAGATCGTCAATCAAAAGCAAGTACGTATGCAGACGAAGGGTCACGTGAACTGAATGTTCTAATATCAACTCTCGATCTTGAAGACGCTTGGCGCAGACGAAACCCTCATGGAAAAAGTTATACCTTCAGTCGAAATTACTCAAAATCGCGTATAGATCTATTTCTTTCATCTAAATCGATCGACAATGAAATAGAATATCGAAAATCACACATTTCCCATATTCCGATCACGATCTAATTTCACTTAAATTAAATTATGAAAATACAATTCGAGGTCCCGGACAATGGAAACTTAACTGTAGCATACTGAACAATGCTCATTATAATGAACTGATAGAATGATTCTGGGGCATGTTGGAAAAGAAAATTAATAATTTTAACACAACTAAACAATGGTGGGATATGTTTAAACACCATGTAAAATTATTATCTATTGAATTCTGTTCAAACTTAAATAAGAGTGAGAAAAATATAAAAAGGCTAGAAACTGAATTAGAAAGCCTGAAACAAAGCGATTCCTCAAGCACAGAACGAATAGAGAATATATCACATCAAATAAACAACTTCTATGCGAATCAAGCGCAAGCGGCTTAAATACGATCTAAGTCAAAGTATATCCAGGAAAATGAAAAATCAACTGCTTTCTTTCTAAATTTAGAAAAACGAAACGGTAAACAAAAATTATGGTCGAAGATTAAAAACAGAATCGGGCGAAGTTAAAGTAGGTATTGAAAATATATTAAAGGAACAGACCCGTTAATTATAAAAATTTGTACACTTCGGAAAATATTGATTTACACTCAGCAGCCTATCTATTATCAAATGTTGAAAATAAATTATCCAATGAAAATATGAGAATTTTGGAAACAAATATTACACCTAGCGAGCTAGAAAAGGCAATTTTCGAATTTAAAATCTCAAAATCTCCCGGAGAAGACGGAATACCCGCAGAATGGTACCAACATTTCTGGTACCTAGTCAAACACAAGTTTCATGATTTAGTAAACGAGATTCTTGATTCAAACACATTAAGTCAGTCACAATATAAAGGATGCAGTAAAGAGTTTGTAGCCGTAGATGCGAATTGGCCCCGGTCAAATTTGAAGATAAGAGGTAAGTGGGCAAACTGTAAGCTTCATGGCACTTTAAAATATTTTTAGATGCTATATTTGCAGTTTCACATCTGTAGCTAGGATCCCCAAAAATTGCCTGACATGCTCTTTTTGACCTTGACACTTTCAGTGTGAGGCAGGTGCTTGGAAATGCGAAACTAATAAATTTCTGGCTCTGCCTTCAGTTTAACTTGCAATTCTCAAGGGGCATACAAACAAGTGTGAGTAGTGCAAAATCTAGGTGGTTATGGTATATTTTGAGTATGATTTAATGAATCAGTAGGGATTTTACCATGTGTGAGTGGCAAGCATTTATTTTGGTTGCTGGCAATAAGAAAGCTGTGAACTGATGAATGTTTGAAATTTTGCCTCGTCGGCCGACCAGTTTTTGCGACCAGAATTTGAAAGTTAATGGTGCTTAAAAATCTACTGAGATGTTTTGAATATAATTTTGCTTTGTTTTCATAAACTGAATGTCATTGTGATGTCAGTTATGTGCCCTTTCTGTTTCAGGTATGTGCTAGTAGGGAGCAAGTGGACTTGTCGTGTCGGCTGTGATTCTTTGGTTTGCGATATATCAGAATAACCGTTTACTGCCGCCTAAAGGGTTAATATCTCTCATTTATAAAAAATGGTGAACGAGAAAATTTGAAAAATTGGCAACCAATAACTCTTCTTAATGTAGATTATAAAATTTTAACAAAATGTCTCTCGAACAGACTTAAACCGTACTTACCAAAACTAATACACCCTGATCAAAAAGGCTATGTAGACGGCAGAAACATAAATGAAGCCAGTCGATTTATACAGGATATTATTGATTTCGCGGATAACGAAGACAAAGAAGGTATTATTATTTGTTTAGATCAAACCAAAGCATTCGACCGCTGCGAATGGACGTGGATTGATATGTGCCTACACCATTTTGGTTTTGGTCCAAAGTTTAGGGGGTGGGTAAACATGCTCTTAAAAAATTCGCAAATAGCTATTCAAACTAATGGATTTATATCCGAATATTTTCACATAACAAGATCAATAAAACAAGGATGTCCGATAGCCCCTTTGCTTTATATCATTCAAGCGGAACCATTAGCATGTACAATTCGAGCTAATAAAAACGTTAAAGGAATTGAACTCCCTATACCTCTGGAAAAACCTTTGGAAGCTAAAATCAATCAATATGTTGATGACACTCAACTTTTTGCAAAAAACGAAACTGTTCTGCATTACATATTTAACGATCTTAATAACTACGAAAAAGCATCGGGAGCATTGCTAAACAAAGAAAAAACAAAAGCACTTTTCATAGGCAAACTAAGAAATCAAACCCCAAACTTTAAAGAAATAAGTTGGACAAATTCATTTTAAAATACTTGGGGTATGTCACGGTTACAATATTAGTAATGAAGATATCTGGAGGGCAAAAATAAATAAAATAAAGTCATGTTTGCAGGTTTGGATATCAAGAGATCTAACAATTCAAGGTAAAATGTTGATTATAAAAACTTTTGTTTATTCAAATATTAGTTACGAAATAGAAACTAGAGGGATCCCAGAAATTTACGCAAACGAAATCGAAAACATTATCAATAATTTCATCTGGAATAATAAGCGTGCGTTAATCTCAAGAAAAACACTAACTCGGGAAAAGGCTCTAGGAGGCTTCAATCTATATACCATAAAAGATCTACAATTAGCTCTAAATGTTAAAACGATATATAAAGTTGTACATTCCAATTCCTGCGAATGGAACGCAATCGGTCAACACCACTTGAAAAAGATTAACAAGATTTATAAATAATCCTACTTCCTGTGTCAATGCTCGGATATTGAAGAAATTTTTAAAATGTTGACACTACCAGCATTTTATAAAAATGCCTTAAAAGACTGGGCCACATTTCTCAAAAGCTTACATCCAACGTCCAAAAACGAAATAATCGATGAAAATCTTTTTGGAAACCATAATATAATTTTTCAAAATAAAGCAATATTAGTTACCGGTAAGTCTTTTGCAGAAAGTAATATTAATTCAATCGGTGACATATGGGACCATAAAAATAAAGCATTCAAAAGTGAGAGAGAAATATTTCAAAGTGTACAAAATAAACGAAACTGGATCTCCGAGTGGTCCAAAATAAAGCACTGCATTCCGAAACACTTTATTAATTCACTAAAAGAGGGAACAATTAATTCAAATTATAAACCAATACTGCGGCGTAATCAACTCGCAATTATTTCAAACAAAGGGAAACCCTTAATGCCGCGCGAATTAAAAGCAAGTTATTCTTCAGCAAATTTATGTCAAAGAAGTATTACAACCATTGAAAACCGAAGAAAAATGGGAACAGAAATTCTCTTTACCACGTAATGTTTTACATTGGAAAATAATCTGGTCAAACATATTTTTGTCGTATGCGTCAATTCAAGCACAACAGTTTCAGTGGAAATTTTTACACAATGTCATTTTTACGGAACACAAACTTAATCTAATGAAGGCTTCTAACGGCGTATGCAACCTATGCAAAACCGAAAGAGAAACTTTGATTCATTTGTTCTGGGAATGTACAGATACCAAATTAATTTGGGCAAAAATTAATGCAGTATTAAACAAAATCGTCCAATCCCCAAATACTATAAATCTGACTTACTACATCGTTTCTTTTGGTACCACTAACAACAAGTTTTCAAATTTAATAAATACTTTAATATTTGAATCAAAATGGTATATATGGAAGTACAGGAATAACGGAAAATTTGATGTTAAAAACAAACATACGATCAATGTTACCAAAAAATTATTTATCGTGTAAGGGAAACAGCGCAGTACCAAATTTTTAAAATGCAAGAGGCAGAATTTAGAGACATTTTCTTAAAAATCGACAAATATCTACACGAATAATGTCATCATTGCGTCTTTTGCTTTTTCGTTTCGAGCAAGATAACCGTAAACCGAGTGACATTATGGAATTATATAATAGGAAAATTTCTGCCACGCTAGCCTTATAAAACAAGTACACTGTACTATTTGATTGATTGATGAAATAAATTGTTGTTGATTAAATTGTTGAAATGTTGAATAAATAATGAATTGAATGGATTGAATGAACTGTAAAATGAATTGCAGAATGAATGAATGAATGAATGAATGAGCGAATGAATGAACGAATGAATGAACGAATGAATGAATCTTAATTATAGAATATTATAAATATAAATCAGTCTTTATTTTTGTAAAATGTGTTAATGTGCTATATATTTTATTTTCTTTGTACTCATGAGAATGAATAAATGGGGTCACCCGTAAAGGGGCCTGGAAAAAAAGGAAACTAAAATCTAATATGCCACTAACAGCGACATTTGTGTGAGAGAATGAACATCATGTTTAAATCTGGAAATTCAGGTGACTGAAAGTGTTTACTGTTAAAATGCACATTATTTCATTTTTATTAAACCTTAATTCCATTGGCTTTATTCCATGCACAATTATGACCAGTTAGATCCAGATCATTATGCACAGTCTGATCTGTATCTACACTAGAGAGTTGATAACATTTTGTGGACGCTGCCTGCCACTGGTGATTCCATTATATGTCCTGTTTTTCAAACAGGTTTGTTATAAATGGCTTGTTCTCAAGTACAAAATAAACAGATATCATTATAGTTTAATGATCTGACCTGTTTTACTGGGTGTTAAACAAGCTTTTTCAGAGAATTTGTCCTATACAGTCTAACCTTTCTGAAGCAGCCACCCAAGGATGTGACAAAAGTGGCTGCTATACACAGGTGGCTGTTAAAGACAGGTGAAAATGAGAACAAAATGTCAGTTTTCGACAAATTCAAACTGGCTGTTTAAGACAGGTGGTTGCTATTCGCAAGTGGCTGCTAAGGCAGGTTTAATTGTAATCTCTTTCTCTAAGTTAAAACAATCACCAGAAATATAACTTTCTAGCAAGAAAATGGAACATAAGTGATTTTTTATTCATTTTTTTTTCATTATATTTTTCTAAAATCAACGGGAATAACTCATGTTTTTAAATTCAGTAAAAAAAAGTTGGTAACATTGAACTTTAAATTGCATCCTACAACTACTTTGACAAAGTTAAAAGGAAAAAAGTAAAAAAAAAAGTTTCATCTTTTGTCATATAAATGTGTTTTACAGTTTTTTGTTGCTTTTTGTGTGTTTTGACATGAGTTATTTCCCAGCATTTTCCAAGGATTCAAAATAAAATTTTCTTTGCAGGCCAGTCTAAATTGTAAGGCCATAAAATAGGCTATAATTTGGTACCAAAATAAAAAAAATATTGTCGGCCCTACCTAAACTCATTTTTTAAGCCTTTTGGACTTTCAGAATTTAGTCTGTATAATCAAAAAACCTTAAAATAGTGTAGATCCAGATCAGCCCACATACCTGAGCCATCTGATCAGGATCTACAGTTTGCTTTTAGATTCATTGGATAACTTCTGATCAAGAGGCAACCAGTGTACAGCCAGATCAGACAGCAACGATTTGCCAGCTGATCTGGATCTACATTGGTTACTCAAGCAACAAAGCCCATGTGCATGTAAATGGAGAAAAGGGTAAAAGATGTTATACATAGGGAGTGTGAAAAGTCATTGCCTTAAAATATTTGATAAGAATTTTCATTGCAATATTGCTGACACAATTAAGACTGGAATTCCTAATGGGTTTTGATCATTTATAAACCGCTTTATATGAAAGCTGTTAATTTGTGCACACCATCTTTCACCAGTGCTAGAAAGTTGTCTTGCAAGGCCTGTAAACTTGATGACTTTTATGCCATTAATGAATCATGTTTGTTTTTACTTGACTTCACATTTTGAACATAATCATGAGATCATACTTAGTTTAAAAGGAAATCGTTTAATTTTCACCTTAAAAACCAGAATAAGATATATTTATCTGTGTTGACAAATTGACAATTTTATTTAGTATGCAAGAAAAAGTATCATTCATGAGGTACTGTTTTATTTTATGCTTGCCTGTGAACATGGTGAATATCACATATTTCTTAGAAAAAATAAAAGCGATATTTCTTAGTTTTGTAACTGTGGATTAACACGTTAATTTTCACTGCTTATTCAAAATGGGCCCATACAGCAATTATATTCCAAAAAGGAATGTTTAGAAAATGTGTTTAAGTTTTAGAACAAGACAACATGTCATAATGTCATAAACAGACACTTACAAATTCTACAATGTTTCTGTCAAGATAACACTAACAAAAATAACCAGAATAGTTGTTTTTGAGCTGTAAAAGATAGATATATGTTACAATAGTGATGTATTTCTTTGTTACACTTGTAAAACAATACCCTCTATTTAACACATGTCATTCGCTGTAATGTGGGCTGTTGTGCAACTATAAATGCCTCTGCCAATAAATGTTCTTGACTTTGCACAATAAGACTTGTTCAAATATTTTGGAAGCTTTAGCCAGATAGTCTTTACTAGTGCAAGCTGTTGCTTCTGTCCAACTTGTTTAAACTGTTGTTTTTTTTTCATTTGACTTGGTCCACAACATTCTAAGAAACTGTCCAAAGAAACTGTCCAATGTTATCCTTTTCTTCTGGTTATGTGTTATTTCTGATTCAACTATTTCATAATCTTGCCTTCCCTGTTCTGTGTACTGACTCCACAGTAACCAAAGGCTATTACAATCTGTATCAGTGGTCTGAGTTCAAACCTACAAAAATAGTTTTATCTGTCAAAATGATTTTCTTGTTTTAGAATTTAATTAAGTTTTAATAACAGTTGATAATATCAGTATTTTATTGTGCTCACATGGTTTAAAAACATTTTTATAGTTTGATAATTTTGTTACAAGCGCTGTCATAAACAAGGCAATCTTTACTTCTTTACTATTCCAATCATATCATTTCCAATAATTTTTGTATTAAATTTCAAGATTAAAAGTACAACAACTATTGGGAATGATTAATAGGAATAATATGCTATACTGAACCTGGGTGTCCATTGTGTATTATTATTATTATTATTATTATTATTATTATTATTATTATTATTATTATTATTATTATTATTAAGTGTTTTTTTTTCAGAAGCAATGAAAATCACTTACCACCCCTGGGACACATGTATTCACTGTTGATAGTACATACTGATTTCTGTCTGGTCACTGTAAAAATAAAACAACACTTGGATTAAAAAACTATTCCAGTATTTTAAATACTAGAAATACCATCAGAGTTAATAATACCTCATTTATCTATGCATCACTATAAAAATGCAGGTGGGTTTGTGTAACTTTCCCCTGTGGTGAATATTAATTTTGATACACACTGTACACTGTGAGTGGACACAGTTTTTTTTCCGAAGCAATGAAAATCACTTACCCTTAAAAAAAAACAGCCAAAAACTGATAGTCAGGACATAACTATGATAAAATGCATTAAAGAGTCATAAAACATTCCTGTATGGCTGCTATTATTATTTACAACAATGTGAGACTAGGGATATGAAGTTGTATGCCATGTACTTTGCATTAAATGGCAGTGAATACAGATCAAGTTACCAGATCCTAAAATTATTAGGATAAACATGAATAAACACTAAATACACACACAGGTAGCTGCCCTTTACTATTCACTTTATAACAAATTTAATGCAACAATCTGAATTCTATTTTCAATATTTTCTATATTTATAGATATAGGCTCCAATCAGTAATGAAACAGACATGCATAGCTCAAAATAAAAGTTGAACTAAACATCATTTCAAGTCATATGTATACTGAAAGGATAAAGAAACGCAGGGTAACAATTGGATAGGCAGGTTCGAAAGCTCATGCTCCACGACGGTTTACACTGAGGCAGTGGAGACAAGTTTTATTCACTTTCGACACATGTTAAGGTGTATCATGACCTAATAACTCAATACACAAAGTTTCACTTTATTTGGAGAACGCGTTCTTAATATATCGGAACAAATGTTACCCTGCGTTTCTTTATCCTTTCAGTATATTATTTATTGGATTTCTTGTATGTAATTGAAAAACAAGCTCAAAAAAGTATTAACTGTCTGCCTCAAAGAAGTGAAAATAACTTTACCTCCTCCAACTGGAATAAAAACTCCAAACTTTTTCCACACTAAGTGTCTTGTAAAGCTTGTCTGTAGGTTGTAGGTTAATAAGTTAATTAAATAAAAAAATCAAAACATGCCAGGTATGGTTATTTTGCATGAGTGAGTTGTGTTGGAAACACTTCTTTTTGGGATATTTTCTGATCAAACATATTCACAAATAATTAAAATTGTTTCCTCTTTATTTTCTGTAATGACAAGCGTGTTTGCAAGAAGCTCCTCCATTTGGGGCCTCGTCAAGAAAAATCATGAATAAATGTGAATGATCTACCGGAACTGGTCAAAAGGGGTAACCATCCTTGCACACAAATCTTTGTAAAAATAAACAATTTCATCCAGCCAATATTTGTATTAATACCATCTGTAATGATTGCACATTAAACATTGATTAAGCTTTTGAAACATAATTGACGTTTGGAATGTTGGTCTCTCGATTATTTATAGAACGCGGTTTTCCAACACGACTCACTCATGCAAAATTACCATACCTGGCACGTTTTGAATTTCTATTTCATAAACTTAATGTTTATCAATATTTCTGAAAATCACTACAAATGTAACTCAATGTTTGACTAAAATAATTGTCAAGATACATTTCGCCGCCAACAGGCTCCAACCGGAAATACGTGAGTAATATTCGGAATTCTCCGGAACTAGCAAATCCTCCGGAACCGGGCAATCAACTGAAACAAGCCGCACTAAATAAATTTTCTTTACATTTGAAAAACTAAACATCTTATAAAAATCTTTAATTGATTAAAATCATTGCTCATGAACAAATCAAACTGACAATTTCATGAATTAGTAAGTAAGTAAGTAAGTAAGTATTCTTTATTATAGTGACCTGTGTACAAGCAACATATACATGTAATACAATAATACAAAATATAACAGACACCCGACCCAATGGGTCTATAAGTCAATTTTGAAAATATCAATTTGTCTTTCTTCACATTACTGTTGAATTTGAATTTTCAAGATTTGTTATTAAAATTTGGAAGTAATACAAATGTATAACAATAAAATCAGTCAGTTTCTATACAAATAATTTCTTCTTTTTAAGTAGGTTTTTGTGATATTTTGATATTTTGCAACTTGCCTTGGGTGATTTTGTACTAAAACGCACAACTGTCTGTCTGCTGATTGGTCAGCATGGATATGTAATATATTTATCAAACATTCTCTTCTCAGGTTTTCATAATATTTACAAGATATTAAAAAGTGACTTTCATTTTCAACTAGATGTTCATTACATAATAAACACAGTCTATTTTCCACAGCCTCACCTACATATCGTCCAGTTTCAATTCTCAATGGGAGGATTCCACATCTTAATTGAGCTAACAAAGAGCGATCATTTTTCTTAAGATTGATAAGTAAATAATCTTCTGTTTTAAATGCACTTTTAAATGTCCCATATGTTCTAAGTTTTGACACTTTAGTAATATCAGCACTCCAAATACTAGAATTATAATCAGTTATTTTACTATTCGCGGTAACCATACTTATAACTGATTTATTGTCAAAGTGTATACTTATTACTTAAGTCCAGTATTTGAACTATTGCCTTAAAATCAGTACACCAGTTTTTAATAAGCGAGTGATTTTGATAATCAAGATTAAAATCTTTCTTAGTTATTCTGTTATCGCTGAGAGTACATAGTCTATTCCAGAGGCGAATAACATGCGGGAATCCAACCAGTATCTCCAATCTATGCGAATCTATGTACCCCTAGAAAATAAAACATGGCACGGTTGTGTACATTGTCAATTGATTGGTACCTTTTAAGGCCCCAGACCCCTGCACTGTAATCTAAGATCGGTACAACACATGCGTTAAACAGTTTCTCAAACGATTTAAATCCAAAGACTTTCAGTGAATGTATTTTTGATAGAATTTTTCCCGGCGCTCTACCTGCAGCTTTAGACAGAACATCACAGTTAGCAGAGAAATGACCACTACAATTAAAAATAACACCTAATTATTTATAGGTTTTAACTGTTTCTAAGACATTTAAACAAATTAAAAACTGATGATCAGTCTCTGGTATACGTTTGTTGCGGAAATGGACACACTTCGATTTATCTGTATTTATAAGAACTCTCCATTTTGTTGCACCAATTATGCAATACTTGAGCATTTGTTTCAAATCTTGCGCTGAGCTGGAGATCAGAACGATATCATCCGCATAAAGCAGTATCGATAGTTTCGAGCCCCCGATGACAACTCCCAGGTTGAGAGCATTCACTTCCTGTACAAGCTCGTTTACGAAACTAGAAAATAATGTCGGCGAAATATTATCCCTTGTTTCTCCCCGGATTTACAGTTGAACCACCCGGTGTATTTCCCGTTAATTCTCACACATAAAGTGGTATGTTGATAAATAGTTTTAATTGAGTTATACTCAGGCTTTCCAGCGTTCCTAGTTTTTCCTAGTTTTCCTAGTTTTTTCCTAGTTTTTTTAATTGGCCCCATAGTTTTTCCTAGTTTTTACAAAAAGCTCCTAGTATTCCTAGTTTTTACTAAAAAAAAAGTATTTTTTCATAATTACAAGTTGCAATGCTTTAAATCATGCTTTGCAAAGTTTGTTTTTTACAGCGGATGTTCAGAAGCTGTTTAGTTGACATGTTCCTATGCTGGCATCATTGTTGCGTAACCCAGCCATCTCAACCTTTGTTCACTAAGGAATGCTTTTATCAAAACTTAATTTTAATGAGTTGTCTTTAACTATGTGTTGTCAACATTTAGAAACGATGCCATTTGTTTTAATTGTGAGTTAAATGTTTGGTTATTTCTCTTATAACTTTATCCTAATACTTTTGCTGACAAAACTAAGTTATTGCCAAATTTCAAAGTATTGTAATTTGGGTTATTTATTTAATTTTAATGTCTTTGTTTTCAAATAATCAAACAACAAAAAGATTAGAACATTAAATTTTACATATTTCTTTAGTACTGTTGATCAACGTTAAATGTTTTACAACACAGCTGTTAAGTACCTCTCCACTTACTTTAGGCATTTTGGTAACAACCGTTAGATGCTGTAAAGAGCAGAAAGACGAGAAATAAAGAAACTAAGGTTAGGAAAAATAAATAGGAGATAAAGGCTGAAGTGGATAAGGCTAATACGATTTTGAAAGAGAAAAATCTAAGGCTATAAAAAATAAGGATTTCAAAGAAATGGGCATTGCTCAAGGTCTCCGTGATGTGGCAAAAATAAATCTGAACTAAGTAACAGTTGCAATTAACAAATGTGTAGAAGATAGAAATGACATGAGAAAGAGGTAAAAATAAAAATGATTGAATTATTAATGAAAAAGCTTTTTTTCACTTCCATGGGAAGGGGCCCATGCCCTATAATAATGGGGAAAATAGCGTCATTTTTACTCAGAAGGGGAATGAAAAAAAAACTTGATGTAAAGTCACTTTTTGGGGAAAACTGCATGATTTTAAAGAAATTTTCTGAGGGAAATGCGTCCATAAACGGTCCCTACTAAAGAAGAAAAAAAGCCCTGAGTTTAGAGAAATTTCTATTGTATCTTAGCCTGGAGAGGTAGTTTTCCAAATCACGTAAATCAGTTGTTAGGGTATAGTCAGTCCTATGACAAAGATATAAACCTGACTTCAAATAAAGTTGTACTTATCTTACAAAGTCTTGTGTTTCTAAAAAAACTAATTTGATTGGCTAATACAATTTAAATTTTCTTCATCAAAATTTAATGAAATTTGTCATTACAAAGTATCTGTGATAATATGGCCTTCTTTGATTAAAAACCTGTAGTCTATAATTGGCGACAAAAAAGAAATATAATGTTTCAAACATCAAGTTTGGTTTCCGAATAGCTACAAAGTATATTAAAATAAATGTAACAGGGACTGGCTAGAAGAGTCAACAAACTGGGTGACAAATAGAAGGTTAGGTTAAGGAAACCTGATATTCCGGTTGTTGCTTGTTATAAGTGCTGTGCCAAGACAATAAAGTACGGGTCCCACAGAAATTTTTTTTGACCTGACAAGTTGTTTTTTCTGGAAAACACACTTTCAGTTCTTGCCTACTGCTTAATTTAAGAGTTTCTGGGCGCCTCTGGCCCCCTGGCCAGGGCTTTACCTTGGACACAACAGCAGTGTAAATGATGGACCCAAATCCCCAGCATAATTTTCAGGATTTGTTTAATAATTTCTCCCTTGCACCCATGTAGCTGCACGACCTTTGTATGTATATATAACTTAAAAAACTGATCTACTTACATTTATGTACATTATTCAAATAGTTAAATTTTTTATTAAGATAATGGCAAAATGACAGGTATTTTTAACACATGGCATTGTTTCTAAAATGTTTGTTGAACACTGTGCGTATTACTACCTTAAAGATTCCTTTTTGTAACAATAACAGTATATACAGCAGTCATTATCGTGTATATATATGAATATGAATGTTTAAGAACTTAACAGGTTAACTCTGGTTTGTTAATTGTTAATGTTTATTAATGAATAAAAAAACATTGGTTTTTGTTTGACAACAGTAAGCCAGATCTGATTTAGCAAGGAAGTAGTCAGCTCATCAGCCTCTGAATCTGCATGAATGGTAAATTTATATATGCAAAGATGACACGGTAAAGCGATAACTTTAAATAGTTCCTAGTTTTTTACAATTTTTTCCCAGTTTTCTCCTAGTTTTTTTGTGCTGTTGCTTCCTAGTTTTCTCCTAGTTTTTCATAACATACTGCTGAAGAGCCTGTATACTTTTTTTACAAGAGTTTGTATACCATGATATCTCTGTCGATAAAATCAAAGCATTTCCGTAGATCTATAAAACTGGTGAACACTTGTGAATTATTTCTTATAACACTGTTCAATGCAAAAATGTGGTCTTGGCAAGATCGATCAGGCTGAAATCCATTCTGCTCATCAGCAAGAATGTTCTCATTATCGAGATATTAAATGAGACGTTTGTTAATAAAGGAAGTTTACAATTTACTGAGACATGAAAGGAGACTTATACCGCGATCGTTCATTGGAATTCTTGAATCAGATGAACTGTCTTTAAGGATCGAGCATATAACTGATTTCCTCCACACAGACGGAATCAAAGATGAGTCAAAGATCAGTTGAAACAGCTGATGAATAGCACATATAACCGCAGGAAACGTTAACACAATGTACGGGTTTTAATCGTATCCACTAGCCGAATGCGACTTTGCGTTCATTACCACCTGTGTTAATTCCTCTATACTTATATTTATATTTAAATAAGTGTTTGTTTCACATAAGGGGTCAAGTTTCGCCTCCTCTAATAATTGTTTATGAGTTTTTACATCATTATAAAATCTCTGGTCAAACTCACCCTGATCTGTACAATTTTACAGTTTTCAAAATCAGTTTTCCATCGCACGAAGACTTCATTTTCATTTCTTGTTAAATCACCCTGGTTATCTATAATTTCGACGGGTATAGTATTACTCTTTCTCGGACCCAGTGTTTTAATTTTATCCCAGAAATCCTTCGGGTTATCGGTAGACATTTCTTCGATTTCTGTTAAAACGTTATGTCTATATTTACGTTCATAATTTTTCAACGTTCTGCCAAAAATTTCCCTTGCAAGCATAAATTTTTCGCGAAAACTCAATTTTAAACATCTAGTCCCACTGCATTTAATTAATTCCGATCCACAAACAAGAACATTGTTATTCTTGTACAAACAAACGCCATTGGCTGTGCTAAGTTCTGGACCGTTAAACTGCCCAACAAGCTGACCAGTTCTATCCAGAATAATGAAACCTTTCCAATTGTCAGTAACATAGATCTTACAGTGATCACTGCTGACAGCAAGACTTCTGATATCAGAGAATATCTGTTGTCCAGATTGATCCAGGCTGAACTGCTTCTGTTGACTCCAGACACGGAGTACACATACACTGATGATGATGTGTTGTCAGACACAAACAGCTTCCCATCAGCATGGCAAAGCATGGAAACTCAGTGTATATCTGTCTTGTCTTCTGCATTGTACTTCCTATAGAAACAAACTGTATTAGTTTACTGCAGCCACATGATACCACAACTTCCTGGTCAGTGATGACACACACTTGGTATGGATATTCAGGCACTTCACAGTAGTCTGTGACAGAAAAAGATGTAGTGTTTACACGTTTCATCTTACTGTTGTTACGGTCAGCGAGGATAATGATACCATCAGCAAGTGTGCAAGCACTGATGATATCACATTCGGCTGTCAGATTTTACTTTCACTGTGTTGGTTTTATTGGCTATCACCTGCAGTAAGGACGGATTGGATTTGCTCTCATATGATTGTTGCCTGGTTTCGGTCTTTGTAACTGGTAGTAAGGTATCAGTTGTTGACTGACTGTTCGAGGACGTATTGCTGGTCTAGGTCATGGTTACAAGTAAAAAGGAAGCCTTTGTCGATGGAGTTTTAGCGGATTTGTGGCTGGTCCGGGTCATGGTAACCCTTTTTAATGGACCTGGTGCTGTTGGCTTGGATTGGAGTTTTTCTGTTACCCTGATGTCTCCAAGAGCTTGCATCTCCTTCAGGATAGACTGAAGCTTTTGATGAGGAAGGAAAGAAATTTCTGTGGAAGAAACCTGGGTTGTGTTGACTTTCTCTTGAACAAGGGGAGCAACCTCATTGGCCATCTTGATACTGACGAACATCTTCGCCTTTCTGTCTCCAGCAGACTTCAAGCTGTCTTGTACAGACTGTAAGTGTGTTGTTGAAGCTTGAAGTTCTCTCAGGGCAGTTTCAATCTTATCAGTCAGAGACTGAAATCTCTGTTCCAGGGCTTGGATTGTCTTATTTCAAGTTCGTCCAGTAGTCCGTTGATCTCGATTCTTCAGTTTTGGATTTGCTTCAGTGACTTCTCCTTGCTATGTTTGAGGTTTTCCTTTTCTTTAATAAATTCTTTCTGAAGTTCAGCAACACTGCTGGCTATTGGCATCCATGTGTTGTATGATGTTGTTTGGATTAGTAGCTGTGGTATTGTTCTTTATGTAATCTGGCGCATAGAACATCTCTTTACAGTCACTAGAAGTGAAAACATAAATTATGTTGGTGCTTTTTAAAAACCTGATAGTAATTTCGTCCAAAACGGTATTCTAACATAAGTTAAGGTGCTGTGGCATTTGTCATTGCACTGCCATTGATAAAAAAGGAACTTTATCGAAATCTCTCTAACGGCAAAATAAAACTTAGTTAAATAACAACGATAATAGTATGCATTTAATTTACATACGCTAAGAAAAGTCAGAACAGAAAAAAAATGGTGACATCTTAAAAAATCCCTAAAATTCTATTTGCAATCAATCACAAATACGAAGCAACACTAAACATCAATTTAAATGTCTTCATAAGTAATGAGTTACTGACAACACTATATAAGGGCCTTTGGTGTAAAAATGTTTTTGTAAAATTGTGTTAGACCTTAATTTTTTCTGGACGCGAAAATGGTTGACAGAAAATAAAAATGTTGATTTCTATCTTCATAATTGAAAGTTCTTTTCAAGGACCTTAGATATTTTTGTCATTATCATTTCACTCATGTTGTCTTTTGAATTGTTGTTAATATTTTAATAGTTTAATATTGTTTTACAAAAACATTTTTCTCACACAGTTTCGCAAGGCGCAGTTAAAATAATAGTATGTTAATCTATTAAAATACCGGTACCATAGATTAATGTTCATGATGAAGTTCTTATTTTCGATACGTTTGTGGGCTGGTAAATCTAAAAATTTAAAACCAACTTCAACTATTCAATTATTCAATTACCGAAACAACAAAATTTTACGCTAAGAAAGTTTTTTTTCGTGTTATGTATTTGGTTATTCAACCGCGCATGCTCACTATTATTTGATAGCCCCGCCAACTTGTAGCGTCCTGGCAGTTGTATGGAATAAAGCGTACGAAACACACGTCTTTGTTCTATGTTTAATACAACCAAAACGAAACATGGTGACATTAAGTGGGATCGTTTGAACCAATAACAGCGCCACTTGGATAGTATACAAATTTGTGACTATCAGAGAAAATAAATATCAAACATGGAGTTAAGCGGCTTACCATATCCGCAAATTGAATGGGATTCGACAAACCTGCCCGACGCCTGGGAAAAATTTGAGCGCCATTGTAAACTGATGTTTGATGGACCCCTAAAAGGAAAAGGCGGCAAAGAACAATGCGCATACATTCTTCTATGGATAGGAGACCGAAGAAGAACTATCCATTCTTCATGGAACTTAACAGAAGAAGAGAACAAAGTGCCAAGAACAATCTTCCAGAAATTCAAAGACGTTGTTCAGCCAAAGGCAAATCCAATTTTCACGCGTTACAAGTTTTACAATGAAACCCAAAACGGAAACTCAATTGATGAGTACATTGCGCGACTAACAATAAGTGCAAAGGATTGTGACTTTGGACAGGAACGAGTGGACGAAATGATCCGCGACAGAATAGTTTTCGGCTGCTCCGAAGAAAGAGTGCGTGAAAAACTCATAGAAAAGGGTAGAGACCTTAACCTAGAGACTGCAATTCAAATTACACGATCTTACGAGTACAACAAGAAACAAATGGAAGCAATGAAAACTCAAGAAAAGGACGTAGACATGATCCGGAGTCGAGGTGCGAAACCCAGATCCAGACGCCATTCCGGAAATGAAAACCAAAAGGATCGCCAGAGAGGCAACGGCCAGGAAGGACCGAAAACAAGAACGAAGATCAAATCACAGAACTGTGAATCAACAGAATAAACATAAACAGTGCAATAGCTGCGGGATAGCAAGACATAAAACTGTTGCAGACTGTCCAGCGATGGGACAAACGTGTAATAAGTGCTCAAAACCAAACCACTTCGCGAAAATATGCCGGACTGACACTAAAAATGTGCATCTTGTGGAAGACGAAGACGAAAACTATTCCAGTGAATCCGACTTTTCTGTCTACACTGTAAGTAGCTTTTCTTCTCGACCTGACAATGCTGTTGTTCAACTTTCATTTGGCCCTAGAAATGTTAAATTAAATGCCAAGATTGATACAGGTAGCCAGGTGAACATATTGCCCGCACACCTTTTCAGGCAAATTGGTCTGCACAAACCCCTGTTAGCCCCAGATGCAAAATTGACCTCGTACACTATTAGCTATCAGTTCAAGGCAAAATTCCAATGTAATATGCATTCAAAAACAAACAAACAAATGCCGAATTTTATATCGTCGATCAATTAACGCACCAGCGCTGATAAACCTCAAGACGGCTACGGAACTAGGCCTGATACGCTTGACTTACGCGGTCAATAGGCATGTCCCGAGCGAGGAAAATTCAATAATATCAGAATTCAGTGATGTGTTTAAGAAAATAGGAACCTTTGAAAACACCTGTTCAACGCCTCATCAAACAATCACACAAGCACCAGTGCTAAAATACTTTCACCCTAAAATGCCCGTCACGCTTCAGGTAGACGCTTCGTCCAAGGGCATAGGTGCTGTTTGTCTGCAAGAAGGGAAACCTATCGCATACCCGTCAAAAACGCTGACTCAAAATCAAGTAGCTTGGGCTCAAATAGAGAAAGAAACAGCCGCGATATTAGTTGGTTGCCTTAAATTCAAACAGTACATATACGGAAGAAAAACTGTTGTAGAGAGTGACTGTAAACCAGTGATATCAATCATGAAAAAACCGCTATGTGCCGCTCCGCAGAGGTTACAAAAAATGCTTATGCAATTACAGCCATTTGACATTGAAGTCGTGCACAAGAAAGGCTCTAACATCCCAATCGGAGACGCGTTATCTAGAAATTACGCGAAAGAGACTTACCCGGCAATGTTCGCGAATATGGATACGCACGTGCACACGGTAAAATCACTACCGATCAGCGACCAAAAAATAGAGAAAATTCGCACTGAAACGCAAAATGATAAGCAGTTGCAAGCTGTCAAGCAAGCCATACTCGAAGGATGACCTGAAAAGCGAAAGCTCTGCAACAAACTAGCAATTGACTTCTGGAACCATAGAGACGAATTGAGTTGTGAAGATTGTAATGTATTAACTCTCTGTGGCAAATACTTGACCACTACTGATAAGCTCCGCCTACCACTCTGCCTCTCTCATACCATGTTGTAAATTGTTAATCAGAATAGATTTAGTAACCAAACACAAAGGTGTTGCTACTTACACAAAGGTCCCAAACATTACAAAGATGGAATCATTTTGAGAGAATCTAAAAAGCATTACAGTTAGAAATGATCGAAGCCGTTCACATGAATCATCTTGGTTTCCAGAAAGCAACAAATCGCGCACGCGACATTATGTTTTGGCCAGGTATGACTAAGCAAATAACGGAATTCGTTTTGGCATGCCCATTATGCGAAAAATATCGCCCCGCAAACACAAAGGAACCGTTACTTCCTCACGATATACCCGAAAGACCATGGCAAAATGTCTCTTGTGACTTATTCACATTTGAAAATAATCAGTACATGATACTAGTCGATGGATTCAGCCATCATTTGGAAAAAGATCACTTGCCAAACATCTCAAGCAAAACAGTTGTTAGAAAGCCTAAGGTACATTTTAGCCGGTTCGGCTGTCCCGAAGAACTTAAATCGGACAACGCTAAGAAATTAAGATCAGACGAATTCGATAGATTCGCGAAAGATTGGAACTTTAGACATGTCACATCAAGTCCCATGATGGCAAATTCTAATGGCAAAGCAGAATCTGCTGTCTAAATTGCAAAACGTATCTTGCGAAAAGCAAAAGACGCTTATACTGATCCGTACATGGCATTTCTAGAATTTAGAAACACCCCACTGCCTTGCGGATATTCACCGGCGCAGCTTCTTATGTCACGACGCCTCAGGTCAATTTTACAACAACAAACAATCAATTAAAACCTGAATTAGTCGATGTCAAATCTGCGCGCGAAAGCATGCAAACAATGCGTGCTAAATCAAAGGCCTACCACGACAGAAACGCAAAGCCGTTGCCGCCATTAAAACCTGGTGACCGCGTCACTTACCAAAATGGTAATATATGGGAACCCGCGAAAATCGTTTCCCCGTTCAATATTAGGTCTTACATGATTGAAACACCAGACGGCGTTCAATACCGCCGAAACAGAAAATTCCTAAACAAGTCAAGAACTGATCAGCCCAGTGCAGCGCCTGCCAAAAATTTCCCCTGTGCACCCCCGCTGCCTGTTCAATCATTCACCCCTAAAAAAACTCAGACAAATTCCATACAGCAATATGTCACGAGCAAAGGTCGGTAAGTCAGGCCACCTGCAGTGTATTTGAATAACGAATGGGTGAAATAATCATTAAAATGATTACAACTTGTGAAGGAGAGAGGAGAGTTTAATTAACATGATAACACGGAAATAAATCGCCGAAAGGTGACGCTGTTGGGAGAACTTTTTTGCGCTATGATTGCGCCATTAGTGAACTGGTACTGTCCTTAATGAAATTAGAGACTAATGATTGCACATCTTGATTGCATTTAACACTGATTTTAGTACAGCATTTTAAAGTAAAGAACCGATAAATTTTATAACGAAAAACAAGAAATTTATTTGTCTAATAATTTTAATGTTTATATTTATAGAGTAATTTTATACTCGTTATAATTATAGCATGCAAAAAAAAATTATGTTTCTTAGTTATTAAGTTTCTTAGTAGCATAAATTAAATTTCGTTTTCCTTAAAACAAACGGAATGTTATGTATTTGGTTTTTCAACTGCGCATGCTCACTATTATTTGATAGCTCCGCCAACTGGCATAGTATAAAGTATGGAGTGGAGTCTTGGAGTGGAGTCTTGGAGTGGAGTCTGGAGTCTGACCTTGGAGCTGAATTTTTGGAGTGAGAATTTGGAGTCTGACCTAGGAGTTGGTTTTGGTCTGTTTTGAAATATTTTATTATTCATTATGACAATGATATTCTTTTTTATCTTTAGCGTCGTGTGTTCAAATCTCATAGTAAACATATTAATTTTTTTATTTATTACTAAGCATGCTTCAGCACACACGAATGTCTTCTAAGCTATTTATGATCAATATTTTTAATTGCACTTTTATAATAGATGAAGTTAATTACCATACCGAAGATCCTGATCAATCGGCACATCCGTGATGTCTGATCAGGATCTTCACTGTTCGCTTTTTTGTCAGAAATAACGCAAAAAAGTGTGGATCCTGATCAGATGGCAGAGATGTGCAGGCTGATCTGGATCTACACTGTTCATCCATGCCATTTAATCGTATAAATGGTGGAAAGGGTTATTTACTGTGAATAATGGATTCGATAACATAAGGCCCATTTATTTATCGCATATACATATACTTTAATCACTCATTTTTTTATTTTATCAATTTATTTCAGAAACTTTCTATCAAATTCTTTGATATAACAGTCAATTTATTGATACATGCATTACGAGATGTTCACAGAAATGCCACCACAGTATACATGTAAATGTATAAAGTATCATCTGCAACTCTACTGCATGATAACTGATAAACCTTGTTGAATAAACAATCGCATGCTTAGAACTACTGCAATTAGAGAAGGTTAATAGGGTCATGTGATCATATAAAGGGCATTTCAGGACAGCTGTGTAGAAACTGAATGGTTGAAGTTTTCTGTGGGGATTTCTTGGCATGTTAAAAATAAATTATTTAACGACATGAATAAACATAACATCATTTTCACAAGAAATAATAGACCAATGAAACAATTACAACAGTGCGTTTCCACTCTAGATTCAGTCACTCTATTAAAATATCAATTTCATGGTCACTCCAAAATTTCGCTCCAAAAATTCAGCTCCAAAATTCAGCTCCAAGGTCAGACTCCAGACTCCACTCCAAGACTCCACTCCATACTTTATACTATGCCCCGCCAACTTGCTGTGTTCTATATTTAATACAACCAAAACGAAACATTTCGCATGTTTTTAATCTTACCTGTGCTGAACCACCATGCAGGTGGCACATCACACTGAGTCATGTTGCCGACAGAACATATCCACAGGCTTGTGGCCATGTACTGTGGGTACTGCAGGAAAAAAATTAAGGCCCGATGAAGGCTTGAACTGTGCCTTGTCAATGATGTGGTTTTTAAAGCAGGAACTTCATTATGAATTTTGACGTGTGTAGAACAATAATAATCGGAGCAGTCAGCACAAAAGTGTTCTCCTTCAGTGTTTTTATTTTGTCTCTGGCACATTGAGCACAGGAATTCAAATGTTTCATCTGTGTCTCGTTCTAAGTCACCTATGCAATCGAGGTATTATCACCACTTGATTTAATAACTGTGATGAAGTGTTTTCACAGAATTCATTGCTTTATAAACTATGGTTAGCTTTTCATACAAACTAAAAAAACAAACATTTGCTATATTTATCATATTTGTGTGTGTTTTTTATCTTCTGTCCTAATGAATGATTTATTTCTGCTATAAATTGTATTGTAAGACAATCATTTTAAATGATATCATATACTTCAATTTCATCTTCTTTAAATAGACATACAATGAGTTGTGTTTTTCCTTATTCCAAAACACAGTCAGATTTTCCATAAGTGTTTAGAACCTCACCCAACATTTCACCATCAGGACTAAACTGTAACACATTCTTACAGTAACGTCCACAAACAAGAATATTGTCATTATTGTACAGGCAAACACTACTTGCTTCTTTTAGTTTTGAACCATTGAACTGTCCAACAAGCCGACCAGTTCTAAGCAGAATTATTAAATCATTTTTAGAGTCGATGACATAGATCTTAGAGTGATCACTGCGGACAGCAAGACATCTAATAAAAGAGAATATCCACTGCCCTGATTGATCCAGGCGGAACTCCTGCTGTAACTACAGGCTACAGCAACGTCCTGGACAATGACCAACAAGCTGACGGCCTAGATGAGCCGGCTGATCTGGATATTCAATGGTTGAACACGCGTAAAAATCCGTATATATGGAGAAAAGGGAAAATATTTGGCTCAGAACACAAGTTCACAATTGAGTTGATGGGTGGGTTGGAGCTAGTTCACCAAGACAGCTTGTACTTGTTTGTCCATTTGAAAATATGTTAAGTTTGTTTGAGGTTGGTAAATTATATAACCTGGTTTAAACCACCCGATTGCAAATTGTTTTGCCATTGACTGTTTAAAGGTGGTAACACCAAAGGTTCTCTTATTGGTTGCTAGTGTCATCTTTGTCTTCTGGTGTTTTCTGAGAATTTGGCAATTTCTGATATGCATGTTTCACTTTTTAAATATTTATATATTTACTTACAAGCATGAATTTTAGGCGAAAAGCATTGTCGATCCTGATCAGATTGCACAGATGTTATGGGGGATCTAGAACTACAAAGAAAAAACCTGTATAAATGGAGTAAAGAGTAGGGCACAATGACGTGTGCGAAATTAAATGATTGAGGGGCGCAGATAAATTTGTTTCCTTAAGTATGTTATTCTAGCACTGAAAGATTTAATTTGTAGCTCGGATTTGGTTTTCAAAGCAGATAAGAGTTCGAATAGCTTTCAAAATGTTAAGTTTAAGTCGCATCAATGTGCAAACCATTTGAGGGCACTTTAAAACAACAAGACATATCTACAAAGTCAATTTTACAATAGACCTGATTTGATTAAAAATACTGGACACGACAATAAAACGATACACTTAATGTGATATTAAACATTTAATATATATATATATATATATATATATATATATATATATATATATATATATATATATATATGGGTGAGATAAGTAACCAACGAACAAACCTTCAGACATAAAGAAACAGATCTAAGCACCAGACACGGCTACATCGCCTAGCCAAGAGTGCTGTACATGGTTATAGACGTGCCATCCAAATTCACAATAGAAAAATGTTCCGGCAACGCCTATAAACCATAACTATCCACAAATGACCCTCTGACTACCTAGACATTTTCATACACTTATTTTTACACATACAGACATATGAGACAATAACATATACACATCTATTAGTATCGTGCTTCCTCCTTTTTTATTTTTGGAATTTTAATGAACACTAGTGCTATAGACAGAGACACACACAATGAAAGTCAGCTGGATCTTTCGATACACTGAATTGAAGATATATTAACTTAAAGGGAGATAATTCAATTCAAACAACTAACTTCCGAATTAAGGGATCCCCGAAAGGATTCATGTTCGTGGAAGGAAGATACATATGGGTGAGTTAAGTAACCAACGAACAAACCTTCAGACATAAAGAAACAGATCTAAGCCCCAGACACGGATACATCGCCTAGCCAAGAGTGCTGTACATGGTTAAAGACGTGCCATCCAAATTCTCAATAGAGAAATTTTCCGGCAACGCCTATAAACCATAACTATCCACAAATGACCCTCTGACTACCTAGACATTTCTACATACACTTATTTTTACACATACAGACATATGTGACAATTACATATACACATCTATTAGCAAAGTGCTTCCTCCTTTTTTATTTTTGGAATTTTAATGCACACTAGTGCTATAGACAGAGACACACACAATGAAAGTCAGCTGGATCTTTCGATACACTGAATTGAAGATAAATTAACTTAAAGGGAGATTATTCAATTCAAACAACTAACTTCCGAATTAAGGGATCCCCGAAAGGATTCATGTTCGTGGAAGGAAGATACATATGGGTGAGATAAGTAACCAACGAACAAACCTTCAGACATAAAGAAACAGATCTAAGCACCAGACACGGCTACATCGCCTAGCCAAGAGTGCTGTACATGGCTATAGACGTGCCATCACAATTCTCAATAGAGATATTTTCCGGCAACGCCTATAAACCATAACTATCCACAAATGACCCTCTGACTACCTAGACATTTACATACACTTATTTTTACACATACAGACATATGAGACAATTACATATACACATCTATTAGCATCATGCTTCCTCCTTTTTTATTTTTTGAGTTTTAATGCACACTAGTGCTATAGACAGAGACACACACAATGAAAGTCAGCTGGATCTTTCGATACACTGAATTGAAGATATATTAACTTAAAGGGAGATAATTCAATTCAAACAACTAACTTCCGAATTAAGGGATCCCCGAAAGGATTCATTTTCGTGGAAGGAAGATACATATGGGTGAGATAAGTAACCAACGAACAAACCTTCAGACATAAAGAAACAGATCTAAGCACCAGACAAGGCTACATCGCCTAGCCAAGAGTGCTGTACATGGCTATAGACGTGCCATCACAATTCTCAATAGAGATATTTTCCGGCAACGCCTATAAAACATAACTATCCACAAATGACCCTCTGACTACCTAGACATTTACATACACTTATTTTTACACATACAGACATATGAGACATATCTTCAATTCAGTGTATCGAAAGATCCAGCTGACTTTCATTGTGTGTGTCTCTGTCCCCGCTTCTCCTCCGCCCCCAAAATATCAGACTTTAAGTTGGTAATTGTTTAGATTCGAAAATATGAACATATAACCTGTTATTAGGGAATTTGTAATTTGTACAATGTATACCATTTCAAGTACATGTTTCTCATAATCAACCCTATGATCAGCAATATAAATATTTAATTCGTGCTACTGTAGACTGTAAGCAATACGTAATTTAACGGACGACCAGATGCTTTAGTTGGCAATTATTCAGTAAAATATACAAGAGAAAATCATCAATGTTAGTAAGGCGGCAGTAAACGGTATTTCTGATATATCGCAAAACCGAAGAATCACAGCCGACACGACAAGTCCACTTGCTCCCTACTAGCACATACCTGAATCAGAAAGGGCACATAACTGACATCACAATGACATTCAGTTTATGAAAACAAAGCAAAATTATATTCAAAACATATCAGTTGATTTTTAAGCACCATTAACTTTCAAATTCTGGTCGCGAAAACTGGTCGGCTGACGAGGCAAAATTTCAAACATTCATCAGTTCACAGCTTTCTTATTGCCAACAACCAAAATAAATGCTTGCCACTCACACATGGTAAAATCCCTACTGTTTCATTAAATCATACTCGAAATATACCATTACCATCAAGATTTTGCACTACTCACACTTGTTTGTATGCCCCTTGAGAATTGCAAGTTAAACTGAAGGCAGAGCCAGAAATGTATTAGTTTCGCATTTCAAAGCACCTGCCTCACACTGAAAGTGTCAAGGTCAAAAAGAGCATGTCAGACAATTTTTGGGGATCCTAGCTACACATGTGAAACTGCAAATATAGCATCTAAAATATTTTAAAGTGCCATGAAGCTTACAGATTGCCCACATACCTCTTAACTTCAAATTTGACCGGGGCCAGTTCACATCTATGGCTACAAACTCTTTACTGCCTCCTAAGGGAAACCACAAAATTAAACTTCCGTGTTGATGAAGTTGTGATAAAGGGGAACTGTACTCAAAAACCAGTTAAATGTTGTTTGCAACATAACCTAGCGGAAATCGTCGTTTCGCGTTGTTATTTATTTCCGTTGGAATACACTGTAAGTATATACTTATTTAATACATATTAATATTGTTATACATATATTAATTGAATTTTTGTAAATATTTGATTAATATCATGCACTTTCGTTTAATATCAAGCGTACTTTTGTTTTGCTGATTCCAATCATCTAAATGCACGAAGAACACATTAATAGACAGTGTCTTTGACGTAATTTCTCATTGTAATTACGATTTTAGGCTGTCGAAGTACACCATTAAGATCACTTATCTTATTACAAAAATAATTATATAAAAACGGTTATCAGGTCGATATCACCATAACGCCCGAATTGTGTTTTTAATAATCTCATGTTATAATAATAATTGCATTATCCTATAAAAATAAATATAACATATATTAATTGTCAACAAATGATTGTGATCAGAACATTAGCAGGGGTCGTGACCACGGCTCCAACATATTAGCAAGTCAATGACCCCAGCCGCGGCTCAAAAATAAGAGATTCTTAAGCGCTGATGCGACGCCATAGCAAGGAAATTGAACCAAAGATCATCATTTTTGTACAATTACCGGTAGCTAATACACAGCCAGGTGTCGACGCCTATGAAACAGTAATGTGTCGCGGAATTGCCCCAGGGTGTTAACGCCACGACTAAGTTATGTGCAAAAGTTTGTAAAACATATATAATTGTTTTATCATAAATTGGGATATTTGGCGTCGTGGAATTTTCGCAATTTTGGCACAAACTGCTTAATTTTTTAAAGTCTGATTTTCGCCAGTTAAATTTTAGTTATTTATCATCGTGCGTCGAGAATGACCACAGACACTTTCTTTTTTACGTACGTTGATTTGCCGGTACACGTTTGCGCTGATTAGTCGGCATTTATTGAAAATATACGATGAACTGTGCATACAGGTGAAAAAGAGAAAAACACACAAAAATGATTCTTATTTGCTGTTTTCATATACATGTACAAAATTAAAACTTCACATGCAGAAATACAAAATGCTTAAAAATTAAGTTACGTGTCTAAAATGCAGAAAAAAACACATTCAATTTGTGTTTATCATTGCTGTAAACTATTTGAATGTGCTAATCCTGCCGTAAGCTTGAATTTTCTATATTTAGTAATAGGATTAAATATTTCAAAATCGACATTTCAAATAAATTCCCAACACGACAATCTTAATGAATTGAAACAAATTAAAATGTACATTAAAATCACGAGCAATATTAAGCAGCTTTGATAAGTGATACATAGCGAAATCGTAGCTGAAGACTTCAAGTGTGGAAACACGCTGCGTAATGCCCGTCTACAATCATTGGACGTTCATCAATAACAAGAAAATTACCATAATCTCTTTATATTAACTTCAAATGCAGTTCAGTAGAACTTTGCACAAATACATGCTATTAATGCATCTTTATTTCGCATATATTAAAATAGATGAAAAAGGAACTTTAAAAGCCACGTTCGAACAGTTTGTTACGGTATACCACTTTGCTTTTTTGCAGCAAGCATCATCACTTCCGCGGCTTCAATGTTAAAATCGCTTCTACGCGCCTGAGTTGTTGATCAAGGCACAAAAAACTTAAGGTTCCTTTGTTCTTAAACAGCAAAGGCAAGGACTTACAATAATTTACAAAGTAAGAGTGACAATAAATTTTTACATTCAATAAATAATTCGGGTATCAATAAAACCGCCCCTGCACTTTTTAGTCGCTTCAAAGACGCGAACGCTTTATTTATTTTATCTACCGTATTATTTAAATTAAACCTACCCAGCTCCTCGTCGACGATATTTTTTTCGAATGTATCAGGGTCGGAATATATATTCTTAAAATGTTCATAATAATCTTCTTTTGATATGTTTCCGCAAATATTTGTTTTTCTAATTTTTTTACCTTTGTCCAAAACTGTTGAAGATCCGATTTAGCCATTTTTTCTTTTTATCTTTCTGCTGTATGTATATACTTAGTACGCGCCCTACGTTTTGCTAATCGAAATAATCTTCGCTGTGTAAAAAAGTAACTCTATTTTGCAGACACTTTTATTTTTTATGCCCCCGAAGGGAGGCATATAGTAATCGAACCGTCCGTCCGTCCGAAATGAATATTGTCCTCCCTTCTTCTCCGAAACCGCTTGAGGGATTTCATTGAAACTTCATAGGAGTGTGTTTGTCACCAAGCCTAGTTGTGCATATCGTCAGGAATTTCTACTCGGATTAATTTTTGCAGAATTATGTGTTTTTTCAGCAAAATCATGTCCTCCCTTTTTCTCCGAAACCGCTTGAGGGATTTCATTGAAACTTCACAGGAGTGTTTGCAACCAAGCCTAGCTGTGCATATCGTCAGGAATTTCTGCTCGGAATATTTTTGGCAGAATTATGTGCTTTTTCAGCAAAATCTTGTCGTCCCTTCTTCATCGAAACCGCTTGAGGGATTTCTTTGAAACTTCACAGGAGTGGTTGTCACCAAGCCTTGTTTTGCATATCGTCAGGAATTTCTGCTCGGATTATTTTTGGCAGAGTTATGGGCCCTTTCATTTTTCAACTTACCCTAACCCTAACCCTAAGGTCTGTTACCCTAACCCTAAACCGTAACCCTAACTTCGATATTAAAATCTTGTCCATGCTTTATCTTCAAAACCCTTCACAGGAGTGTTTGCAACCAAGCCTAGCTGTGCATATCGTCAGGAATTTCTGCTCGGATTATTTTTGGCAGAATTATGTGCTTTTTCAGCAAAATCTTGTCCTCCCTTCTTCATCGAAACCGCTTGAGGGATTTCTTTGAAACTTCACAGGAGTGTTTGTCGCCAAGCCTTGTTGTGCATATCGTCAGGAAATTCCGCTCGGGTTATTTTTGGCCAAGTTATGGGCCGTTTCATTTTTCAACTAACCCAAACTTCTATATTAAAATTTTTTCCATGCTTAATCTCCAAAACCACTTGGGGATTTAATTGAAACTTCACAGGAATGTTTATCACTAAGCCTAGTTATGCATATTGTCAGGAGTTTCCCCTCAAATTATTTTTGTCAGAGTTATTGGCCCTTTGTCATTTTCTACTTACTTCTATATTAAAATCTTGTCCACACTTAATTTCAAGAACCTCTTGGCAGATTTCATTAAAATTTCACAGGAAGTCTTGTCACCAAGCCTAGTTGTGTATAACTTCAGGAGTTTCCGCTTGAATTATTTTATTGGCCAAGTTATGGGCCCTTAGTCATTTGTACAATAACTTCTTTATAAAAACATTGTTCACACTCCATCTCCTTTTGGAGGATTTCATTGAAATTTCACAGGAAAGTTTTGACCCTTGTCTAGATAAAATGTCTAGTTGTGCATATCTTCAGGATTTTCAGATTCGAATATATGTTCCTTATCATTACTCACATATTTCCTTTTCATTACCCACATCATATGTGGTAAGGTCCAAAACCTTTATAATCATATTTCCAGGATAATCTCCCCTTTAATCTTAGAATTTTCTTTAAAACAAATGTAATATTTAACAATAACTTGTTTATACGCCTTTCCAATAATTCGATTAATATTTTGGTTTCCTCCCCTGTCCAGTCACGTGACTGCTCTACGGGAAAAAATGATTGTTCGCTGCATTAACGTAATAGGGAATATGTACCTACAACTTTTTTTTATCATAAAATTACTTTTTGAAAAATATATTTTCTCGTTGAATTCGTAATAATACATCAGCGTCATGATATTTTTGATAATAATTTGTAAAACAACCAAGTTTCTTTGACTAAAAGTGTCAAGTCATTATTCCTCGCGTTACACACTAGAAGACTTTAACTAACAGCCAGTGTTCTCTCCACGGCTAAATTGAGTCTCGTTTCCGGATTAGCGTGTCTAGTCAACTACTGACAGCATGTTATGAATATGTTGGTTGCGATTGATTTTGAAGGCGGCAGTCCATAAAAATGTCAAATTGTCGCGCACAAGAGGTCACCTGTCAATTACTTAAAGGGGCATATATCATTGACCAATAGAGATCGTGTAATTACTATTTGCTAGGTATCTACAACTCTCAATTATTAAGTATATCAGAGTCCTTTCATTACTAGCTGCGTCAGGAAATATAT
The DNA here is from genome assembly GCA_038501625.1 of Corbicula japonica. Lineage (NCBI taxonomy): Eukaryota > Metazoa > Mollusca > Bivalvia > Venerida > Cyrenidae > Corbicula > Corbicula japonica. Next base: position 2,706,677 of record JAZAYU010000068.1, on the reverse strand, counting down.
TTGATTAAGCAATTATATGGATACTTAATCCTCATAGCGACACGTAATAGAAACAAAAGCCGTCAATAAGAAACAATCTTTGCGCCAAAATTACAAACTGTCAAACCTAAGTAATCTACATCGGATATGCAACCATATTGTAATATTAATATTCCCATTTTTATGGAAGCCGGCATCTGAATCCTTGAATTTAATTCTACGAATGATTCTTCTACAACAAACAATCAGACTACAGATCCGTTTTTATTTCAAGACAGAATCAATCATTTTTGGCTGTGAAATATACGTAACATTTTAAAAAATCAAATTATTTATTCGTTGAACATACAAGCCATAAATAATTAGGACAATTCTGTTTTTCAAATGTGTAAGTATCAACAAATTTAGATTGTAATTTTATATGTCTACAGATCACGATTTCCGGATTATAGCGCATTACCAGTAAAATATAATTTTCAGCAGAAAAGACATTAAGATGAAAATGTTGTACAGAAATTCGTAAAATTAATGCTTATGTTTGTCTAAATTGCGTTTCATACTGCCTACTATTAACAAGAATGGTACACATGTTCTTAAAACATTAAATTCAAAATATCTAACAAATAGTGAAAATAAAAATTTCTGGCTAGAATAGCAGACCAGCAACTAACTTTTTCACCGCCGGCGACGAACGCAGATCTGCAATATAGTGGATAATGTTAGCTATTATGTGCTTAAGCCATAGTCCGATTGTTCAGCTTTCCCACAGAGCCTCGTTTTGGATTGATTGCCGGTCACGGGAAGTAACTCATACAGGACTGCGAAACTGTTTATTGGAAAGGCGTATAACTCGAGATATTTACTACAGACTTCAAACAAATGATCCTTTTCATCTTTCACATTATATACATGCAGTATGCTTCATCTATTCCACAGGCGTATCTTTTATTATATATGTATACCAATTTGATTTCAAAGCTGCATTTCGGGGGCATATGTCAATTTCAGGTGACAGCTCTTGTTCTACAATTCGACATATCAATATGTATTTTCTTACCGCAAACCTTAAATGCATTATCGTAAATAAAATCTGAAATTGTTTGCACTCCAGTACTTATATCTTTATTTGAAGAAATAATTGCATTTATTATACCATCTATGATTGAATTATTGTCAGCGATCAGACCCTTATATACTGATTATAATCAATAAAAAGATATAAATTTATAATGTCCAACCCAGCCAATAAATCAAAGTTCTTAAAGGATAAAGTTACGTAAATAAGAAAAGTTGCTTTTAGATATTAACATATAATAAAATCAATTAACAAAGATAATGGTTATTAAACTTCATAAGCACTTTGAGACTTTTTATTTTCACTTGTAACGCTACGCTTATTACCGCTTCTTAACCGGAACTACCCAATCGGCAAGGTAACGTAACTGTATATCGGTAGGCCTCCATTTACACTTTTATCGAAACCTACAATTAAAACGGTTTAAATACGGATAAGAGGCAGAGCCTTGTTCCCGCAAAACAGTTCACCCTCGGTGACATATATTATCATCTTCACCCAACATTCATGCAAGCTTATGGAAGCATATTTGCGCCACAACAACATATAAATTAACGTGAAAAAATGGAGGATTTCGCAAAAAAGATTTTTTTTTCGCGAAAATAGATTAATTACACACGAAAGAAATTAACACGAAGTTATTCCTGATAATGCTCTAAATTGCCTCAACATAAAGATATAGTATCCATGAAAATAATGGAGGATTTCACGAAAACAGATTTTTTTTCTCGAAAACAGATAACTTTTTTTTCGCGAAAACATCCATAATGTTTCACGTTATTTTATGTGGTTAAGTTGTGGCACAAATATGCTTCCATAATTTTAGATAACTGGCATCTTTCGTGAAATTGTTACGCTTTCATGAAAAGTTATCTGTTTTTCGTTTCACGAAATCTGATTTCGTGAAATCTTCCATTATTTTCATGCATAAATATCTTTCGTGAATTTTTTAAGGTTTCGTGAAAAGTTTTGTGTTTTCGTGAAATCCTTTATTATTTACATGAAAACTTTATCTTTATGTTGTGGCAGTTTAGAGCACTAACAGAAATAAATTCGTGTTAACATAACTTTTTTAATCTTGAAAATATGGATGTTTTCGCGACAAAAAAATTTTTTTGCGAAATCCTCCATTATTTTCACGTTATTTTATGTGGTTAAGTTGTGGCACAAATATGCTTCCATACAAGCTAATTATAATCCTGAATTAAACTTTATTCATGCATTTTAAGGTCAAGCAACCAGAAAATTGCTAGTTTTGTTTTAAAAGGACCCTTCTTTACAACAGGCTCAATCAAACCGAGCTTGCAATATTTTCATATTTGTCATGTTCGATGGCTTTCAAAGTTCCCTTTTCATCTATTTAGAAGGTAAAACATCTTAATATTCAGCAGCATTTTTTGTAAATTTATCCCCTTCAAAGTACCAAGCTTTATAATAACCTGCTTTACAATTAAAGACTGTTCTAATTTTGACCATGTGGCGAATGGAAGTATTGGATACATTTAAAATAGATGAAAACGGAACATTGAAAGCCACCGAACACGACAACTATAAAAATATTGCAGACTCGGTTTCGATTAAGTTTGTTCATGGGAAGTATTGGAAATTCATATTACTGCCCACGCCTCCCAGCCCAGGGTTGAGCGCTATTCAGTATTTACACTAATAAACAGTACAATTTTAATCCATCCCAAACGATGCTATGCATCTATCGATGAACATGGAATCTTCAATGTTGTATTTTCAGTATAATACCATTCCACGTTCAGCGGCGTATGGTCCCCAGATAAAGAATGTGTGTTGCCCTAAACGAGAAAGTATGGGCGGTACAGAATAGAATTTTAGACAAGAGATCTGAAAATATAAATCCTGCATATCACAGACAACGCCAAAGGCAAAATTTAAAAAGCACGAAGTATATACTTGGGGTAATTGAACAATATCCAAATCTATATTGGCTGAGATATTGAAACCACCCATCTTTAAACTGGCCGAAATATTAAAACTAAAGTAATAAGTATATTAAGATAGTACAAACGTATCGTGCTCAACGACATTGAAAGAACGCAACTGATAACAGCACTGATTTACACTAATAAACAGTATAATTTTGATCCATCCCAAACGATGGTATGCAAATGGCGATGAACATGATACGTTCAATGCGGTATTTTTCAGATTAATACCATTCCATGTTCAGCGGCGTATGGTCCCCAGATAAAATAGAAAACAATCAATAAAGTTTAAAAAGACAATAAAATTGATTTCAAAACAGAATTATAGTTCTTATCACACCTCTTATAACACTGGGAAGAAAGGAGACTAACATACATTGTAAATATATAATTGGTGCCCAATTAGAACTTTGGGTGATTATATGACGCTTCAGATAAAAAATGAAATATGCATATCAGGAAATGCCAGAATCAAATTCATAGAACGCATACGCTCAGACAGCAGTGACAGTCATGTTCAGAATCAACAAATATTAAGTATTTAAATAAATCACATTATTTATTGTTTTATGGCTGCTCCTAGAAATAACCGTATTTTAAAATATGTTCCAAACGTTTCAACTTAAGGGCCGTCGTCAGTCATCATTGCACGTTCATCTATAAAAAAGAAAATTATCCAAATCTCTCTTACGGCAAAATGCAGTTCTATGACACTGCACAGTGTATCTTTATTTTGAATATATTAAGATACGTTAGAACATTAAAGAAAAAATAACTAGATCTAAATATTCCTTAAATTTCTATTTACATATACGTCACGATAACTGTATATTTATTTTTGCTAATTTGTAGATAAATAGAAGATGAAGAATATGAGCATATTTGTTAAAGGAATCCGCGGAGATTTAACTGAGATTGTTATGATGGATGAACATGCCACATACGATGACCTCAAGGTAACTGATTACCGCGTATTTTATATGAAAGGTGTTTGGCTATGTACTATGTTTTGTTACATTTTATTTAAATACACTGAATTCATTTATATTTGTTGGGTAACCATTTTCCGTGGGTTGACATACCCACAAAACTAAATTTTAAACGCAATAACGAATATTCGAATTTTAAAATTAGAAAAACGAAAGCATAAATTAAGAACCCATATAAAACTCGTTCGCATACTTTTAATATACAAATATTTCACATATATAACCTCTATATCCTTAATACCTTCTTAATACACAACAAAAAATACGGAATTTTTAAGACTTTTAAAAGATATGAGATACATGAAAAAAATCAATATTTTACCACCAAGATCCAGCACACTTAGGATGATGACTTGAATTACACAACAGGAGCACAAACCTCACGTTATCAAGTACGAATATGCATACACTGCCCTGGTACGATTCTAACCAAACCTCAAACTCGACCTCGTCAAAATCTAAAATATAGTTTAACGATAGAAGTATGTCTCTAATCAAGGAGGGTGGATTGTTATTAATGTCAATGATTGTGGTTGGCATGCTTGTGGAGATACGGATGATGTGTACTCACGCCCGGTAAACATTCGCTCCACAACCAAAAAGAGAACATAACAAAATGAGCGAAAGCCACTTCCGGGATTGAGCGAAAGCATACAAAAAGCGAGTGTGACCAACATTTTTTTCTCTTTATGAGACAGAAAGACGAACTTTTCAAAAAATCGGTGAATGTAGTGCCGTGTAAGGATGATGAAGCTTCACACAAAACACGGTTTCATATTTTAAACATGTAAACTGCTCCGGCTAGAACTTTTTTTCCAGCGAACAATGGTGCTTGCTTTTTACAAACTTGTCATTTCGACTTAATTTTGAACTTTGATTGCTTTTAGAAATTATTTCTATGTTGCGTTTAAATCGAATACCGGTCGCTAGTGACTGCTGTACAGATTTCGAATGATGTAATGCCTCTTTAAGCGATTTATGTTCATTTTTCAAGAGGTGTAGGAGCGCAAGAGCAAGTTGCGGAGCGAAAGCAAAGGAGACAGATCGAAAACATAACACAAGCATACCTATGTTTGTCAGTCTAAACGTGATCACTACATTCCTGGATTTTTCACGTACATATGTTACAGCTCCGAGACATTTCGATATACATTTTATTATGTTTTGTTGAACACAATGTCAATTTATGTGGAAACAAATTTGCAACGTGAAGGAGTTTCCAAAGGTAGTTTCCAATAATCTTTTTTTCATCGCACCTACAGTTATTTATCTTAGGATTTCGAAGAGTAAACGACAAGCACCATTACATGATAATTCTAGTTTTCGCGCATTTTCCTGGGGTAGCTTAATACTGCTATTCAGTTCGTCTTTGCCTCATAAGAATATATTGTTTTTTGATTATCGGAACATTTCTATTTCTGTCATTTTACGCCAGTAAAATAAATATCATCACCTTATCAAAAGCTAGTAAATGTCAATATATTTTAAAGTAGAATTTTTGTAATTAAAGTAAAGATGCAGGTAAGTCTGAAAAATAGTCTTCTGAATTGTTTGACAGTGACAGTGTAATTTAAATCGCCTGTCGTTTACTAATTCTGTTTTCTTCATAACACGGTATTTTTGTATCTATTATTCTTATGATTTTAGATATAATATATGTGTAAAAATGTGTTTGGCAATATTATATCTGATCACAACATAGACACAACGTTTATCTATAAATAAATGTTTACACTTCATATAAGGTGTATATGTAGGTATATTTCCATCATATGCTTTTAGGGAGCCAGGTACAGTTTATACTGATAATTGTAGTCGTATAAATAAATCCCGTGCTTAAATGTCACTTTAATGAACATCGTACTTACTTGGAAATATACCTGGAGCATGTCGATAAAACTGAAATATTTAAAATACATGTATAGATTTGATCCGGAATTTGTGATCATCGAGAAACAATAAACGACAGCATTCCTGTGGAATATTTGTGATAATTATCATTTTATTTTTAACAGAATGCTATTCTGTCTCAGTACTTTAAATGATGAATAAATCTGTTTTTCTTCTTCTGTGATAATAGGAAATAGCATTTTCTCTTGTACCCTTTAAACGCTCCTATCTGAAAGAAACAAAACAGACCACAAAAAAAACATATTATTGAAAACTGTAACTTTTTGCAACGGCATCGTTTAAAATAAATTCATTTAAATATGAAAAATGAACATATGAAACAATTGTAGAAATATTGCATACTCGGTTAAAGTAAGCCTATTTGTGGACAGAAGCGGGAATGCATATTACTGCACACTACGCATAGCCCCATGTTGAGTAAAACTCATTATGTACACATATACACATTACACATACAAACTATTCTTCTTTTGATCAATCCCAAACGTAAGCTTGTATATTGCGCTGAACACGAAACCTTCAATGAATGAGTAAACAAACAAGTTAAAACAATGCAACGACAGTATGAAGTTATGATTTCGCTCTGCCTCCTATGATTTCGCTCCACAACTTGCTCTTTCGCTCCTACACCTCTTGAAAAATGAGCATAAGTCGTTTAAAGAGACGTTACACCATCTGAAATATGTACAACAGTCACTAGCGACAGGTATTCGTTTCACACGCACCATAGAAATAATTTCTGAAAGCAATCAAAGAACAAAATTAAGTCGAAATGACAAGTTTGTAAAGAAACATGCATCATTGTTCGTTGGAAAAAAAGTTCTAGCCGGGGCAGTTTACATGTTTAAAATATGAAACCGTGTTTTCTGTGAAGCTTCATCATCCTTACACGTCACTATATTCCCCGATTTTTGAAAAATTCGTCTTTCTGTCTTATAAAGAGAAAAAAATGTTGGTCATACTCACTTTTTGTCAACAAATTAGCGCTTTCGCTCAATCCCGGAAGTGGCTTTCGCTCATTTTGTTATGTTCTCCTTTTGGTTGTGAAGCGAATGTTTACCGGGCGTGGTACTGTGTCTGTCTCTTGCAAGGTTGGCAATGCTTTAACCCCAAGGGTTCTCGTTGTCGTTAATTGCTTTTGGTGTTTTATTTGAAATTAATCTTCTGCTCTCTTTTCTTCTCTACATTTTGGCTGCGTGAGGAGACTGTGTTTTCTGGGTGAGACAATTTCTGATATGTATATTTAAATTTTTTGAATGATGTAGAAAATTATTTACCTAAATGTATTGGGCGAGTTATATCTTATTTTTTATTTAATAAAAAGTAAGGAGAACTTCCGAAAAAAGTGAATCGATATACAAAATGGAGAAATTTCTGTTTTAAAAGTCCAAGGAATGTAGGAAAATGTATTAAAAGCTACAGAGTGCTTCCTTGAAAAATGCAGCTCATTAAATGTTAACACAAGTACTAGCAGATGTGATCAGTGTATCGTTATTTGAAATTTATTTAAGGCGAAAGCTACAATTTCAAAACATCAAAGGTTTGACCTTTTAAGATTTGAATGCACCTTAAACTAAAAGAAACTTTACAATATAAATACATTTTTACATGTAATAAATAGCCTGTGTACAAAAACACGTTTTCTTTTGGAAAAAGTTAGTTTGATCTTTTTTTGCATTTTTATCAATATATATATATGTATTAATACTGGGTTTGAAAAATGTTTTGTTTTTTGTATATTTTTTAAAGCAGGCGTGGTAACCTATGTTTTGTCTTGAGTTTCTAAGAATTATCGTTAGCAGAGAGGAAAAGAGAGAATGGGTTTTAAGGCGAACAATGTCAAAATAGACGCTACAAACAATTAACGAAAATGGGAACAGGAGGTGTTACCATCAAAGAATGGTCAGTGGCAAAACATTTTGCTAGGGGTTGAAATCAGGTCTGCAAAATGATAAGTGTACAAGCTTTTTAAAAAATAATTTCCCCAGTCACATAATCTATACTCCCTAAATATAATATTAATTAATATAATTTAATAAAGGATAAGCTAACCAGTCACATTGAAAAAAAACGTTTGCTAGAGAAAATAAAACCTGTATAGCTTGTTATGAACATAGGGCACTTTTTTACAGATGGTTCTTACAATAATTATACTTTATGGACCTGTCAAGACCTTATAGAGGCGCTCACATTTTTATTGGATAAAATTTTTGTAAGATTTGGTACCTCTTTTTATAAACAAGTAATAGGCAGTCCAATGGGTACCAATTGTGCACTCCTTGTAACTGATCTGTTTTAACAGCAAATTTCCCGTTATTAGACAGCGATGTTCCTCGTGCAACATCTTACGGGGTCTATATCTCACAGGTTGTTCGCTTTTCTAGATCTGGCAATGATGTAGTGATAACCCTGTTTTTAAAGTTTTTCTATGCAAAGATTACGTTCATTGAAATCTTTATCATTGTTACAATCGCTAGAAAGCAAACCAAGCTGTGAAATATACACACTGCAAGCTGTTGCATGCAGGACATCATCATCTGAACTTAGCAGTTTTAAAATGTTAAATTCAAAATCATCTACTGTGGTATTATTTTATTTAGCGATGGCTTAATTTTCGCATATTTCGGGCTTAGGCCAGTGCGCGAATTTAAAACCTTAGCTAAAATGAAACCATATAGTTCCGCATACGTATCCGAAACATGGTAATGTCCGAAAGGACCTACACTTGGTATTTAGTTGCCCGTATCGCTATTTTATATAAATTTGGGGAATAGAGTTCTTTCACATTGTTACCTCCCCTTAGCGCTCTCTAAAATTGAAGAGCATATTTAGTCGATAAATGCACGCGAGGGGGCATCGTTTTCTATCGTTCATATGACTAAGTGATTATAAAATTAAGAACATGTTGATTAATCATTTCAAATTAATAAATAAGTAAGTTCAGTCAAACAACGAAGAATAAAAAAACGTTATGATCATTTATAAGCACATCAAGAAAGTTTATGCGCATTTTAAACATTGTTTATCGCGGTATTTTCAGGACGCGAGTATCCAACGGATTTGTTTGGGGTTTTTTATGAAAATACACACGTGAATTGTGTTTACTAAAAATAAATCTGTATAATTGACAATTCAGACGAACATTATCGGACATTTTACTATTTTACGGCATTTTTTTGTAACGCTATAATTTATAGTGGAATGAGACATAATTATATTCTTATGTAGCTCGTCGGCGACTAGGTTGATATGTGTTTTGCGTGTTTTGCTTTTGAGAAAAAATATTACATATTTACATAATAGGATGATTCCAGCTACAACCCGAGAAATCGTTAAATTGATTAGACCAAACGAATATTGCCGGACGGCAGGCCAACCAAAACTATTTTTAAAAAATCCAGAGAGTTTTGTTTTTTTTTAATAAAAACTATTTTGATGTTGAAGTTCGTAATTGTTGTCGCTGAAGGTTTTGAAATATAATATTTTCATTTCTGTTTAAAATCAAAATGACCATGTACCAAAACAAATGAACGGGACTGCGATATTCAGGTCCGAGTTTAATTTTATGACACTTAGCTGTTGTGTACATGTGTGCCCGAGGCATCGTGTCACTATCACGTAATCTCTCAATAAACAGGAAATATTGGAGCCGTGACCAAGACCAAGTTTCTTAATATTAATTAATATAATTGTAAAACCCATTCTTAATTCAGTTAAATTTATGTTTCATTAATTATCCTTTTCAATATTTTTAAATCCTGAGATTTTGCCTGACAATCCTTAGATCCGGAGAAGAACCTTACGGTCCGGAGATTTCAGATAAAATCCTGAGATTTTTTTAGGTCTGCGGACATTTTATCTTCTTTCTACATCATTCCCGTAACACGTAGATATTCATGAAATGCGACTTAAACTAATGTCTATTGACTATGGCTGACGATTTTTTTTAAAAAATGATGTTTATAATAACATGAATAAGACGTAAACTACTACATGATCTGCCATTTCAACGCTACAAATTTTAGTTATAGAAATATGGGACTGAACTCGTGAAAATTTTTAGGTATTCGAAAAGTTAACGCTTGAAGTGACAATAACAGTTGAGTTCAATTTGATGATTTGAGATAATTAATTTTAAGTCTCCTCAAATGTCAGATATCAAACAACTTTTCACACCTCAATATGTCACCATCGTTTTCTGGGCAGAATGGGAATGGGAATATTGTGTCAAATATATAGGGACAATTAACAGTAACACGGTCGTGTTCAAAGTATGATTTCTAGTTATTAAACATAAAAATAATTTTAATCCAGGACTGATAAAAGAAATATACGAATGATTACAATAAATTTTAGTTTTAAACATATGTTGGAAGGAAATAAAATAGTAAACAAAATAATAACGCTTAACGGGCGTTGAATACAACGGCGATACATTGTTGAATTCATCCGTTTTCTCTTCCAATTTAGGGAGATCAAGTTACATAAAATATATGTTTTGAAGTAAACGCATTTTGTCAGAAAAACACGGGACGCTTATATATGTGTCTTTGGCAAATAGACAGTAACATGCAATCCACATTGTCTTTGTTTTTATATTAGACTTCCTGATTCAAATTTGCAACCACGTCTTTGATTGTTTTACGCTTTTCACAGTCAAATCTTGCCGACCAGACTTTTTAAAGCCTGCAATATTCGGAAATTCGTAAAACTCGAATTTATTGTGCCTCATCACAATTATTATTATAATTTATCATAAGCTTTAAGAGGACACCGTGATCATGTCCGTTCATTCTGTTAGCAATGACACTGTTAAATGCCCCCTCACGCGTCGGTTTAGGAAAAAACCAATATTTTCGTACCTAAACGTGGAGTACGACGCATGCGCACAACAATGTGAAAGAACTCTATTGAATAATTATATTTAAAATAAAATAAAATAAGTTATTACTGTCAAATTTCTTTTTGAATTTTCTTAATGTTACTTCAAAACTGTAACGAAAATTAAGTCCGTGCATTTAAGTCAAGTTAAGATTTACCAAACAGAATCGTTGTCATCTCATTCAGTTTATGTTGACACGTAAAAGCTTCTTTGAGTAATTGTTTTACAATTTATTGCAATTTTGAACATGAAACGGGTACGCAATTCAACAATCCAATAATGTTATGAAGGGCACAGATAGATTGTCCCGTGTCAATTTGCGGCGTCGAATAAACTGCGGTCCGATAATTGACAAACAAAGGAAGCGGTAATTGACAGGGGCCAACTGACACATGATTAGCTCGCGAGTTCAAATAATCAATAGGCAACAACAACGGGTCGATCAAATATCGATTTTAATAATGAGTTTGGTTTTTTTTTTTTTTTGGAAATTTGGTTTTGCGCGAATTTATGTCCGCGCGAAACAGTCTTTTTCGGCGATTGCGCAAAATTTCGTGCCAGCGAAATTAAATGATACCACAGTATGTTATCATTTATTTTAGTACTTGCGAAACCATTTCAAATGATGAAAGTTAAAATGAGGTCGAAGTAGTAATTAAGTTATTTCTTTTATACAGTGAAACCTGCCTTAACAGCCACCTGCGAATAGCAACCACCTGTCTTAAACAGCCAGTTTGAATATGCCCTAAACTTACATTTTGTTCTCATTTTAACCTGTCTTTAACAGCCACCTGTATAGAGCAGCCACTTTTTGTCACTACCTTTGGTGGCTGCTAAAGACAGGTTTTACTGTAATAATGCGAGTGTCAATTATTATTTATGTTCTCTTTTGCCATTTATTGATTTAAACACAAGGCAATATTTACACGGCATGTATCAAAACCATTTCGGATAAAAAAAACCTCTATATTTAGGAGCTTTAAAACTTGAAATTACGGATTCTAGAGTCATTGATAACATAGAGATAACCGGTTAAGATATATGACCATCAGGCTTTTGGCAATATTTTGAATTTCAACAATTTCAAACTTTAAGTTTATTTTCAAAAATATGTTAATCAGAGGTAACATTGTTGTCATTAAAATTGTTTGTTGTATTTATAAGAAACGATAGGTGATTTAGTTTTATTAAAATAATTAAAACAGATGAAAAGGGAGCCACTGAACACGACAAATATGAAAATATTGCAGGCTCGGTTTGATTGAGCCCGTACATGAGTAGCAATCGATATGTATTATTGCCCACGCCGGGTTAAGAGCAAATCAGTATTTACACCAATAAGTAGTACTTTTTTATTCATCGCGAACAATGACATGCATATGGCGATGAACATGGAACCTTCAATGTGGTATTTTCAGATAAATACCATTCCATATTCAGCGGCGTATGGTCCCCAGATAAAAGAATGGGTTTGCCCTAAACGAGAAAACAATAGGCGGAACTAAATATGATGGAATTTTGACAGGGAATCTGAGAATATAAATCATCATATCACAGACAGCGCCAAAGGCAAAATTTAAAAAGCAGGAAGTAATTATCCTTGGGGGTGATTGAAGAATATCCAAATCTATATTGGCTGAGATATTAAAACCACCTATCTATAAACTAACCTAAATATTAAAACAAAATTAAGTTGAGAACTACTATTAACATAGTACATACGTTTCTTGCTCAACTACATTAAAAGAACGTAACTGATAGCAGCACTGATTAAATTTAAGGGGTGACTTTTTTCAGCCGCCACACGGCACAAACAACGCTGCCGTGATATTAAAATAGATGAAAAGTGAACTTTGAAAACCGTTTTGTCTTTAATAAGGTCAATTGAAACTTCAAAAATTATCAGATAGTTTTGTTCTTTCCAATTATATAGTCAAAGTGTTAAGTATTAAGACAAGTGCTTGCATTAACAAGTTAATTTTTAATTTAAAAAAAAACAACGATAAACCAATCTGTTAGTGGAAAAATTGCTTGCAATCGAAAAAAAACTTGAATGTTGCTATTCCTGATACGCCCTTTTACTTTTTATATAAAGGCGAGCACTTAACATAAAATTGTTTTATTTACTAGGCAGCCATCATAAATATCACCCAGACTTGCATGACTGCGATTTCCGTATCTTATATCGTAATAGACAATTGAGTGAGGGAACACTGACGGACCAAAATATCATTGACGGAAGTACCGTCTTTATAGTTTTACGTCTTATGGGAGGAGGTAAAATTTTTACTGACGTTGTACATTTTAGATAAATTAAACACTAGGTATTTTCAAAATCTTCATTGTTTTCTTATTTTAATATTTTTCAACCTACAAACTATTTCATTATCATTTAAGAAGCGATAAACTTAACAGATTATCGAAAAACATAGCTTCCAAAAAAGTAAAATATGCATATCAGTAATGGCCACATCAAGCAGACACAGCATCCCTACACAGCCAAAAAGTAGAGAGGAAAAGAGAGCATGGTATTACAATAATCAGTTAAAGAATAGACGCCACGAACAATTTACGACAGTGAGTTACCTACTTGGAACGCTTAGTGGCAAAACAATGTGTCACTAGTGGTTTAAACCAGGTTCTAGGGTGCATCAACCCCACACTTGCCCCAACAGTGTCTCTTATGAACAAACAGGTACATTTTGAAATAACTTCAACCCACCCAATAGCTCGACAATGTTATATGCAAGTGAAAATAAATCTTGTTTATCTATAAGCTTGTAAATAATACAGTACTTTCTTTGCTGGTGGTTCTTTTGTAGTTTATACTTTATGAACTTGCTAGAACGTCATGGCATTCATTATTCATTCAATCCTCTCTGCGCCGTCTGGGGCTTGAGGCGATATCAAGGGATCTTCACTTGGCTATGTCTGATGCTGTCTTGGAAGTTGTTTCGAGGGTCAAAACCCAGCTTTTCATGTCGTTCTCTGAAGTCCTTCGACATGTCTCTTGGTCGCCAGCAGTTCCTCTTCCCATGTGGGGTTTATCGCGAGACGTTATTGGTAGTGTCCCAGCCATCTCCATCAGCGTTTTCTGGCTATCTAATGAATTGAGTCTATTTCTGCTCTTTTGAGTAGTTCCTCATTGGAGATGGTGTTTGGCAAAAAGATCTTGATGATTCGTCTAAAGCACTTATTCTGGAACACCTCGAGATTTTGCTAAATGGCAGTCGTTGTTTTCCAGCATTCTGATCCACACAGAAGCACGCTGAAAACATTGCTTTTGAAGATCTTGATCTTGTCGTGAATGCTTAGGCTTGTCGTTCTCCGAATTGGCCTGAGCGTAGCAAAAGCTTGGTTGGCTTGAGAAATTCTTTTTGCTGCCCAAGTAGACAAAGTCATGTTTGTCTTCCGATAAAGTACATCAAGGGTGACAGGTGTGTTGGTGATCTTCCTCAGGACCTAGTAACAAAAACGTCTCCTTGTGCTAAATTGTATTATATATCTATTGTATAAAGTATCTATAAATGATATGAAATATAGATACGTAGTGGTTCTAAGTCTTTGGGAATGAGTATGGCAATATCTGTATGACAGGTATTCCGCAAACTCAACATTTTTTCATTTGATAGCTTCTTTCAACAAACAATTTCAAGACTTAATTTTTGCCCTATCTAACTCAAACCGGATATAATTAGAGAGTATTTATAGTACAAAGAACTATATACCTAATTTAGTTGTTCCGAGTCCCTGGCAATAAGTACAAGAAATGCATTGATGCAAAGCATCAAAGGTCGTCTAAAGGAATGTTTGAAAACAAGAACTGCAGAAAGTAGACATCTAGAGCGGATTATTAGCTCAGTGGTTAGCGGGTCTGCCTCTGAGTCCAGGGATCGCTGGTTCAATCCCCCGCTTCTTCAACAGTAATCACTAACAGTCTTTCGGAAGCGACTTTAAACTGAGGACCATTGTAGTGGTGCTTTACACCGGGCACTTAAGAGATCCAGGGACGATTCTGATATTGGACAGTTCTCTGTATTTTGCACTATCCTCCTTAAATGACTATTACTCTTCTGGAAGCGTAACTCATATGGCTTGCCGGTAGGAACGATAAATAAATATAAATACACAGCAGACAGCCGATGATCAGATATATTCTTATAAACTTGTAAATGCTTGATTGGAAATCACCAAGTTTGTTGGTAAATGAATGACCAAGAGAAAGACGTTATAACACACACGTTGTTCTTTTCTGAACTTTGGTTGGTTTGCTAGAGATTGGAATATCAAATTTATTTTATTTTGAACATACAAAACAGTAGTCAAAATGTACAAAGTCTGATTTTATTATAAATGAAACAAAATTACAAACAGTTCAAAAATACTAACAAAAGGACAAATATGGTAATATCACATGAAATTTTTAAATATCGAAGATAAAAATATCGTTTCTATTTATACTGAAAATAGAACACACACTGGAATGAAACATAGAGAACGAATGTCAAGTGATGAAATTCAGGACTATTTGATAATACATGCCAAGAAAAATGGTACATTAAAATATCATGATAAATTTGCGAGGCATATTGATATGGTTTATCATTATTTATGAATTCCAGACGTAATTTTAGGCAGGTATAAGAAATATGTCATAAAGTATGATTTTGGACAAATCAGAATAAAAATTAAAATATCTCACATTCACTTATGTGGCATGTGGGGCAGAAAATATCAAGTATATTGCGACTGTTACAACAAGAGCCCATTCAACGTTGTCATGCTGCCCAAAATGGACACGGAAGTACATTGTTCATAAAATATTTACCAAATTCTTCATTAAGTTGTTACAGTGGTTTAAATATCCAATGAATAAAGAAATAAATTACACTACAGAGTATACAACACATTAAAGTAGAGAAAAAGCAAGAATTCAAAAATCTGAAATCTGGACGCTGCTCTACATATATTTTCGACATACATTTGTATACTGGAGCTAACAACCAACTGAACACTGAAACATTAAAATAAACTAGAAATTGAAACTAAATATAATGTCTTAGCATCTGGATACCTGACTAGAAAATATGTAAAAGTGTACAAAAATAGGAAATAGATGAAAGAAAGACATATACTATTAAAAACTTTGATTAGTGAAACTGAACTGATGATTGTGGTTAAAATGATTATAAAAATGGTAACAATGTTGTTCACCCAAAGTTAATTTGAAAAGCTATGTGTTACATAAGAATTGTAAATTTACCCCACCTCCACTCCAAAAACTTGTTTCAGAAAATAATGATTGTTGTTATATTTAAAATAAAACAGGTTACTTATGTCTGTATTTGTCAAATATGATGAAAAATATTCTAATTAAGAACTTGATAAGTTAATTTACTGAGATGGGCATGTAATCCTTTTTGAAACATTTCCATGAATAGTTTTGTTTTGTATAATAATATAAAAAATGATAAAAATTTCTCAAGTAAAGTAATACTGTAACAGCATTAACAGTGTAACACATGTTTGAAAAACCAAAGAATAATCTTTTGCCCTTTAAATGTCCAATGCATAAAGTAATAAATAATGTAGTTTATAATTATAACCCGAACAAATTTAAAATTTAAAAAAAGGAAAAGGTTAAAACTCCAAATATAGGCAAGGCAGAGTTACAAATCTTATGCACTGCAACTGCTCTTCTACTCAATGAGATCCTCACAACAAAGTTTCTATGTGCAATTTATTGTCAAATATGTTTGCCTTTCGTTTCCGGCAAAAAATTTCCAGTTCGTACGAGTATTTTTGCCAGTGCCCGACATGATTGGCAGACGAATAAAAACATACGCTTGTCTACTGAAGTAGACACGTGCGCTGTGAAACAATCAAGCGACACGAATGACCGTTTCGATTTTAATTACCAGTTCGCAACATGAATGACCGTTTCGTTTCACAAAATTAATAATAACAACAACTACCCCTTCAAAAAATCTAAACTCATTCCATACAAGGATAGCTTTTAAAAAGCTAGTAGACGGCTCGCTTAGCATATTGAAATGTAGTGAATGAGACTATAATTATACAAGTTTTTGCTTTCCAAAAAGCTAGTCGGTCATTAGCAGAATAAGTAATCGTGCTTGCATTTATTTTTTACCAATGGCAGTCAAGGCTATGTCCAGTTTTCTGTCGATCAATGTCACGTAGATTGTATCTGACAAACGATTTGTAAATTTAGTTGTGCATTGCTGTTACTTTAAAGCATGCAAACTAAAGTTGTACGGCTGATGTTTGATTTTTTGAAAAATGAACAAGACTTGTACCGGCAAAAGACATTAATGTAAAAAATGTTTCTAGTAGACGTAATTTATTACTGTTAAATTATTTTTTTTTCGCGCGGGTTTAATTTTCGCGTATTTCGCGCTACGGCAAGATCGCGAAATTCAACCCCAGCGAAATTAAACTCTTAAACAGTGTTTCTTATTAAAAAAAACACAGTTGCGCTAATTCATATCGCCGCGAAGTTGTTATTTACTTGTTTTGCGCGAAAGTTCATCCCCGCGAAATTAAATGATACTACAGTATTTTATTCATGTATTTTAAGTAGAAATAATGACGTTGTTTAAGCACCAGCGAGTTGGAATTAAATATGTTATATTAACACGAATGCTCACAGATGTACCATAGAACATTTCACAGTCGATGCTTATTTGTACAGTGAGCAGTATTCGTTACCACCATTTATGAAAGCGTAGTTTTAGTTGAGAGCTGCAGATCTGGTCAAACTTGAAGTTGATGAGCGTTGGAAGAAGTAAACAATAAATTAGGATATTGATGCATTTATTATTTTCACTTAAGCTTTATGCTGCTCATATTTATTGTTTGTGTTATAACGATTTTCTCTGAAACTATTTCAGAAACTCGAGAAGCACTATTTGTATTTAAATTAATTTATGAAATTCTTGTTATGCCACTGTTCTAAAAATTTTCACAATTATTTCTTTACTTTAAAGGATGGTTTTGCATTGCTTGCAGTATATTCTAGTAGATCGCTCTTGCATAGTAATGATAGTGCATGAGTTGTCTACCTTACTGTACCGAAACCAGATCCGTTATATTGCATGTATATGTGGGAGCAGACATCGGGGTCAGGGGTATCCCCGGAAATCTTTTAAAAGTGAGACTCAATTTGGATTGCAACTGCGGCTAGTCCAATCGTTCACTATTATTTTTACGAATTGGCACTAAACAGGTATGAGTTGCTTTGGTATATTGTTCACGAATTTCAGAGTTCTCATGCAAACGGTTTTTCTTTTGTTTTAGTATGTGCTTGGTAATTTGAACATGAATTAAACTAAATTGAGCTTGCAACCATTAGTACATCCTTAGCTAAATACATTTCTTTACTAGGAGACAATAAGTATTCCACCAAAATTTATTTTTGAACATTTAGCCAGTTTTCGCCTTTTGCAACGTTTGCGACCCCTTAAAACAGATGAACAGGTAACTTTGAAAACCACCGAACACGACAAATATGAAAATATTGCAGGCTCGCTTTGACTGAGACTGTTTAAGACTTTTTAGCAAAAACATAAAATACCGCATCGTAATCAGTGCTCCAGCTTGGATTTCGAAAGGACAGGGAAATAGAAACATCTCAAAAAAACAGGGCAGTCTTTGCGCAACAAGCTCAAAATTAGGCACGGTTATGCAAATCTTTGAGAAAGAGCATTGTATATAAATGTCCCTCTGAATGAGTGATTGCGAATAAAAGATCAAATGAAATGCAGTGAAGACATGAAAGTCATCCAAACTAGTTTGAAACGCTCGCAGCTCGGGTTTTAACATTCACAATTCTGAGGTTGATTAGCTGATCGCAACTAGTTATGGATTGAAATGAATTTTCAACCTAGTTGATTTACGAAGTACTTGTTAATATAGGCCGGTGGCCAGGAACATGTTTGCTCCCCCCCCCCCCCCCCCCCCCTTGGGGAATTTTGTAGACATGATTTTTCTGAAAGCCTGTTATGTCCTGGATATTTTGCAGTTTGTTTGCACTCTGGCGAGTGGGGCATAAGGGAGTTACGGAGGTTTTAATATGTTACCCCTAAAATTTGTAGAAAAAATATATCGATTTTGAATCTTTAATTCTGCTCTATTCCAGATACTATTTAATAAAACTTATATTTTTGTATAAGGATGAAGTATTATCTGTCGATTGATGTAGTTTTCATTTCAAAATTTTTGCACTTAGGTAACATATTTAGTGTATAACATACATAACCCTAAAAAGATGTAATTTAAGTCAGAAACTTACCTGTAGGATTTTTATTTGTAATCAAACTTTGGCAATAATACATGTTTTTGAAAGCTGCATGATCAAACAATATAAAACAGTGTGATTTTCATAAAAATCACACTGGCATTTGTAATAATTTTTCCATAATCTTATATGTTACCATATCGTTAATTCAAACATTGTATTCATGTTTTGGGATAAACAAGCATAAAATATAGAGTTTAATTAAATTATTGAGCTTTATAAATGTAAGTGTTCTTGAAACTTGCATGACTTCAAATTTTCAACATACAAAACATATGTTACTTATTAAAATAAGGCTTATTTCCTTGTTTTTATTTAATTTTAATGGTGTTAGCTGATATCTATTTGAAGAAATTAACTATGTGTGCTCTGTGCAATGTCTTGATGTTTGTTACCCTGTGAAAATTTTTAATTACCTTCACAGATGTTTTTTTAAACTAATATTACTGATTGAATTAAGTATTTTCTCTTAAACTGATATTGTTGTACAAAGAACTGATTACATTTACAAAACTGTATCACGACTATTCAATCATTTTAGATTAAACTATAAAATAATCATAGTAAGATGTCTGTAGTGTATAATATGTTATGTTATGTTATGTTGTTAAAATGTTAAAGTGTTTAAGCTTTTCCATTGTAAACCTTCTCCGTAACATATAATTCCGAGGTTACAATATTGACAAAGTACAATGCATTTATGAAATAAATTCTAAAAAAATAATTTTTAGAATTGGTTCCAAAAGTAAAAAGACAAGAGATAAAAATATTGCTTTAGAAAGTGTTACAAACGAAACTAATTAAAATTAAATATATGTTACCTAATTATTAAAATAATTTTTTTAGAAAGATCACCAAATAAAATAAATTTCTAAACCGTGTTTTAACCGGTAGTTTGTATCTAGATTACAGTAGTCATTCATAATGTGAATATGAACTTTCTATGAACTATATTTACTAAAAACAAGGTTGAAAGCACCAGTTCTGGTCTTTTAGAGCAATAATAACTGACAATTCTGTTAAATAAAACATGTGAAATAAGAAAAATAAATTGTCCTAAATGAAACATTATTGTTTCCATTGTTCAAAAAAAAGCTTAAAATGTGTTAAGAATTCCTTAAGATCTTTGTAGAATGTTATTTTTCTTAAAGACAAATAAGTGTTAAAGAGAAACATCCTAATTTGAAAGACAAACTGTGTAATGCAGGTGATGGTAAGCAAATAGACAAGTTAACGTTGACTTTTGTATAATAATTTTTTTAGGTAAAAATTCTTTTACTTGAGTAAAAAAAATTACTATATAAAGCTCATGCTGTTTCAATGTTTTACGAATTCTACACTGAACTTTAGTATTTTAGATGAATAAAACTACTTTTAAAAACATTTCGAACATCAGATATATAATTTAATCAGCTAAATTGTGTAAAGTTTAAATTCAGTAGCTTTTAAATTTGCTATAGATCAACTTTACCATAATATAATATTATATAAATTTTAAAATATTTATCAAAATGTTAATTTACTTATCATTTGCAGTTTCTTGCTTTTCTTTTTATTTTTGCTGATTATTAAAGTAAAAATGGGTAACATGTTACAGGATGACTAAAGACATAAATAGAATAATAAAATGATAAACAATGTTTCAACATTTTTTTAGAACAAATTAACGTTATCTGTCTCAATCAAGAGTATCTGGACAGCTTTAGACTGGATGCACCAGCCCATGATTAGTGCAAACGTAAGCTGTATTACAAGGTTGTCACTGAGCCATATTGATAGGTTTATTGTTAATTTAAAAAGATTTAAAATAGGACGAACTTGAACTATCTACATCATACACATTTATTTCAAGAGATATTGAGCAGTACACAGATCATTAACCTCTAAAGTTTAACTACGTTTAAATGAAAAATACATTACTGTTCAATATACATTCTATATATATATTACCTATTTTAATACAAGATACATAAAGTGCAGGGAGGTTGGTAACTAAAATACGTTCTTTTGGGTAACATATTTAAAAATGGTGATTTACGATATGGTATTTATTTTTATTATGAGATAAAGCTAACTAATCGTTAAAACTCATGAAGAGGTGTATTTAAAAAAAAAACAATTACACCAAAACTTCAAATTTATTTACCATAGGCATAAGTATATGATAAAGCATAATAGTAAAAAGGTGAAATATGCATATCAGGAAGTCACATATAACTAAAGTTATAGATAATATTAACAAAGATTTTAACACAGTTTACCTTTAAATCATACAAATTCAATATGTCTTTAAGAGTTTATTTCTTTATAATTTATTTCATTTATAAATATTTTATTTGCTATCTTTGAGATGTTTTTTCCATTGTTTTTTTTTCAGATATTTTGGTTTTTGGAATTTACAAATATATATATTTATTTACATACATTAAACAAGAAATGTGCCTCAATGTGACTTTATTACATTTAAATACTGCAGTCTTATTTATATTAATGAATTAAGCAAATAAAACAGAAATTCTTTATTAATGTAAGTAAGAAATGTTGCATACAACTTTTTAAACTAGGTTTTGATGATAAGTAACATATCTTAATGACTATTTATAGACCTATACCTTAGGTTGCAGATGTTTTATTGCATTAAAAATTAAAAAAAACCCATCTTCCTGGTGTAGAAAAAATAGGTTTATTTCAGAACTTATATAATTGCCAATTATTTCTTCAATGCATAAAATTTTCTCAAAGGTCACATATTCAAACAGGCGTTACGGTAAAACGCCCCACTCGCCAGAAAGCAAACAAATTGCAAAATGCGAGGAATGGGATAGGCTTTCAGAAAAACATACCCTTCAAAATTCCCCCAGAGGGCAGGGGGGTCTATTGGCAGCTCAAGGTCTAATACATTTATGGCTTGTTTTCCCATTTTCTTTTCTTTCGGTAACATATTTCAATATAGCGTTACGGGCTTATGTCCCAATGTATATCACTGTATTATATTTGTCCTGATGTCCCATTTATCTTACTATATTTTATTATAAGCACAAATTACTTGCTACTGCACGTAAGAAATGATTCATACATTTTATTTTAATAGGTTTTTATGTTAAATAACATAACTTTATCACTATTTTAGACCAATACCTTAGGTAAATGATGTTTTATTGCATTAGTAATGCAGATTAGAGCTTTCTGGTGTAGAATAAATATGTTTAGTTTAGAACTTTTACAATTGTCAAATATTTCATTCTTACACAAACTTTTTTCAAAGGTAACATATTCAAACATGCGTTACGGAAAAACGCCCCACTCGCCAGAGTGCAAACAACTTGCAAAATGCGTAGAATGGTATAGGCTTTCAGAAAAACATACCCTTCAAAATTCCCCCAGGGGGGGGAGGGGGGTCTATTGGCAGCTCAAGGTCTAATATATATGACACCAAAAACTGAGTAAACATGTCGCCTTTTATCACATTAATATTGATATAAGATAAAAACAAAAAACAAACTCATTATTGATACTACCCTGGCACTCTGAACGTGTAATCATAAAGTGCAATTAACCTCCTGTGGCCATCCTATTCGTTAATCTCTGACGTTCGACCTCTTGTCATATGCTATAAGCCTCCACTATTTCACGACCATATGTTTGGTGATTTAGAGTTTAAAAAATTTTAATGTGAACGCATGGGTAGAAGTTTTCATCAATTTTCAAAGTAAACGCAGTGACAGGAGTTTTTTGAGACCCGCATTATTTCATATAACTTGGCATACACCTGTATTGACATCAAAAAAACAAACACACAAAAAAGAAAAGACAGTGTGCAAGAACCTGTAATATATTACATGTTGAAGTTCTAAATAAATACCAATACCAACATTCTAATGAAATTGTTGACGATCAGAATAGTAATTATAATCCGTTCGATTCCCTGTCAGGCTGCTGTTGCAAAATGGTAAGATTTATCACCAGCTTAAATGCATTACTTAGAAAAAACGGAAATATATAAGTAAACTTATTTTGTATGACAACAAATAAAATTTAAGCGCTTTTATTTCAAAGCGGCTTAAAGTTTTAACTTCAGTGCCATGTTTTTTTGGTTAAAGGTTATGCTATTGACCGACTAGCTGTTTGTAAACTTTTGTTTACAGACAGCATTTCCTGCCAAAGTCGGATATTCGTGGGTCTCTAAGAAAAACATAAACGGTGTCTTGCTTTTGACGAACAAAATCAAGATAACTTAACTAATCTATTTCATATATGGCTTCATCCTGAACAGTTGTTTGATTCAAATAAACGATCAGTTCAACTTATGTGCAACTAAAAACTGTGCTATAAAGATTTGCATCCCAAGACGCATACCATTATTTCTATACGCTGTAGAAAATACAACATACGTATGTTTACATAATTTAACATGTCGTTATAGATCAGCTCAATTTCTGATTTTCCGTAACGACAATGTTCAAATATTGTTTTCATCAACATTTAAAAGACTTTTCTTGCAAGTAGTTGGAACGAAATAGCATTCGCATGCTTTAGACGGGCGGTTTTGTCTAAAGTGACAACGTCCGGTGCCGCTGCTAACTGGTGTAACCATTCAAGTTTGGTCAATTATAATATGTCGGTCATCAGGATGATCGACAATTAAATTAAGTATACAAGTAACAAGATAATCAACATTGAAGTTTTTTCCGGTAAACATCTTCTCTATATATCAAGCAATCAAACATCAGCCTCTACACTATCTTTTGCATGCGTAAACAGGTGGCATAGTCTAAATTATGCGTTCCGTCTGGTACGTGATATCACTGTTAACCGGTGTTCAGGTTAAAGATCTCAAGTTTGGTCGATTATAATATGTCGGTATATATTGATGACCGACAATTAACGCATTTAATATTTTGCATGGAAAATGAAATAATTTTTTGTGGCCAAAATACTTTATTGTACTATACACAAGCAAACACCGACAGATCAGGTGGATAGTTATAATAAAAACTAAAATCGAATGTTTTACATGAAATTATAATGTGATATGTCTTAATGGCCAAAACATTTTGAAATGAAAGGGTCTAAATAGACCTGTTTACACGGATACAAAATTTAAAATCTAGCAGTTTTTATAATTACTTTTGCATTTACAACTGCAAACTGAAAAAAACAAAACAAATACACATCCTCTTTAAAAGTAAAATAATAGATAACAGAAACGTTCAATTTCGTAAACTATTGCGGTTCCTTCTAGTTTTATTATGGGTCCAGGCACATCACGAGACTCGGCACCACTTTCCCACATTACAGTAGAAATTCTTCGTTTATAGTTCCATAGAGACAATATCGATTGATATTCATCACATCGCACAAAATGCTATCGGACTGATGTTGTTAAACCGGTATACAACCTGAGATCCACATATGATGTCTTCATTTACAACCATAGACAATTACCAGAGTTTTCTTTCATACACACACCGAGAAAACACTTGCAGCAATGCAAACACACAACGAAAAATAACAGACATAATATTTGTTTTTAACTTTGATACCATTTTATTATTTAGGATTCCAGGATATATTTCACTAAAAATTTTAATTTTCTTAAATCTTTTTTGACGACACTATTTAAATTTAATTGACTGTCGTCGTTTAATATTTATCAGCGGTGCGTGAGTCCAAAACTAGGGTCGAAACATTCTAGTACACTTAAATAGAAATGTCACAGTAGTTTACCATTTTTGTTAACCAATTTTTGTCTGGCGTATATAGCCGCCAGAGAATCCTTAGCGAGTTTTATCTATCTTTCCTTTGGGTTTAAGTATAGGTGGTGTTCCGCACGTTTATAGGTAAAGTACATGCTGCTGGAGATTAACATCTTAACATCACTTAACTGGGTCACTGATTTACTGCCGTATATTATGTTTAAAATCCCTATTATGCTGAAATTTGTTAAAATTTCAGTTGCAACAATTCTGCACAATATTAACCATTAAAATTTTAATGTCCATTAGTGCGATGTTTACACATTCTAGTTGCTTTGTTTTAATAAAGTATAAGCTGTACGTTTTTTTGTTTTTCACAAACAATAAATATCGTGTTTTCATGATTAGGGATAGCCCTAGGAAAGAAATGTTTAAATAGATTCATGCAGAAATTTAAACATACAACAGCCAATCAAAGATCTATAGGTTTGGCTTATAAATGTTCCGAAAACAGAGCGTCTACCAGACTAAGCGTCTAGATTAATCCAGACCAAGGAAACTCCGCATTTCGCCTAGATGCTTTTGAAACAACGATTTTGATTAGCTGCTATTTAATAAACCAATTATATTAAGTGATTAAAAAGGGGTATTCCCACACTGATTTCCTTCAACAATTAAAGAATCAATAGAGAAAGCGAGAACCATGAACTTCCGTTCAAACGGCTTAACTTTGTTTTCTTCGCTGTTTTCATAGTAAATTCCTACCGTATATCCGGCCGCCCGTGGGCGAGCCGGAAAAAGGCGTCGCGCTTCGGCGCGGACGCCAATGAGCATTTCTGTATGATATGTGTTAGGGGCTTTCCACTCTCCTCCCAATCCTGTTCATCGATAAAAAGAAAATGATCAAAATCTCAATAATGTCAAAATGCCGTTCAATGAAACTTTGCACAAATGAATGTTACTAATGTATCTTGATTTTGCATACAGTAAGACATGTTAGAATAGTAAAGAAAACAAGCTAGATCTTTAAATTCCTTAAAATTCAATGTACATAAATTCACAAAAACTAAGCGATACAAAACATAATTTCAAATTCCCACGTGAGTGCAATGTTACCGGCAAGAAAATGTTGTGTACTTTGTAAAAAAAACTTTCAACTAATTAAATAGAAATCAGTGATTGTCATCCGTTTACGTGACTAGGAAGCGTCCAGAAAATTGAGGGCCATACACACTTTTACTAATATCTCGTAAAGTTTACATATGTAAGTCACGAGGACACAATAAATTGTTGTCAGTATCATATTACTCATGTGGGCATTTAAAATGATGTTTTGTGTTGTTTAGTTTTTGTGAATTTATGTAAATAGAAGTTGAGGGAATTTTTAGATCTCGCTATTTTTCTTTACTGTTCTAACGTGTCTTACCTCTGCAAAATAAGATACATTAATAACATACATTTGTGCAAAGTTTCATTAAGCGGCATTTTGCCGTTATTGAGATTTTGATAATTAACTTTTTATCGATGAACAGGATTAGGAGGAGTGTGTTAAGCCCTTAAGCAAAATCAACACTTTCTTTTTGTCTGCTTGTTTTTAAAACCATTCTCAGCCCTAAAACTTGTATTAAATGTTCTGTCTTGCTCAAATTGACATTAAATTAAAGTATATTTATATCACAATAAATTTAATACCTTACTAAGAGGTTCTGGGTTGCTGGGTATGAGAATGTTTTTTCTGCACTAAGGGTGTTGGTCAAATTCAATGATTTCTATTTCATGGCTCATTTTACCAAACATGTTCAAACCTTAAATCATTATTTATTTTATCATTTTAGTCAAAGTGGTATAAAATAAAAGGATATACATTGCACATGAAATAGAGAATAACAGGTTACTGTCTTGCGATATAAGTGTTATCAGGCGAGGCCGATATGGGGAGCGGAGGGGCGAGGCTCTGCCCTGCTCCTCCGCCCCCATATCGGCCGAGCCTGATAACACTTATATCGCAAGACAGTAACCTGTTATTCTATTTATCATGCACTTACCACTAAAATAGCGATGTTTTTCTACTGTATGCTAAATTCACATGGAATAGGTTTACCGCTGTGATTTTGTGTATGCTAAATTCATTATGAAAGGTTTTATCACCGTGATTTTTTCAAAAACCGTTAACAACGTACGCGGTATTTCCTACGCGCCGATAAATAGTTCTAATTTATCGCGGCCCCTTTTATTATGTTTTACATAAAATTTTGAGAAATTAGTACATTTTCAAGCGATAAACTACTCATTTCTTATCCAAATTTAAAATAAACGAAGTAAAATAAGCTCAAACGAACGTTTATTGTTCAGGAATATGATCAGTCAAATTTATTTAGCGAGGTAGTGGACGCCATTTTTTCTGACAAAAACTTGTGTTTATTTCGGTGTGATTTGATAAATTAACAATTGTTCGTGGAAAACTATATCGAGAAACAACTGTTTTAATCAGAAATCGGATTTATAACAAAATAAAGTGGCAACGGAAAAGTGAAGTATCGCTATGTTTCTGGAATCCAGTTCAGTGACTTGTGTCATCGTTATCATTTTTGACATTGATCAACAAGTTGACAACAAGGAAATGCCACTGAGACATATTTAATAACATGAGGCATCAACGCAGCACCGAATTTGAATATCCATTAGACTAAAGAGGGGCCATGATAGCAAACATCACTTGTTACATCAGATAGATCTATGCTGGTCTTCAAAAGAACAGGGTCTACAGCAGACCCACTACAGTAACTGAGAGTGAGATCAGTCAACACTTGACCTGTTCAGTGATGAAGGATGATATCTCAAATGTATTATTAAGGTAATTTTTAATTTAAAATGCTAATTTGACAGTGTTTAAAATTGTTCATTTTCAGGTTACTTTTTCACCTGTTTACCCAACAATCCATTGACAGGACAGTTTTATCAGTTGAATAAACACATTTTGAAATCAGAAGTGCAAATAGATCTACAAAAGTTACAAAGAAAAATCTTCAATTTTAGTCCGGTTATATGAGTGATTCCATTCCACAGCCCTTTTGCTGTGCAAACCATGGGTCCGATGCATTCCCATTTGCAAATTTTGATTTTTCTCCCAATTAAAAATAAATCCTATTGAAAGATAAAATTTTTGATGCCGAACATGTTCACGCAATCTGGATGCTTAGTGCGAGTCAAAAACACATGTTTAGGACAGTACGAGACAGGATTTATCAATCGCTTTACAATTACAGTTGTTTTACATTTTTTACCTATTTTGAATGATTCTTGACATGAATTTCCCAATTTTTGAAAGGGTCTTTTTTCTCAAAAAAGCCAGAAAAGAGCTTGTCCAATATTTGATTATGTAAAAACCTTTATTGCATCCACTGAGTGAATATTGTAGATCCAGATCAGCTGCCTCATTTGTTCCATCTAAACTGTTCGCTTTTATATTCGTTATGTTATTTCTGACCAAGATGCAACTAATGCGAATCGAGATCACAAATCAAGGATAATGCCAGTTGATCTGGTTCTACACTGGAGGACCATGCATTAAAAGTGTATATTTGGAGTTAAAGGTTAATTAAAAATTGACTATTAACCATAATTTTGTATAATTTTTATGAGTTTTGCCTCAAAACCCTGTACCTGCGATGTGTTTTAATGCATATCATAAAACAGTAACATGGTTTATATCATTTTTAGGTTGGTTCCACCAGGATTTTCTAACCCTATGAATGGAAGTCTCTGTCATGCCGAATTTACTAGGGGTACTGACCGTACTGGAGTTGTGAAAGACAAAAAAGGTAAAAATTTTAAATCAGAGTTTTATTTTACAACATCATAATTATGCACGTTTATATACTACGACAGAAATTTTAAATTATTGAAAAACACTTCCTACTTTAGGTTTTAAAATAGTAGGCTATAAAATTAGTAAATGGTGTGCATAAATTTTATAAAATATTGTGAAGAAACTTTATTTTAATAAACACTTGCTCCAAATTGTCATCTTTGTAACATTTATAAGATAAATCATTACTCAAGATTTTTGGAAAGATTTCATTGTTAAAAAAAAGCAACAGACTATGCATTAACAATTTCGGCCTGCATGAAGAACATTCAGAGCCATCAGTCCCATTCCTAATTGCAAACCATGGTTTTTCCCAAAACATGTGCAAGAAAAAATTATCGGGACACCTGCAGTTTACCGTAACATTTGATGTTGACCTCCCATAACCCCGCTGCCATTTTAATTCATTTATTCATTGAACAGTTAGTACAGAATATAGTGGTTAATGGGTGCTGCCGTCCCCACACCCCGCTTGCATAAAATACATATATTATTACCCGAGCTCTATGTAAATCATACCGGTAAACTGCATTCTAGCCAAAATATCTGTTACTTGATTATGATGAAAAATACAGTAGTCTGTAATTTAATTTGGGGGATTGGTGATCAATCTGTAGACTCTTTAAAAATAATTTTTTTTTCAACATTTGATTAATTCAATTGAAATTCTCATTTTCAGTGAAAATGTTTTAGTATTTCACCAATCCCTTCTCAAAAAGGTGCAGAAAAACACTGTTAAATAAACTTTTAAAAAAACTGTTATTCTCTATTGACAGTTTACAACAAGAGGTTTAATTCTTCTTCCGCTTTTATTCTGTCACAAAATAATTGTGGACCAGTAATTTTATTTCACAAAACCTTGTTTTTAAGCAATCTGTTGCACTCTTCAGTCTGTCATAATTATTATTGCTTTTGCAGACATGTTTCAAAATGTAAGTGTTTTTTGGAGTCAGCCAAAGTTTTTTTAAACGAAGTGTTTTTTTCTCTTCTTTTACAGAGTTTCCCATGAAAAAAATGAATCCACATCTCGCCATCAACAACAATCGTACGGGCCACGAATTTACAGGAATAACGCATTTGAAAACAGACGAAAACAGACGAATTACCGGAGAAAGTCCAATAGGCAGTGTTTAATAAACGTTTCTCTCAAAAAAAAAGACAAAAAACAATATTATTTGTTTTCAAATTTTATGAAATAAAGTGAAATACGGAAAAATGTTTCGTTATCGATATTTGTTTACATTAGTTACAATGGCTTCCGGAAAGTAGTTCGTCACTAAGTGGGCGGAGTTACGTATGAGAGGTCTCGCCGGATTGGACGACAGATGTCCTCGGCTTTTATGGTAAACTTAACACGGAGCAAGCAATATCGGGTCGGTGACCGATATGCGAAACAAATATCACCCCGGCGGGTATAGGAGCCTTAGCATTAGGGTGCATGATAAATATAGATACTTTACTTAGCGGTTCTGAGTCACTGAAAATAAGTATGGGCATTTCTGTATGACATGTATTCCGTAAAATCAAAACTGTTTAGTCATAATGGTATATAATTGAATGATAAGCACTGCACATTAAATATTATAGAAACTTAACGTAGTTCTGAGTCTCTGGTGAAAAGTATTGGCATTTATGTACGACGGCTATTGTGCAAATTCAAAACTTCTCAATTTGTCGGCTTCTTTAACACCCCTTACATTTTTTTCTTATTTGATCTTAGACCAAGTTGTTAATAATTGAGTGATTTTTGTAGTGATGTATAGATATCTGGCTAAGTTGGTAGTTCTGTGTCACTTTGTATAAGTATGAGCATTTCTTGTTGATGAGTGTTAGTCAAAATCAATGATCTCAATTTTAACCTCCTCTTAATAGACATTTTCACGCCTTGTATATAACTGAAGGATATAAATAGCACATAAAATATAGATACCAAAAGTACTGTTTTAGGGTCCCTGGGTATATGGCAATTTTTGTATGATTGATGTTGCTCAAAATCAACAACACTTCCAATTTTTGGGAATCGTTTTACAATCTTTTTTTTAACCCTAAATTCTTTATGTTTGTCCTGTATTTCTCAACCTTGCATAAACATACATGTGATAACTAAAATTGGCTCAAAACTGGAATTTGTATTGACAAAGCAAAATTGTATGAAAAATCTTAAAAATTTAAGATCTCAAAAGAATGAGTGGTGAATGGTGTTCTGACACAATCTTGTCTCTACAATTTATCTGTGTCTTCCTTAGTTCTGATAATGATATTTCTGGATCTGCATTGGAATGTGGCAGACGCAGGAGCACTCTTGCCAGCAGGGTCAAGTTGGGAAATACTGGCTCTCCTGAGGACACAAACTATAATGAAAGAACAACCTATAATAACAGAAGTTAAAAAATGAAAATAAAATTGACTTGAATCAGGTCTACAATCCTGTTTTCAAAGATTATGTTTTATGGTAACATTAGAACTAGTTAAACATAAAAATCATAGCACCAAGCTCCAACCAATCAAAACAGTGTTCTTCAACTCTTGTTCCTTACCTTTCTCACTGCAACTTTATTCAAAGAAAAAACTCTTTCTATTCGTCCAAGACCATGATCTTTTGCTTTTTGTTATTGATCAGAAATCACTCTGCCAGGGCACCAATTGAAATAAAAAATAATTTAAGAATTATTTTGCTAGAATATGATGTTCGTGCAAAAAATTGTCAAAACAAATCTTTATTGCTATACAATGGATGTGTAGTAAAACGATTTCAAATGAATTCTTACAAGTAAATTATAAAAAAAATCTAAAAATGTGTATTTTTTATAAAGTGATGTTCGTTAGGATTCGAACCAGAGACCTTCAGATCGGTCGTCCGGCTTGTACGTACAATACACCACAACTCACTGACATATGGAGAGAACACATATATCAAATTATTAGTTAGTTATGTGTTATTTCCAATGACCTTAACGAAAGTTAATGAATTGTCATGTCAATATTGTTGAACAATAATTGTTTCACATGTAGGTGTATGTATAATTAATTGTATGTAAAGGTCTAGGCATTCAGAGGGTCCTTTGTGGACAGTTATGTTATATAGGCGTTGACTTAAAATTCCTTTATGAGAACTTGGATGGCACGTCTGTTACCATGTACAGCACCCTAATCTTAACAAATGCATCGATTCGGTTAATTTAAAGGGATGCCGATTTGTTTTTCGATGTGTTTAGAAATTGAGAAAAGGCTTCACAATTCTATCGATTTCTTATTATCACTTATTATACAATATGCAAAATCTTTTAAGTATTAAGTTGACGCACCGATCCAGCAATTTTATACTTAAAAAATTGCTTGTCTCTCAAAAAAATATCTTCAATAGTATATGAAGGATGAAGGATGAAACGGAAATGGCGGAGGTTGAATATCGCAGGGCTTAGGAATGTACAAGCCATAAAAATATTCAGGTGTCTCTGGGCTCATCACCAAATTAAAGAACTCGGCGTGAACACTAAATTACACAGAACTGATAAAAACGAAGACATGATGGAACGTACATTATTATGGTCGACTCAACCGTGTGTGTAACTTTTGCAATAATAGGAAAAAACGTACATAAGCATTTAATGATCAAAATTTTCTCATAGACTACATTTTTTTAATTATAAAGTATTGTGTACTACTTTTGTTGTTACTGTATTGATAAAAATTCTCAGAGATATACACGTTATTATGATAGTATAATAATAATAATAATAATAATAATAATAATAATAATAATAATATCTTAACTAAAACAAATTCTGTAAAAAAATATTTAACTATTCATTTTACAACAGAGATACAAATATTATGAAAAGAACCGAATGCTAATGATGAAATAACGTTGTGCTATTTTATTAGTTTCCCCCTCTGGCATCGTATTTTATTGGCCTTAGTCTTTGTTAATCTCTGATAATCTAGGGACTAATAAAAAAGGCAGATAATTGACAATATCACATAGTCCACGCCATACAGTCTCCCGTTATGAAATGAAGAGCAAAGTGTCCTATGCTTTGTGAAACTTGACATCAGCATTCTTTGAGCACATGCAT
Organism: Corbicula japonica; assembly: GCA_038501625.1. Classification (NCBI taxonomy): domain Eukaryota; kingdom Metazoa; phylum Mollusca; class Bivalvia; order Venerida; family Cyrenidae; genus Corbicula; species Corbicula japonica. Next base: position 2,673,929 of record JAZAYU010000068.1, on the reverse strand, counting down.
TTCTTCGTTTGTTGATGTAGCGTGCATTAAAAAAAGGTTGAAAAGTGCCACTGTGGGCATATAATAAAATTATGTAATTGAAGTTGCATTCAATCAGTGCACAATGTTATCATAACTGTTACCTGATAAATATGAAACGTTGTAAAATTATTAATACAGATGTTATAAAAAATTTCAAGTATTGGGTCAATAGGACCAGTATTTTCAAGTTATAAGCAACATAAAGTCTAAAGTTGAAATTATCTGAAAGGGGAATAACTACAATAATAATAAAGCAGAAGTTATCTTATCATTCTTGTTGTCAGAAAAAATGTTCATACAGATGAAATATTCTAACAGAGCAAGTATACTCAAGGGATAAAGAAACGCAGGGTAAATTATCTGCAATATTTTGCCAACATGTTGATCAAAAACAATAAAAATCTGGCAAGAAACTCTATATGATATATTGCACGTGGTACATTATCGGATGTTTGGTTAAATCTGTTTGAAGGGACATTACTCAAAATATATTCAATCAAGAGTGACCAATCTTCAAGTAAGTAATTTAACACAAGTGTTAAGCCAATAGGAAGAGTTTTTTTCAAAGCTGTAAGTAATATTTAGTTTAAGGTTTCGGTCATCTGAAATGAGCGCAATCCAAAAATAGTCAATCAGGAGTTATCATTCTAATAGCCGCAGATAGTTTTGTTCATGAGATGATGTATTAGCAGTATTAACCCAAAAGGACAAGAAGTAATTTTCAAAGTTATAAGTTTATGGATAAAAGTACGAGACTACAGGACGCTTCTGTCGCCAGACAATATGATCGCTATGTGTTCTTACCTGCTATTACAGACGTCACAAAAAATGTAGTTAATTGTTGGTAAGTGAGACCAAATTTTCACTTTTATCTTTGCACACTCGTACTCAATTTGTTGAAATGGAAAACTGTTACACGTTTTTTTCTTTAACAGTGGACTTATTTTCTAGGTATAACATTGACTTGCATTTCCTTTGTGGACTGTACCTGTCCAAGGAAGTATATCCTTAGGGGCCCACAATACTCATTTTCATTTTTTTAAGAGATTCAAAAATGTGTGTCCGTCATTGTTCACGCATGCGCATTAACTCCCATATAAAATAGCCAACCTTTAGGAAAATAAAATTATTCACGGTTGACATTGTTACGTTTTAATTGTGGCAAGTCTATTTGGGTTATTTAGCCAGTCTATGTTTTTTTTCGATAGGTAGATTTCGTGCGAAGGCGTTTATATTTTGAATTTTCGTAACGTTTAATCACTCGAGGCTAGTATTTGGCAGCGAATAGATTCAGGGGTAGGAATCACGTGATACAATGTTTTGGTACCAAGCACTAGAAAATGGCGGCGCCCAGTGAAATGGTATGTATTTTCTATTTGTTTGTCTCGAATATTAAAGAAATAAATTTCCTAACATAGCCTATTTTCCAGCGCCCAATTTTCCCCACATTTTGTTACCTTACTTATACCGAACAGCGCTAAAGTTTGCTTGTCACAAAATTTGAATCGATGCCAAAGTTGCTACAGAAATGTATGGACCAAGCCCGAACTGTCCATATTTTTGAAATATATTTTATAAATTGACCTTCAAGTTCCTGGTCGCATTCAGGTCGCGTAAAAGGATGACACTCGTTGATTCTCTTTTAGTACTTGAAAGTTCTTTACAAATACACAACATTTTCTTGTCAGTTTCATTACACTCACGTGGGAATATAAAATTATATTTTGTGTTGCTTAGTTAAAATTTTTAGGAATTTTTAGGTCTAGCTTTTTTTCTTTATTTCTCTAACGTGTCTAACTGTATGCAAAATAAAAATACATTAGTAACATTCATTTGTGCAAAGTGTCATTGAACGAGGAGTGTAGAGGGCCCTTTAAATAATTATTTCAGTAATAATTGTTTAAATACGTTTAATATTTCAGGAATCTAAAATTATGATCTTGTTCTCAATTTTACACAGTATATTTAAGGTCTGTCGTATATTCACACTTCAGATTAGAAAGCGAGTGATATTCAGATGCCTTTAATCCAGGATGAGTTAACAATATATTTTTCTTCGCCTGAAATCATCCGCTGAACGTGTACGATGCCAACATTTTTCGTGGAAGTTGCGTGGAGCTCTAAAAACCTTAACATAACGAATTTTGGTCGGCCATTGACCGGTGAAGACAATGAGTGTAAAGATGTGACATTTATTGTGTTAAAGAATATTTTTATATGTCGATGTTGTATTACAGTTTCCAATGAAAAGTTTTATTGTAAATTGAAATGCACTCAAATACGAAATGATATTTCCTATTTAGTGCTGTGTTATTTTGAAGTTTTGGGGTGGCAACAATGGAATTAGTGAATAATTGTTTAAGTCACTATAGCAAGTGAGCAAAAGGTAAAATACAAACAAGACTAAAAGTTTTACTTAGATTATTTTAATTAGACATCCCTTTAATATGCAGTGCTGTCTAAATTTCAAGATAACTTCAAGATCGTATTGCTTAATCACACATATAATCTATGGACAAATATGATTGTTCAATAGTCTATTCTTACTTAAGTTTAGGGCTGGGGCTTTAACATTTCTTGCAAAGTTTAAGTTTCATTTTCGACTTGATTTTTTAAGCGTATAAGAACCTGTTTCTTCTTATTATGCAACCATGAATTTCTGTTTGTATTTTAAGTCAGTTTCAATATTTGTTAATCTATTTATGTTAATAGGTAATGATATGGCCACGCCCATAAGAAAAATTTCAAAAACAATCAATACACTATTGAACACTGAGCCGGATTTAACCGATATAATTGGATCGGACAAGTTACTGTCGCCAATGTGGAAGGTAAGATCGAAGTTAACCACAATGAATTTGCTTTTTAATTATAAAGTGAATTGTAGCTCTATATATGAAGTGATTTAGTGTTGATTTTTTACTAGTCCCATGCGTTCATATTCATATGTTCGTTTGAGCCAGTACAAGGGATCAAACATGAATGTACACAGTCAAATAAATTCCGGTGCGATATTTCTTTTTTTAACACATTATAATGAAAACTGCTTTTTTAATTATCTTCCAAAAATACATGTATAAATAAATTATTCAGACAAAAAAAACACCAACGCAATTGTCAACGATCATTTTCTCAAAAATGTCGTTAAATACTGATTACTGATATCAAAACTTTTGCGAAAAGTGTATTGGGTGAAAAAAAAAGTTTTTTTCTTCCATATTACATAAATAAAAACATATATTTGCATTTGAAATTGATAAGCTTATCAACAAAATTTAAATGTAGAATTACTTACATAACGCTGATGCCACATTTAATAAGTATTGCTTTAAAGCTTTTGAATTTACATTGACACATAATCTTAAATTCGTCCCATGTACCAGAAATGTGTGACCATTTTATGCAAGATCAGTTTTTGATAAAATATTTCACTATCCCAGCCAATAAAGATTCGGATATTGTTCAATGACCCTACGGATATACTTCCTGCTTTTTAAATTGTGCCTATTGGCGTTATCTGTGATATGCAGGATTTATATTCTCAGATCCCCTGTCAAATTCTTCTTTGTTTAGTACCGCCCATTGTTTTTTCATTTACGGCAAACCGATTCTTTTATCTCGGGACCATACGCCGCTAAACATGGAATGGTATTAATTTGAAAATACCACATTGAAGGTTCCATGTTCACCGCCATAATAATGCATAACATCGTTCGGTAAAGATCAAAATTGTACTGTTTATTGATGAAAATATTGAGTTGCGCTCAACCCGGGGGTGTTAGTAATAAGCATTTCCATTACTGCCCATGAACAAACTCAATCAAACGAGCCTGCATTAGTTTTATATTATAATATTTGTCTTGTTCGGTGGCTTTCAAAGTTCCCTTGTCATTTATTGAATAAGTCATGTTAATATTTGGTCCAAATTCAAGCTTGGTTTCATGTTTTGTGTTGGTACGTGTATGCGAAGTTTCCGGCGAAAAATTATAGGCATTATAGTTAAAACAGTTAAAGTCGATTTGAAGCAGGATACTAAAATGAACTGCATAACCCGTAAATATAATTTCAATTAAATGTCTGCATTTAAAAAGGCTTTTCTCTACAATATAAGCATTTTGGGCAAAGGTGCTCTCAAACTCACGCATTATCTAGTATGATTGGCAATTCTCTTTAACACGAAACTCTTGATTCAACAATTTATGATTGTTTAGTTAAACAATGTATTTAGTTTACGACTGTTACTTAATACATACAAATATTTTAGCCTGATATTTTCAACTTTAAATATTAACGCAAAAACTTGAAAAACAATTGTTATTTTCCAGTTTCGATAATTATAGTGTGCATTCTAATTGGTAATGGTAAAATGCCTTAAACAAATTTGCAGTGAAACAAAAACGATGTGCGGAAATTTACGTGGTATTGAAATTTATTGGAATTATAATGCTGAAACGGAATTATTCTAATGTTTCTCACATGCCTCTTCATATAAGATAACGTTATCACGGAATTCCATAATAACTTTTCTGTTTTACAACGTTTCATTTATATAATCATTATCACGATTTGCAATTTTTCATTTATTTTAATCACTTGCCACTTGTCGATTGCAATGCTCATTATTTATTTATGGTAATTGTTATATGTCTGCTGTTTCTAATTATAGGAAATGACTCGTGTTGGCAGCGGTTTTGGTGGTTTTGAATATATTAGGTCCCATGGACAAATTTGGATGACAAGAATGAAAATGTTCTTAGAGTTAGCAGATGATAGAGAGGCTGCCAATCTCTGGAGAGTTATAGCTGATGAAATTCCTCACGAGGAAAGAGAACTCGTTCTTGATGAAACTTTGAAGACGGAGCAGGAGAACATTTTAATTGGTACAATTAAAATGCTTTCAATCGAATTTTAAAAAAATCCGCAAAACGTAGTAACCTGCGATTTCTAGTTGCTTTGCAATATGCCAATGCTGTTTTTCCAATCACAGTTTGCAATTAAATTCAGTATTATTAGTGTCAAAATGGCGGTCGCAGATATTCACAATTACGATTTGTCAGTAATGCTGACCAAAACAGCATATCCCTTTAAAGCCTTGTTTATGCGTTTCGATGTCTTTATGCGTTTTAAGAAGTGAAAAATGCTAATGAGTAATCGCCACACTCAGAAAACACAGCTTTCCCACAAAGCGGAAAAAGAAGACAGGAAGAGAGAGCCTGTGTTCAGAAGACACCACAAACAATTAACGTAAAAGAGAACCCTTAGGGTTAACGCCTTGGAACGGTCAGTGGCAAAACAATTTGCCAATTGGGGTTTGAACCAGATTCTTGGGTGCCCAAACCTCACACTTGCCCCAACAGGTTCTCAAATGAACAAACAAGCACAATTTGTCTTCGTGAAATACAATGTAACTCAAACCCACCAATCAGCTCAACAATGTTGCTTGCAAAAACACACAAACATGAAATCATAAGAAGCTAATAGCATTCCAAAGCAAACGGGCTGATACTCAATGATCTTACCGAGACCAGAGCAGCTGGAGTCAAATCAGCAAGAACACGATGACAAGGATAAAAGAAACAAATTGAAGATCCTAGGACTTTAACAAGAATTCCCCCAAAACCGTCATACACTCTTAAACCCTCGCCACCGTCGTGCAACCAAAGAGGTAAGCATAATGATAGTGTTCTTAACGTCCATGAAATGTTCGTGTTCCCAATGTTCTATGCCTTGTAAAGCCATTTGGGAAATTTTAACAATGATGCATGTTGAGTAAGATAGGATGGTGTCACGCTTCTGTTCTGCAATTTAAGTAAAGTAAATAAAGTCCCTGACTCACGATGACCAAGATGTGGACTAAATATGTTATTGTATGTCCTGTGATAATTAGATTTAGAATGAGGATCTGTTGTCTAAATAAGACTTTTATATTTCTCGAGATTTCGACTTTGTTTTTGACCTAATTTATCCAGTTCTTAACTCTAAGATACCAGCAAGAACCAATGCTTTGAGCCAGCGTGATTACAAATGCAACAAAATGCTTAGGTTTATGTTAAAATGTTTTTTGATTGGCGTATAAGTTACCGAGTAACCACCGCCTTGGCACGATCAGTAGCAAAGTATTTTGCCGTTGGCGGTTGAAACTAAGTTCAGAGTGCACCTAACCTATACTTGCCCTCAACATATTCTGATATGATTTAACCAGAACAGTCTTCTCATCAATATTACATGGGAAAGTACTCCAACAAAACAAAATATTTAGCTACATACGAAGCTAGTGACATTTTAAGCAAAATAGGTGGGTAATCCATGATCTTACTGTGACCAGAGCATAAACTAGCATGACCACAAGTTCACGAATAAAAATATACTGGTCGAGCATCAAGGTCCTTTTTTATATTTTCTAGAAACTTTCATAAACATTAAAACCAATGGCACCCTAGTGCGAACAAAGAACTAAGCAAAGCAAGAAACTGTATATGGGTTTATCATTGATCATGCAAAGCGCTGAAGAATGTAATAACAGTGTTGTTGTTGTTGTTGTTTTTAATTTACAGATGGTTTTAAGAGTACCTTAATAACCCTAAGTATCGGGACACCCTTAGATATTGGGACATCCTTATTTTTTAAATTAAATCATTATTCTTTCATATATCCTAAGGGATATAAACGTTAACCAACTTTTAATAAAAACAATCTTTATTTTAACGTTTCGGCCTTATGGCCTTTATCAAAAAATACAAATCGCTTAAGTCTACATCTTTTCTACATAATTCATAACCGGAAATAATAAACTATAAAAAACGCCGACGTCAACGTCTTCATTATACATTGACGCGCCAAAAATGACTGTTAGTGTATGCGTGCATGTGTTTGTATTTTCGCGTGTGTGTCTGTGTGTAAGTGTATTCACTTGGGATTTGTTTATACGCTTGTGTGTGTGTTTGTGCGTGTGTGCGTGAGTGTGTTTATACCAGTGAATTTTAGATAGGGACGTGTGTATAAGATAGTTCTTGTGTGTGTTTGTGTGTGCGTCTGTGCATGAGTAAAAGAGTGTTTGTGTTCATGAGTGCGTGTGTGTGTGTCAACGTGCGTGCGTGTGCGTGTAACTATATCTGCGTAAGCAATGTATACATGGTAGTTCGCCCGTATGTGCATATTATCATGGTTGAGTGTGTGCAAGCATGCATGAGTGCTCGTGCGCGCGCCTGTGCGTTTAAGAGAGTTAAGTGTATTTGATAATATGTGTGTGTACGTTAGTGTGTGCGTGTGTACGTGTAAGTACGTATGGGTAATAAGGTGTTGAGTAAACAATAGTGAACATTTGATTGTGTTAGCTTGTTTGTATGTTTGTGCGTGTGTGTAGTTTCTATGTGTGTAGGTGCGCATGTGTGCGTGTGTGTGTGTGTGTATTCTCAAGATTTTTTCATGTGTGCGCATTCGTGCGTGTGTTTATCTGCGTTGTTATTAAGATGGTTAAGACAGTACTAGAGAACAATATTTTTGAGTTTAATAACACAATGTATGTACAAATAGAAGGAGTAGCAATTGGCTCAAGGTTGGGTCGGAATTTTGCGTGTAGCTACATGCGAGAATGGGATGAAAAACTACTACAATTTGAGCACACTCCGCATTTCTACAAAAGGTTTATAGACGACGGATTTGGTATATGGTTACATGGATTAGAAAAGCTAATAGAATTCAAGGAATACGCTAACAAGATACATCCAAGCATACAAGTAGAGCTTAGATGGGACAGAAAGGAAATAGAATTTTTGGACACTCGAGTTAGGATAACGGAAGGCAGAATAACGACTGACTTGTTCACGAAACCGACTGACAAGCATATGTATGTAGACAAAGAATCAAACCATCCGACGAGTGTCAAGAAAGCAATACCGTATGGTTTAGGGATTCGGATTAAACGGATATGCACAGAAGAGAAAGATTATGTTCGACGGAGAAAGGAATTAAAACAAAACCTCAGGAAAAGAGGATATAGTGGAAAATTTATAGAAAATCAACTTCGGAGGGCAGATAGCAAAAAAAGAGAATTATTACTCGAAGTGAAAGGTAAACAAAGAAAGACGATGAACAGAGTTCCGTTGGTCGTTACTTACGGAAATCAATTGCCGGACATCAATCGGATAGTGGGGAAACATATGAAATTGTTTCAACAGTCGGAAAGAATGACAGAGATTTTCAAGCAGCCACCGATAGTTGCTTACAGGAGGGATCGGAATCTTGGGGACCTGCTGGTACATGGGAAATTAAACAGGATTGTAAATGGTAGAGAAGTTGGCGGGAAAAAGACATGCGATGAGAAATGCTTAATATGTGAGATGTGTACCAGAAGTGTTCATATGAAAGATACAAGTTTGAAGATAAAAGGAAGCGCGAAAAATAGTGAATGTAAAATGTGGAACTTAGTTAGTGGATAAGTTGTGCCAAATGCGAGAGGATGGTATATGTTGGGGAGACGGGAAGATCACTGAAGGAAAGGATGAAAGAACATGTTGCGGACGTAAGACATAGACGAGCGAAACCGGTAGCTGATCATTTCTCGAGCGACGGACACACAGAGAGAGACATGGGAGTAACAGTGTTGGAAAGAATGAAAGATAATTCAAGATATTATAGACAGATTAAGGAGCTGCAATGGATAGAGAAGTTACAAACAGAAGCGCCGCAAGGGTTAAACAGGAAGGCTAGATTGGGAGTTCTATGGCGTGAATATAAATAGGACGATGATGAAGAACTGTAATATAGAATCAAACAATATGATATAACAGATAATTTCTTTTCAAAATAATAACAAGATTCTCAATTTAACAATATTTTAGATTAATATATAATTCCAATTATTATTTGGACAGATGTGAAAACAACCAAAGTAATAATATGTTTAAATAACTTTTCATAATTTTTATAAAGTAAGTAAATGTACACATAAAACACGATCGAGTCAACATGCACTTACTATCGCATACACACACATACGCGTAAAAGCCCCCAATCGGGGAGGTAGGTTGGAAACCTACCAAGTGGGAACTTCTTTATTTAGATGTGCATTTTGATGAATCGGGCTATATACTGTTATTAATCGATTATCTTATATAAGTTCGTCGTTAAATCAAGGGTGTTCATATCTTAAGCGTAGATCAACTTTTTAAAAGCCAAACGGGGAGCTTGCTGTGTATGCTAAATGGGGAAGTTGTGTATACAAACTGTGGAACTTGTGTATACTAATCGGGGACCTGGTGTATCGACCAACTGGGGAGTACATGAATGTATACCAAGTGGGGAGTTTGTGTTAATGCCAAGTGGGTAGTTAGGTCTTATAGCCAAAAGGAGAACTTTGTGCAAATGCCGAGTTAATAATTTTGCACACGACAACCAAAAAAATAAGCATCTTTCACATCTGTCATGTAAAAGATATATCACTATAATGCAAAGGTTATATCTTTTTGACTGAACAGAATTTGAAAAGCTAATGGATTAAATTATTATGTTTTTACTTGAGTTTTCGGCAAACTTATATTTATGGATTTCCTTGATACATAAACTTAAGAGAAAAAAATCTACCTTTGTCGCAAGTTTGTCTAGATGTGTCAACTGAGAGTTGCTTTTTCTGGTATGCATATTTTTTTGATAATTAAGTTCTCTGTGTTTCTATGTGTAAATACAAGTCTTATACCGTAACAAAATATTATGTTGATAAATCATAGATCAAGTTTTCAGTTTATTTAGCATAGCTTTATTTATACGACAGAAAATAACGTATAGACTGTGAAATTAAAAAAAATAAATTTTTATTTGTGTGTATCCATAATCACTTTAAATTGAACATCATTCAAAATATTGTTTTCATCTAAAAAATTTTCTTTTTAAGGTTGTGATAGTATTTCTGCAAAAGTCGTTAACGTTTCTCCAGGTCCTTCCATTTAAGACTGTCTCTTTTTTGGATGCTTTCTTCAATTTTTGATAATGTTGGAATCTTCGACATTAGTATGTAACGTTTAAGGTGTTTCCTTACTGCAGACTTATCTTCATTTGTCCAAGCTTTTCTTATGCTCCGCTGCTTTCATGATTCTGAAACCAACGCATATCATAGACGGATTTAAATATTTATAATTGTATTCTTTTAGCAAGACTGATATGAGAAAATTTGTGAATCTAAGACAACCCTATTAAAAAAATCAGACTTGTTTTCATAGAATCCGTTATTCTTATTTATTAAATATAATAGTGGATTTCACATGAAATAGATCATTATGAATACTGGAGATCACATAGTTTTGGAGAGCGATGCAAAATGAAAATTGCATCTTATGCGATTTTATGTAGATTGATGTTCGTTTGCGTAGATTAAATTGACCTTTGATACAAATGGCGCTGTAAAATCAACAGAATAGAATAAGATATCAGAGCTGCAATAAGTTAAACTGAATTATGTGTAGTGATATGTTCACCTTTCGAACTATCCTTTGTTCCGCCATTGAATACCGCCGTCTTGTTGGTTGATGGTAATGTTTGTCGTCGAAATAACTATGGCAATCAGATGCATCTTCCATTTTGATGGAATCTATGTGAAATAAAAATAATTCACATGTTATGATGATAAAATATTATTGTGATATGTTGGTGCTCATGTTTTTAAATAAATCTCAAGAGAATATAGCAGGATTTCAGTCAGAAAACACATTTCTAAACATTACAGTGAAAGTCTAAAGAAAAACTTCTTATCAATAGTACGTTACGTCGAATTAAATATATTTGATGTCTTACCGTTGAACTGATTACATGAAAGCGCAACTGATCTTTAAAAACATATGATTTAATTAATAGTTTTACCTGAACATGATTCATTTTCTTTGGTGACATCATCAATACTTTGTAAAGTTTTTAGCTTTGGTCCTCTTTCTTCCAACATCAACAATAATTTCGATACCTTCGCAACTTGTAATGTAGCCGTGATATTCATGCACTCTGTTGCGCAATTCGACGTTCCGTTTTTGGTCGTTTTTTCTCGAGTTTGGATAGCAAAACAGCCACAGTTTGAGAATTAGTTTTTCCCACTTGTGAGTTTGTATCTCCTGTAAGCAAGTTAAAGATTTTATTATGTAAATTGCAACATTGCTCTCTCTCTCTCTCTCTCTCTCTCTCTCCCTTTATCCAAATGTCACATGGTATTGTAAAAATATACTAAGAAATTCTTTTTAAACATTCAAATAATTAATTTCAACTCTATTTGTGTATGATCATCCAAAATGAAATGCACAATACACAATATCATGAAACTACAAAGCACTGACATTAACTGTTAATTCATAGTTTATTTCTGTATCTCATTCCTAAAATTTACACATGTTAAATATGTTAAAATATGCAAATGGAATGGGAAACATGCATGTGGAAAATGTAACGATTTCAATTTCAAAAGTTTATGTTGCAATTCAATTTTAGAATTAACTTTTCAATGAATAATTGTGGCTCAAAAAAGCTTTTTACTTAAGCCCCAGTTACACAGACTGTCGGTGCCCGATCGGTTATTTTATTTTAAGTTTTTCGCTGTTTTGATGGGTTGCCATGCGTTATTTTATTTCTGCTTTTCAGTGTAAACAGCCTTCGGTGATTGACGAGTATTCAATGGATTAAACAAATACTTCTGCTGTTACACTATAGTTCTTTTTTGTATTTGGTGGTGAGTATAAGTTGATCGGTTGCATATAGGTGACCCATCCGAGATATCGGTTGTAGACAGGTTGTTGATCGTTGATAGCGGTTTTAGACAAGATGCCGATCGGTGATGATCGATTGTAGACATGTTGTCGATGGGTTATTTGTAAAATATTTTCACATATCAAGAATTTTAAACATGTCTACAAATCTCGATCGGTAGGATTTCACCGACGAAACTCCTCGTCCTCCAATAGCAATTGATATGTGGCAAACAGGTGACCAAAAGTTGACATCGGTGGTTAATCCATTGTCAACGTCTCGCTCCGTAATCTGGCTAAAAAATCTAACGTTCGATCACCGATGGCTCTGTGTATCACCCCAGTTACACAAAGAAATCGGTGAGTGATCGGTGAGTTTTTCGGTCAAATTGTGGAGTGAACCAATGACTAGAGATTTAACACTGAAATCACCTATGGGTCACATGTTTTCCACCTATCAACTGCTATTGGGGAAAGATGATTTTTGTCGGTGAAAAATTACCGATTGGGATTTTTGAACATGTTTAAAATTCTCGATCGGTGAAAATATTTTACAAATAACTGACCGAGAACTTGTCTACAACCGATCACCAATTGATTTCCGGTCTTAACCCGATATCACCGATGGTCGACAACCTGTCTACAACCGATATCTCCGATGGGCCACCAAAAAGCAACCGATCAACTAATACTTACCACCGATAGAAAAAAGATGAGAATTTAAGTGTACCTGCAAACCATGAAATATTTGTTTAACCCATTAAATACTTGTCAATCACCGATGGCTGTTTACACAGAAAACCAGAAATAAAATAACGTATGGCAACCGATCAAAACTGCGAAAAACTTAAAATAAAATAACCGATTGGGCAGCGACCGTCTGTGTGTAACTATGGCCTAACTGGGATTTAGGTATGTGCGAGCTAGATGTCATGTCATAGTCTTAATAATCTTATCCATCTCAAAAATTATAAATATTTCATACTATTTGAAGTTAACATAAATACATCATGCGATAAAAAGTAGCATGCCAAGTTGAACGAATTGCTGAAGAGGACTAAAATGTACATGAATTATATAAAATTAAAAATCAGAATCTTTGAACAAACCTTTTAAAAATGACAATATTACATGTTTAGTTCGATCAATTGTAAAAGGACAGTAACGAGTATGCATACACGAGCGAAACCCAGAATTATCGCAAGTAAAGCTCAGAAAAATCATTTAAAAAAGAAATCACAATTTTAAATGAAATCAATCGTAATACACTGTGAGTTGCTGGGATGCAGTCAATAATTTCAAAATATTTAAATCAAGTATTTAGTATTTAAAGCGTCTTTAATGCTAGCCTAAAATATGTCAGTTTGTAAACATATATTAAATGAAAACAAAACTTATGTCAAAAAAGGAAAAACATACCAAATATTCCGTTCCTTGTATTTAAAAAGGTACATGAAGCTCCCCACACTAGTTTTCTCATAGTCTTTTTAAATATTTCTTGCGTAATTGTAGTTTTTAATCAAATCTCCCTGGTATTCTAGTAAAAATCTCCCTTCTCAAATGCCCTCGTGGTGAAAACACCCTCTCCTGCAGAGACATTTATTTTATTCACTTTTAATTTTGTAACAAATTGACCACCGAGTAGATAAACTTTAACACTTCTATGATAAAAAAAACTCGTACATTTATGTTTATAAATCATCCTCTTACTTGCTATTATAGCGCCAACATAATTATAATTGAATGAATTTGTCATTAATAATAAAGAAGACAGTATAAACTTGCATTATAAAAACATATCTTACCTATCACCTCATTAATATATCGCACATGAAACCCATTTGGATCAATCTCACATTTACAGAATGATATCGCAAATTCCAGAGGCTTCGTATTGGTCCTTAAATAAAATATAGAAATGTTTCGTTTATTCACTCAATCTTGTTTTCTCAATTCACTCAAAACAATTTAGCTACAAACTTTGTCATAATATATGTAATTAAAATAATATTTACCTTTTCATAATCCGTGAGGGACGTCTGGCATCCATGATGTAAACAATGAAGTTTAAACTGCGGGAAGTGTATAAATTTTTTTCCGCACAACCGGGGAACTGCAGATAAACTCTATCATACACACAATTAGAAAAATGCTGAGATTGTGTATTATTATCAGCAAGTTAAAGACCGGCTAATCGGGGAGAGTGTCAGATAACAGTGGTAAACCAAAATATGACTAATGCGACCGAGTTTGGAAAGATTTTACTGTTAACTCGAACCGGGGAGTTCCTCAATTCGCGGTGTTTCCCCAGTTCGTTGGTGTGTATTCACACAGAACTCCGCGGTTGGGGGCATTTACAAACACGCAATTACACACACCCAGATATGAATGATCAAAATTACACATTACATGTACACACACGAATGCACATGCATACCGCGCTCAAAACCTTCATAACACGCACGCAGATAAACACACGCACGAATGCGCACACATGAAAAAATCTTGAGAATACACACACACACACGCACACATGCGCACCTACACACATAGAAACTACACACACGCACAAACATAAAAACAAGCTAACACAATCAAATGTTCACTGTTGTTTACTCAACACCTTATTACCCATACGTACTTACACGTACACACGCACACACTAACGTACACACACATATTATCAAATACACTTAACTCTCTTAAACGCACAGGCGCGCGCACGAGCACTCATGCATGCTTGCACACACTCAACCATGATAATATGCACATACGTGCGAACTACCATGTATACATTGCTTACGCAGATATAGTTACACGCACACGCACGCACGTTGACACACACACACGCACTCATGAACACAAACACTCTTTTACCCATGCACAGACGCACACACAAACACACACAAGAACTATCTTATACACACGTCCCTATCTAAAATTCACTGGTATAAACACACTCACGCACACACGCACAAACACACACACAAGCGTATAAACAAATCCCAAGTGAATACACTTACACGCAGACACACACGCGAAAATACAAACACATGCACGCATACACTAACAGTCATTTTTGGCGCGTCAATGTATAATGAAGACGTTGACGTCGGCGTTTTTATAGTTTATTATTTCCGGTTATGAATTATGTAGAAAAGATGTAGACTTAAGCGATTTGTATTTTTTGATAAAGGCCATAAGGCCGAAACGTTAAAATAAAGAGTGTTTTTATTAAAAGTAAATCATTATTGTTTTTGTCCCAGCTATATTTTGGAACACTTTGAAGATCAGTATTTTTTGTTGTCCCTGTATTTTGTGACAATTTCAGAAGCAGTAGTTGTATGTCCCTAAAATTTGGTACATACGATATGTATTAAATAGATATGCAAGTGTTTTGCTTCAAAATTTCAGATGCTGCTGCGTTTTATTTTCCTTATTACTAGTTATGCAGTGTATTTGCAATGAAACTTCAGTAAACGTTTGGAGTTATCGAACCATGGTTAACAAACAATATCTTGTCAAATAGTGGGATTTTCTTTCTTTTACAATATACATACGAGAAATGATGATGAAAAATGATTCCTGTAACGACACATGTATTTCGACGACAAATGTATTGACAACCGTGGGAAGTGTTCAGCTTTCCCATAAACTGCGCTAAATTTGGAGAAATAATCAAATACTTTTTATTCTTGGATTATTTTCATTCATTTTTTAATTAATTTCATTATCACAACATATTTCAAGGGGACTTGATAATCAACGAACAGGAAATTATAATACCCCCCCCCCCCCACCTCAAAAAAGATAATCTACAACTGGATTCGAGTATAGGGAATCTATATATACCTAAAGGCAGTCTAAAAGAAACACAAATTTAACCATTTGAATTGTACTTGACTAAAACAACTCGAAATGTCATCACATTTTTATCATTTATTCTCTCAATTCAAATAAAACAATTTCGATGAAAAACTGATGACAATTTCGATGATTGTAAAAATGTAGAGTGGTACGATATTTTATTTTTACAAAATAAATTCTGAACTTAATCGAACAAGTTTAACCTGCTCGACCATGCATGTTTAATTTTTTAAGCGAGCTTGGATGCCGTCTGACAATAACATAACATTTTACGATAAAATATAATAAATACAATGTTAACATTTACTTGCAACTTTAACAATATGAACGTAAGCTCGCCTTAATATTATACTACACATTGTATCGAATAAAACCATTTAAAGACATAATGAAAAGATCTTGCAATAAATGTAATCTGGCTCTTTGAATTATCCCACAGGAGTTTGACATTTGTACATTATACAAAATAAATTATTACTTGTTATATAGTCTTTATTCTTAATACTAAACTATTGTTTTTCTTTTATTATTAACAAGAATGCCAAACTCCTATGATTAAACTAAGACTTGTTGTTGAATGTTAAAATTTTTGTCCGCTGAATGGCCGGAAAAAAAAACGTGCGATAAAAAAAGCTATCTAGCAATTCGCAACAGGGGTAATTAATTTTCTAATAATTCATTAAGTTTAACGCAGAAATTTATATGAAATACTGCAGTTTTTATATAAAATCTGTTCATGTGTTGTAATGAATTCAACTTATTTCCGAGGGTTAAACTGAGAATGAACAATTTAAATATTGACATATAGTGCTCACACAGAACAGTCTTTATTCCATTTACAACTTCAGGCGTGCATAATTTTGGTAATACATTTTTGATGCTAATTATCATTTTAATAACATTTTCTTTCATAAAAGGTGGATCTAAAAATAGATATTTATATGAAATATCTGATATTATAAGTTATGCGTACTACAGATCGCTGCAAAAGAGTCAAAATTTAATAAAGATTGCAAATTCACCCTTGAAAACGTATTTAATGCGGAGCCTTAATATATCCTTACTTTAATTCTTTTTTTCAATATACTTACTGTATGATTGATAAGTTTTTATAATGTTTCAGGTGATTGGGACTATTGCGTAGACAACGATTGTAAACTTGGGATTGTCTATATGATGAAAAGGAAAGAATTTCTTCCAGAGAGACATCAACTGAACCGAGCTTGTATTAAATTTGGCAGGAAATCAGCAGTCATGAGAATAGTATGCCGATTAATTTGTAACAGCATCAAAGCATCTCCAGACGACGTTGTTTGGCCTGTTTAAAAAGAGAAGCACGAGGACGACATTGTGTTTGTAACAATCTGCAAAGACCAGAGCAAACGATCCGCTTCATCAAAAAAATACAACATCATGTATTGGAGTTCAGATTGTATAGATTCTGAGAACAAAGAGGTTATAACAACTGAAGTTGAAAGTAACACAAGGATAGATTCTGATAAAATAAAACAAATGAAGATAACTATAAATGCTAACTCACAACGGCTAAGAGAACATCATAGTAACATATCGGTGATTACTGCAAGTCCATATCGATCAATAGGTTATAAAACAGGAAGAAAACGCCTGTTAAAAGAAAACTGTATAGTGATCTTGGCTCCCATTAAAGGCCTCATTCCGCTACAAGAGGACGTTTTTGACCGAAATATAGGAAAATACAAAACTGACATAAGGGAAGGAATATTTAAATGGCATGTTGGAGGAAAGCCACATGTACCACACGCCAACATCAAAATTGGTTGTGCTATTGGACCAGCAACGAAACAAGTTCTTGGTACACTCGGTGGCTTTGTTGAACATCCAGTACATGGTCTATGTGGTTTAACCTGTGCTCATGTTATTTTGGATGAAGAAGAATTACGAAAACAAGCAAATGTCGTTGGCAGAGTTTGCGTACAACCTAACAACACAACTGCCGCATTCGGAACGGTGGTAGCCAGCATCTTTCGAGATAGTCATTTCAACGCGCCTGGACTTGATGTTGCACTGATCAAATTAGAAAAAAGATATCCAGTTGGTGGTCATTTTCCGGATATGGAAACTTGCGACTTGAAAACAGCAGGTTATGCTTTTAGTAGAATTGTAGTTTTCACGGTAATGAGATTTTTTTCTGATGTGTCTCTGCTAATAACAAATATAATCAAAATGAACGACGGAAAACTAAAGCGTATTTTCAAGATTGGCAATTTATGCTAACTTGAGGGAACTTTGAAAGTCACCGAACACGACAAATATCAAAATGTTGCAAGCTTGGTTTTATCATGCCCTTTCCTGAGCATTAATGGAAGTACTGTTCACGCCGCATAGCCCCGGGTTAAGTGCAACTCATTATTTCCTCAATTATATTTATCAGTGGCCTTCAGAGGGATATAAATGTAATAACAGCACTGATCAAATGTACGGGACGACTTTTAAGATCTCCAGCAACAGAGGCTTCATCCTCGTAGATCATTAGATGTTGTTTTACAAGTTCGTACTTCCCTATTTGTACAACATAAACTACATAAAATATGTCCCAATTAAATAAGGTAAAGAAGAAGAGAGCTTGTTTGTTATAAGTATGTCAATTCAAATAGGACGCCACAAACAATTAACGAAAAAGAGAACCTTTAGGGATACCGCCTTGGAACGGTCAGTGGCAAAAGAAATTGCCACTGGGTGTTTAAACCAGGTTCTATGGTTCACCAACCTCACACTTGTCCCAACAGGTACTCGTATTAAAACTTCCTTGTACACTTTTGTTATGATATTATAATATCAGCAATTTAAGCAAAATACTGTTATTCTACTTCCTCTACCTACCGACCGACCGACTTGACCGGACCGACCGACCGGCCTACCTTCCGACCGATCTACCTACCTTGCGAACAACATACCTACCGACCGACATACCTACCCGACTACATTCATATTGACCGCCCGACCCACCCACCCACTTACATACCAATCTACCTACCTGCATAAATACTTCTCCTACTTCTGTGTCTTGTTGTGTTTAACAGTTTCAAAGAATATTGTACATATAACCTTTAGACGTTTTTTCGTATTTTAGGTTTCCGAGAAAACGACGAAATCAAATATACTACAGGCAAAATATGCTCTGATGTGTATCAACACAGGGACAAACGAATAATAAAATACGGAGCAACAACACTTCTCCGACGAGGTGTATTTGGTTTTGATGGAATGGAGTTTGCCTACAGTCCGGTACATTATTTTGGTAAACCGGATTTAGTTTTGAAGAACCAAATACAAATTTATGACATAAATAAATGTGGGCGATTTTCCGGAGATTCCGGTGCTTTGGTTTTCATGGTTTCGGGAAACGAGTTGGAGGCTGTTGGTATTTTACTCGGAGGAGGGGATGGATTTTCTGTTATAACACCAATACGGGACGTTCTTCTTGGCCTTGGCTGTCGTGAACCGCTGGCAATGAAAACATTTCAAGACAATAACTTTTTTCACAGAAGTTTTCTGTTTCGAAGAGATGGCACTGAGCCGATGGAACTATAAACAATTATATGTTCGCCAGTTGTGATTTAAATAGGGATTTTGTATTCAGCTATGCGATGCTTCAGTTGCAAACTTACAAAGTCTGTGTCAAACCCTGGCGAACTTGTTTTAATTTGAAACTAAAACGGCATAAGAATGGGAGAGAGCGAACATGAGAGTGCGAGAGCGAGATATGGGGTGAAGATTTCCCAAACGTATTTATCACACTCATAATCAAAACAAACCAAATCCATAATATGCAAAGTAACAGGAATTCCAGTTTTATTCCAGCCATTAAAGATATATAATAACTGAACAGAAAGAAGAAACTCTAAGAAAGTCCTGTGGAAGACATTGCTTGCAAAAATGTGAGTTGCCTATGTTGTATAACTTATAAATATGTAAGTTTAATTGCAGTAAAATTTTCACTGTAAATAAAAACAAACAATAACTTCCAGATTGTCTCGAACAGGGAACAATCATTGCTGGAAATTGGAATATTGAAACCGACCATAATAAAACTGGCCAAAATACTGAAACGAAAGTAATTTTAAGAGAACTATTGAAATAAATGAAAAAGGGAACATTAAAAGCAACCGAACATGACAAATACAAAGGCACTTCAGGCTCAGTTTGATCAAGCGAACTATAATCAATGTATCACTGCCCACAATACCTAGCCCTGGGCTGAATGCAACTCAATATTTAAGCAAGTAAATAGTACCAATTTTAATCCATTCTGTAATAAATATAGAACTATAACGCCATGACGGTTTACCGGAAGTCCCTTTATTCTCAAAAGGTACATCTAAAATACTGAAAGGGTATTAATTTAAAAGTAACGCAACGAACAGGACAATATATTACATCCTCCTTCGTTTTTTTTTTAAGTATCTCAAAGTCTAAATGAATTGTCAATGATAATTTCGACACATTAACATCATTTTGGATAATAGTAAATTTCAACCGTCTTGAGATTATTTTTAGCAAAACAACATAAAGAAAAAAATAAAGTGACTAGAGCCACTGGTGACTAGATATATACCCTTGTATACATGAACCTGTCAATAAAGCAAAAACAAATTGAACATGTGTGAAACAAAGTAATCAAGAATATGTACACAAGTCACTATTGTTAACTAGAAAGTCTCATGTTTCAAGTGCTTAAACAAAGTCTATATTCCGATATTTTCACTGGATTTCCTAAAAGTCCATATATCACAAAAATAATGCTGTTTCCGAAAGTGATGTGTCTTTTTTTATGTTTCATAACACAGTAGAATGCAATTAGTGTCTCGCGAATTACTATTACTTATGAAAGAACTTAAATTATTTCAAAGTTTCAGTTTTTTTTTTCATTAATTGATTGATTTACCACTAATTTAACACACTAATTACTTCCAGTTCATGGTTCTGGCAACATGCTTTATCAATTACTATTAAGAATTTAACACTTAAAGTCTGCCAGATATTTTGGTTTGTGCACAGTGCGGCCTGATCTTGTAGTCGTCACTGGTGTGGGAGTTAGTGGTCCTGAAACGACTCGGCTTGGCGATGGTGGAATCGTGCTGCTGCTCGAGGTTGAAACATGCTTGTCTTGCCTGGACTGGACATCTTGATTTGGTACTGGGACCTGACAGTATGATTGCGACTGTTTTGGTCTGATTACGTGTGGTTCTTCACGGGTTTTCATGAGATGTTTGGTGTTTCTGCGATATTCTCTACCATTGTCCCCTGCTTTTACCACATGCGATCTTGGAGTATTCGCATTTCCAACTAGCTCGGCTGGTTTCCATCCCTCTGGTGTGTAAATTCGAACAGTATCACCTTGATTTATACAGTCCTTTACTTTTGAGTTTTTGTCATAGAAATGTTTTTGGTACAATCTTTCTTTCAGAAGATTGGACTGGACTTTCACTGGCTCTAAAACTTCTGGCTTTCTCAGACTGGCTGCGATAGGCATTAAAGTTTTTGCTCGTCGTCCCATTAAACGCTGTGAAGGTGATCCTAATTCTCCACGAGGTGTGTTTCTCATCTCGAGAAGACTTAAATACGCATCTTCACCTCTTTCTGCACACTTCATAAAGATGTTCTTTACAGTTTGAACTGCTTTTTCAGCTAAACCATTTGCTTGCTGGTGTAAAGGTGATGATGTTATGTGGTCAATTTTGTATTCTTCTACAAACTTTTTGAACTCTGCACTTGTGAATTGTGGACCATTGTCAGTGATTAAAGTGTCCATGATGCCATATCGTGCTATGTTCTCTTTCATTTTCTTAATCACCACACTTGATCTTGTGTCTCTGTTCAGTGTTGCGACTTCAATGAAATTGGAATAGTAATCGACCATGATAAGATAACTAGTATCTTCTAATTCGAACAAGTCTGCCCCAACTTTACTCCATGGCAAATCTGGAAGTGGCTGGATGATCATTGGTTCTTTTTGCTGCTTATTTTTGTGTTGTAAGCATACTCCACATCTGGTGATCATATCTTCAATCTGACCATTCATACCTGGCCAAAATACAAGTTCACGCGCTCTCTGTTTGCATCGTACAATCCCTAGATGTGAACTGTGGATGGTTTTCAACGTTTCTGCTCTCAACTTTGTTGGAATACATATCCGCTCACCTCTGAATACTATTCCGTTGTACACAGACAGCTCATCTCTCACATCCCAATATGGTAATGCTTCATTTGGAACGTCTCCTTTGTTTTCTGGCCACCCCGCGATAATGACCCCTTTTAGAGTTTTCATTTCTTCATCTTCACTTGTTGCCTTAGCAATTGATTCATGATAAGTGAATGACAGTGTGTCCACTTTGCAAACCATCAATTCATCATCCATTGTTTTGTCTCCAATTTCTGGCAATGGCATTCTGCTAAGACAATCTGCTAGTCCAAGATTTTTTCCACTGACGTGAACAAGTTTAATGTCATATGGCTGAAGTTTCAGCATCATTCGCTGGATTCTCATTGGTGCCATGTGAATAGGCTTAAGCATTAATGTCTCTAGTGGTTTGTGGTCTGATTCAATTAAGACACTGTCTTTTCCGTATATCAACTTATGAAACCTTTCACATCCAAATACAACTGCTAGCATCTCTTTCTCTATTTGAGCATACCTTTGTTCTGTTTCAGACAATGCTCTTGACGCGTAAGCTACTATGCCATCTTCTTGCATAATGGCAGCACCCAAGCCCTTTGACGAGGCGTCAACAGAAAGTTTCACAGGTTTTTTCACATCATAGTATTTTAACACTTGTGAGGAGGCTAGTGTCAATTTGATAGCTTTAAATGCCTTATCGGCTTCAGAACTCCATTCCCATGTTTCATTTTTCTTCAATTCTCTGAGTGGCGCATTGAGAGTGCTCAAGTTTGGTATGAACTTTGACACATAGGCTAACATTCCAAGAACTGTTTCAAGTTCACTTAGGTTTTCTGGTGCTTTCATGTTTACAATTGCCTCAACACGTTTTTGATTTGGCTTAAGGCCATCACCCGTCAGTCTGTGACCTACATAATTCACTTCATTTGCCCCAAAGATACACTTTTCTTTGTTCAGTTTTAGATTGATAGATCTTGCCTTTTGCAACACTTTCCGCAAACGACTGTTGTGCTCTTCCAAGGTTTTACCATGTACCAAAATGTCATCAACAACGATCTCTACACCTTCAATGTCACCAAAATGCATTACCATCTCTCTTTGAAAGACTTCACTTGAACTCTTTAGGCCCATCGGCAAACGCAAGTATCGGTAGCGACCAAATGGTGTGTTGAAAGTAGTAGCATATGAGCTTTCGTCTGTTAATTTTACTTGGTAGTACCCCATGTTCGCATCAAGTGTCGAGAAGTATTTGCTTCCATGTACTCGTGTGACAATATCATCTAGTTCATTCATTGGATAATGCTCGCGTTGGATTGCCTTATTTAAATCTGTAGGATCAATGCAAATTCTGACACGACCGTTTTTTTTCTCACGCATACCATGCTATTTACCCATTCTGTTGGTTTCTGCACTGGTGCAATGATGTCACACCTCTGTAGGTGGTCAAGCTCTTTTTTTACTTGTTCGCGAATAGCAGCTGGTACTGGCCTAGGAGCATGTATAACAGGACTTGTACTCTTGTCGATTTTAATTTCATACTCTCCTGGCAAACAACCAATTTCGTCCCCGACCACGTCTTTGAACTCATCTATTAGCTCGTTCACTAAAGCCATGTGTACTCTTGCTATTAGACCTAATCGGATGCTGTCATCTCTTCCTAACAAATTAACATTGTGCTCAGTGTTCAAAACTTGGAATTCAATTTCGGTTGTAGATCCATGGTAACTACAGGGAAGCACTATCCTGCCTACTGCCTTCAATGGCTCACCACTAATGCCTTTAATAACTGTTTTAGACTCTTTCATTTCATATTTGTTCTTTAATTTCTTTGCTTCTTTCATACCCAAAATGTTGCATCGCGCCCCACTGTCAATTTCAACAGTTAATAATTCACCTCCAATATTCAAATCCGCGGTCCATTCTTCATGGTCTTCTCCGTCAATTGTTGTTTTGAATACATCTTTTGTTGAGCATTGTTCAAACAGTTCACACATTTCATTTTCTTCTTCCACATAATGAACATGCTGCGAGTTTTTCTTTCTGTTATGATTTTGATGACCACTGTTCTTTCCTCGTTGATCTCTTCCTTGGCCGTGTTCGTTGTGATCTCTTCTTTGGCCTTGATCGTTTTGATCCCTGTGTTTGCTTTGTTGCTGCTGTGGAGCACCACGACACTTTCTGGATTTTGCATAATGCCCCTTTCTGTGGCACACATTGCATGACCTGTGGTACGCTGGACACCGTCCCTTGTCGTGCGATTTGCAGCAATAATCACAGTTTATAGTACGATTTGATGCTTTACGGTTACCATGATTTTGAACGTTAACACGGTTTACTGTTGTAGTTTCCTGCAACGATTTTAGATGAACTGCTGTAAGTTCCACTTGCCTACATATCTGAATCACTTTTTCTAATGTTAACTCTGCTGTTGGTATTTCCATCAATTTCTCAGAGCACTTGGAATCTCCAACTCCGTTGATAATCATGTCACATATCAGGCTTTCTTTTTGATCTCCATACTGGCAATATTCTGCCTTGCGCTTCAAGTCAGCGATATAGTCCATTATCGACAATGTGCCTCTTCTTGTGTTCAAGAACTCTTGTCTTTTAATGTTTCTGTATGTGTGAACACCGAAATGTGCATCAAATTTTTCAAGCACTGTCTCTAAATTGTACTTATCTTCCGCCGGACTTCCTTCTCTTCCTTCTTCTCCTTCGACCGCTTCTCTCCAGGTGAACGAATCGTAGATTTTGATCGAGTCACGCCCCATGTTTGCGAGTAGAACTCCAACCTTTCTGCGACCTGGCTTGTCGTGCAAACCTAACGCATCCAAATGCACCAAGAAGTCACGCTTGTACATTTCCCATTCTGGAGCACCGGATTCGCTCACATTAAACTCGGATAAATTCCTTATCCCCGAAGATTGTGCCATAATTCTTGAGAATGTTCGTAAACCAAATGTCCGTTAACAATTTTACAACAATGTCTTTACGTGGCAACAGTTTATTCACTTGATGTAGGCGGATTTCTGACACCATGTAATAAATATAGAACTATAACGCCATGACGGTTTACCGGAAGTCCCTTTATTCTCAAAAGGTACATCTAAAATACTGAAAGGGTATTAAAGTAACGCAACGTACAGGACAATATATTACACATTCCAAACAATGGAGTACATGAGAGGTTGCTTAACAGTAGTTGAACTTGATGTTGTTTATATAATTTTATATTAATCTTTTAGAGCAATGCATCACAACTTAAAGCAATGCCAAAGGCCTTATAAATGTCATTTAGTATCTGAAAGAGGCACAGCACTTTTTTGCGTCAATTAAAGTATGGATTGTTGGGTTAGCAAAATTATATTTATTTCAGCTCATTTCCTTTTTTGTATTTCACTTGATTATTTCCACTTTCATAGTAATTACACAGGGACCCTGTAAAGGCTATTTGA
Organism: Corbicula japonica; assembly: GCA_038501625.1. NCBI lineage: Eukaryota > Metazoa > Mollusca > Bivalvia > Venerida > Cyrenidae > Corbicula > Corbicula japonica. The sequence continues at coordinate 2,648,709 of JAZAYU010000068.1, read as the reverse complement.
CCTTGGTTTCGTCTTTAACAATGTGTCCCAGGGAGTCAGCATTATGTTAATGTTACCGTATTTTAAGAAAGTGTCCAACCTTATAATCAGATAAAGGGTCTCTTAATATTCAATAGCTGGAGACCTTAACAGACACCCTTCCCTCACTGTTATCTATTGAATTATATTTAGAAACTTTTAATTCATATGCCAAATCCATCTGATATGAATCTACACTCTTTGAATCATGGTCAGAAAGTACAAGTACCTAAAAGATCTAAAATTGAACTGACTCTGAACAGCCTACACTGATATGCAAGTTGATATGGTCTAACTTTGTCACACATGGAATACAAGCTGTATCCATCTATACTGTCTTATGAATGATAATTTATGTCTAATGACCTGGAGAGAGTAGACAACGGGAATGCTTGTATTTTACACAGAAAATCTATTTCCAACTTTTTTTTACTCCATAGTATTACGTGCCTTTATGGTATGGGTAAACAGTGTAGATCTAGATCACCCAGCAGCTATGTGCTGTCTGATCAGGATCTGCACTGTTCACTTTTAGATTCATATGGATATTTCTGAACAAGATGTGACCAGTGTAGATCCTGATCAGACGGCATTAATGTTCTGTCTGTATTGCTATTTCTAATTATGATTTTCCATTCATTTCGAATATTCATTAATAATCATTGATACTCTAAGAAAGTACCATTAATTTTGTAAATACTTTTTAACTGATAAAGAGTGAAAAAAAATCATTTCTCATCAATAATATCAATAAAGACTTCTATATGTTTTTCAAACCAGTTCTTTAAAAAAGCGATTGATTTGCATAATTGTGGTTATACCATTGAGGTAAAGCTACTTTTTGTTGTTACGGTCGTTGCATAATGGGGTGACCTTACGTAGAGTTATGCAATTTAGAATTTAAATGTATTTTAAATTAAGGTCAATTTAAATTAGTAATAATTTTAAAATAGTACGGGAGGTTTTGAACCCGTAACACTTAAATGCGTTGTCAGGATGACACCACTGGCTGTAAAATATGTACTGATAAGCCCAACCAGGAAACTAAACTCAGTAAAAAGTAGTGGTCTTTTAGATGTAAAACTCTAAGTCTTAATCTACATTAAAAAGAAACAACTGTCTGTTTTGATGAATTGTAATGTAAAACAAACACTAAATCTAATCACGAACATATGTACATTACATGAAATGATACATAGCATTTAAATTATATAAGTGCCAGCCAAGTCTTAATGAAAAATGATCTTAAATTTAAATTGAGTGATTCTGGCTTAAAAATAAATGTGAAATTTAATAAAGACCTTTTAACGCGCTCAAGAAAGTACAGTTGACCAACAGATAGCTCACAGGTCTACCAGTCAGGATCTAACAACCATAAATTCTCATATAATGATATAGCCAGGAGTTTAAAACCAAAAGGGATTAAAAACCCAGTCTTTAACATAGAAACAAAGACAAAGTCTTTGTTGAAAGGTGGTCTATTTAGCTATAAATAATTACTAAATATTAAAAAAGCCAAAGTTCCAAAAGTCTGTAATTAAATCAATCTATCTAATTAAATGCCAAAGTTAAAGCTTCTTTTCTGCTTTAATGTAAATAAAACAATAATTTAGAAATATTCCCCTAAACTCCCTTATTAATCTAAGTTTTAGAATTTAAAAAAATACATTTTAAATAGCTATGATCTTAAGGATCAAGCTCTGGGTTTTAATTGTTACATTTTAGAAAATTGTGGCCAGAATGATAAATTCAACAGAAATCCTGGCTTTATAGCACTAATGGTATCTCCAACTGGAGTAATCAATTATCAACCAATCAAAATGCACTAAAATAATATAATCTATAATCAATGTTAACTGGATTAAATAATTATCCATTAAATCATATTTGTGCACTTACTTGTACTGCAAATAACATTAAAACACATTTATAACACATAAAATGCATAAATCAATGTTAAATCTGCACAACAAAGTATTTTAAGTATGCATATAAATCAAAGCAAATTTTGTATCCTTACTCTATAGAAACAAAGGAAAGTAGTTCCTCAGCATCAAGAAATAGTCCCTTAAAGTTTACTGAATTTAACTGAATACACTTAATTTCACAGATAGTACTATATTTAAATATCATCATGTTATGAGAAAATACAGTTAAAACAAAATGATGCATTCAGGGTTAAAGTACTATTGATGAGTCATATAGTTACATAGGCCTAAGCCTGAATTTAAGTACAATAGCGGTTACTAACCTTAGCAGTGTTTTAATTAACATAGTAATACTAATAAAGGATATATAGGAAATGTGCTTATATATTGTAACGCCGTATGGTCAGGTTTATAGCCTAGCTGAAATAACCAAAGTTACTTCCCTTTAATATTAATTTGCATTTGGTCTATCAAGCAATAATATTCAAGTTAGACAGATATATACTCTTTCTCTGTAAGTATTTTGAAAGAGATTACGTTATAATATAATTTGTTTTCATAGTTTTTAATGCTGACAACCAGAAATAAACGTTAATAGTTAGGTAGACGCTCATATTGGTATTTGCATTGAATAACGGAAATAGACGGAGATGGCCGATGTTGTTGTTCGTAGGACCAATGAAAATTAAGTTTCGGTCCAGTAGTCACCAACAGGTATATAAGGCGAGGTTCTTAGAATTTTAGTTAGAATGTTGCTAGATCTTCACAGAGATAGTACAAGAAATCAAAAGGCTGTAACTTTGCAGTAAATAGAGCTACGAAATCTATTTCCCGCGTTCTCTGCGAAAGCATTGCTTTCAGGAGAGGGTTTAGATTAGATAGCATATAAATACCGGGTTGCAGTCTTAAGATTTTGTGATCATCGCCTAACATCATATATAGCTCATCAACTGTAGTAAGTTTGATGAGAGAGGCCAGCTGTTGGTGAACAACGTTATTATAGTTGAGCTGATAATATAGCCCATCAACTGTAGTGAGTTTGATGAAAGAGGCTAACTATTGGTGAGCAACGTTTTAATAGTTGAGCTCCTATATAGCTCATCAACTGTGATGAGTTGGATGAAATAGGCCACCTATTGATTAATAGTCTTATATATATAGTTGAGCGTCTAGCTGAAGCCTTTGATTATAGTCACTCAAGTAGAGTGGTCAACTGTGGTTATCTGTAATTAAGTTTGAAATCAAGAGCTGACAATCCTATTTTATAATTATTGTTGATTTTACATTTACATAATTATTTTAGAAATCATTTGTTCATAATCAGTCGGTCAAAGAAGGCCCAAGGAAAATTATATGTGGTCAGCTCTAGGTTGGAACATCAGAGTTAGCTGATATCAGGTAATTTATAATCATAGCCGCTCGGTTACACGTTACAAAAGTGGTGGCAGCGGTGGGATGCCACAGAACTACACTACCAGTAGTTGAGCCACGCCATTATATATAAGGTATATTTTTGTTTGAAGTAGTATAGTTGAAGTACGCTGTATTACTTGTAAGCATTGGTTTTATAAAAGTAGTATAGGGATCAGTTTATCATCGTATATTGGTTAGCATAGATATACAGCTGTTACTGTATATAGTAGAAAATGGCAAGAGAGCCAGATTCGAGAGATATGATGTCGTTTATAGAGCAGATAGATGCTCTTAAACGAGAAAATCGGGCTTTGAAACTAAAGCTGGAAATCGAAGCCTTAGAAAGGGAGATAAATACTATGACAACAGCCTTAGAAACTGTTGATTTGACGGGCAGTCAATGTAGTTCAGCTCATAGTTTGCCTGTCGCCCCTCAGTCTAGTAGTACCCCATATGTTCAAACATGTGGTAATAGGGAGTTCATAGATGCACCCAATATTAAAGATGTAGGGGCAGGAATCTCTGAAGATGAAACCCATCTTGCATGGGATAGATTCGTGACGAAACGACCACAAGTATGTCAACCCACAATTGTTGAGCCAAAGACAGTAGGTGATGATAATAGATTACCTGTCACGAAAGAGCCTAAAGTTTATATGAAGCCTGCAACATTCGATGGCTCGGGCTCTTGGCTAGACTACAAAGCCCACTTCGAAGCTTGCGCCGAGATAAATGGTTGGAACATGAAACAGAAGGGACTATATTTAGCTGTATCTCTTCGAGGTCAAGCTCAGGGTGTATTTGGCAACCTAACCGCCGACAAACAGGAGTATGAGCAATTGTCGAAGGCGTTAGAAGAAAGATTTGCACCACCAAATCAGACCGAACTATATAGAGCTCAGCTGAGAGATAGACATCAACGGGCGACTGAAACGCTTGCAGAAATGGGTCAAGACATTCGTAGGCTGACCAACTTAGCCTATCCATCAGCGCCAGCTGATGTGCGTGAAACATTAGCTAAGGAACAGTTTATAGACTCGCTTATCAGCTCTGACATGAGATTAAGGATTAAACAAGCAAGGCCAACCAATCTTAATGAAGCTGTTAGACATGCAGTTGAACTTGAAGCTTTTCATAGAGCTGAGCGAACTTCTGCAGAATCACAAGGTTATCTGAGATCAATGAACCCAGCTGATAAAGATCTCGCTGATAAGACAAAAGCTGAGCTACAGTCATTAAAACAGACTATAGAAGATATGAAAAAGGAATTTTCTTCTATGCGAGATAGCAGAAACTCCCGTCAACAAGGCTATAGTGGAAAGAATCATCAACAACAATCACACAAGAAAGAGCATTTCTCAAAGAAAAACGAGAACCATCAGAATGATCATCGCAACGATGTTAAGGAGTTAATTTGCTACGAGTGCGGCAAAAAGGGTCATATTAGGCGACATTGTAGAAAGAGGGACAGAAACAGTAACAAAGCAAGCTTTCAAGATCAAGGAGCTCAGAAAGTGAACTCATCAAATATGTTGGGTGCCGGTTTATATGTTAAAGCAACAATAAATGGTGTGATAGCCAACTGTCTTGTTGATACCGGAGCAACGTTAACGGTTGTCTCAACCAAGCTTCTACAATCGAGTTCGTACACATCGAATCTTGAAAGTTTTAAACAAGATGTTGTGACCGCTTCTGGATCACCTTTGGATGTTGAGGGCAAAACATCAGTAGCGATTGTGTTGAATGGTCACAAATCTCTGACAGATGTTATTGTATCAAACATTGATGTTGATGCAATATTAGGACTTGATTACATGAAAGAGCAACACATTGTTGTTGATGTCGCAAATGAAATAATAACCATAGGTCAGGAAACAATTCATTTAAATTGTGCCGGACCAATAGGCTGTTATCGTGTTGTTGCAGCTAAAAAAGTTGAAATACCCGCTAGATCTGAAATGATGATCGAAGGAAAGGTTTCACCTGCAATCAACGATGATGGTATATATATCACAGAAGCAAGTGAGCGCATGCTCACAAGTTCAAAAAGCGTAGTGGCCAGAAGTTTGGTAAAAATTAAAGAGACAGTTCCTTTGCGAATGATGAATATTACAGACGAAGTCCAAGTCATATACCCTGGAACAAATGTTGCCAAACTGAGTCCAGTTGAGAAAGTAGAAAATGTGACAATCAGCTCACATCAAGCTCGTGAATTACCATCACACTTACAGGATCTCTATCAACGTACGGTAGATGGAATGGATAATACGCAGGCTAAAGAAGTGGCCAAGCTTCTTCGAAAATATTCTCATATATTTTCTACAGATGATGGAGACCTAGGTCGCACCGGTATAATACGACATAAGATACCTACGGGCGATGCTCGTCCCATCAAACAGCCTCTTCGACGGCTACCTGAAAATATGACAGCAGAAGTTAATAAACAGATTGGTGAAATGTTGGAGAAAGGTGTAATACGTCCATCAATAAGTCCGTGGGCAAGTCCAGTGGTTATGGTTAAGAAGAAGGATGGTACGTATCGCTTCTGCGTTGATTATAGAAAGGTAAATGATGTGACAATAAAGGATGCCTATCCCCTTCCCAGGATAGACGAATCGCTTGACCAGTTAGCTGGATCCACCTGGTTTTCCACATTGGATCTAAGTTCAGGGTACTGGCAAGTAGAAGTTGATTCTGAAGATCAACAAAAGACGGCATTTGCTACAAGAGCAGGATTATTTCAATTTCAGGTAATGCCGTTCGGACTTTGTAATGCCCCTGCGACGTTTGAAAGGCTGATGGAAATTGTGCTGGCTGGCTTACATTGGCAAATCTGTCTAATTTATTTGGACGACATAATTGTCGTCGGAAAAACTTTTCAAAACATGTTGGACAATCTTGAATCGATCTTTCGACGACTAGAAGAAGCTGGGCTAAAATTGAAAGCAAAGAAATGTCACTTGTTTTCAAAAGAAATTGAGTTTCTGGGTCATATAATTTCATCAGATGGGATTAAAACCGATCCCAAGAAAATTGAGTGTGTTCAAAATTGGCCTATCCCTACTAACACGCGAGAAGTCAGATCATTTCTAGGCCTCTGCAGTTATTATCGGAAGTTTATTCCAAATTTTTCAGGGATAGCGAAACCTTTGCACCGTCTGACAGAGAAGGGCCAAAAGTTTGATTGGAACGATGATTGTTCAGAAGCATTTCAAACTTTGAAAGAAAAACTGACATCAACCCCTGTTTTAGCACATCCAAATTTCTGTGAACCGTTTATTTTGGATACTGATGCCAGTGAACAAGCAATAGGCGCTGTACTGTCGCAGAAAGTTGATGGTAAAGAGCAAGTTGTTGCATACGCTAGCAGGACGTTGACTAGATCTGAACGCAAATACTGTGTTACAAGAAAGGAACTGCTGGCTCTTGTCAACTTTGTTAAACACTTTAGACATTACCTTTATGGTCAGAAATTTACAATAAGGACAGATCACGGTTCGCTGCGCTGGTTAATGGGATTCAAAAATCCTGAAGGACAAGTTGCCAGATGGTTAGAAATACTGTCAGCTTATGACTATAATATAGAGCACAGACCAGGAAGACTCCATAGAAATGCCGACGGTGTTAGTAGAATACCTTGCAAACAATGTGGTTCAAATGGTCATTCGACTCGAAACAGGATAGCGAAGATAAATAGAACAATAGACGAGAAGCTAGAGGATTGTAATGATTTATTGTCTATGAAAACGGCACAAGGATCAGACAGTGATATCTCACATGTAATAAAATGGTTAGAAGCTGACAAGCGACCATCTTATTCAGAGATAGGTAGTGAAAGCAGATTTTTGAAGTCTTTATGGAGCCAATGGCCAAGGCTGAAAGTGCAGGATGGCATATTAGTACGAAAATGGGAAATTCTGGGAACAGATGTCATTCAGTGGCAAGCCGTAGTTCCTATGAAGTACAGGAAGCTCGTTTTGAACTACTCTCATGACATAAGAGCGTCAGGTCACCTAGGTGTTTCAAAAACACTCGGTAAAATTAGACAGAAATATTACTGGCCAGGTTTACAGAATGATGTGCGTACCTATGTAGCTGGATGTGAACAATGTATGAAGAGAAAAGGCCCAACCCAAACACAAAAAGCTCCTATGCAAATCGTAAGGTCTGGATACCCAATGGAAAGAATTGCAGTGGACATATTAGGGGAACTACCTCTTACAGAGAGGGGTAACAAATATATACTGGTGGTTGCAGACTATTTTACAAAATGGACGGAGAGCTTTCCAATGCCAAACATGGAGGCTAAAACTGTTGCACAGATTTTAGTAGAGGAAGTCATCACCAGATTTGGTATCCCAGATATCATTCATTCAGATCAAGGAAGACAATTTGAAAGCAAATTGTTCAACGAGATGTGTAGTCTGTTACAAATACAGAAAACAAGAACAACACCATATCATCCCCAGTCTGACGGTATGGTAGAAAGATTTAATAAAACGCTCGCCACAATGTTAAGTATGTATGTTGCAGACCATCATCGTGACTGGGATGAACATCTGCCTTACGTTATGATGGCCTACCGTGCTACAGAACACGAGACAACAGGTATGAGTCCAAATTTTCTTATGTTAGGTAGGGAAGGGTCCACTCCTTTAGACATAGCGTTTGAAATGCCAGTAAGCATCAAACGAATTCCTCACACACAATGGGTGTGGGAACTGCAAGAGAAGTTAGAGTCAGCTCATAAACTGGTAAGAAAGTATACAGATCAGTCAATACAAAGGCAGAAAAGATACCATGACACAAAGTTGTTTTATGCAAGCTTTAACACAGGTGATCAGGTATATGTCTATTTTCCTGTAAAGAAAGTAGGGACATCTGCAAAGTTTACATCTTTTTGGCAGGGTCCATTTGATGTTGTAGAAAAACTGTCTGATGTTTTATATAAAGTAGACTGTGGTAAATCAAATTCACTTCAGATCGTGCATGTAAACAGAATGCGAAAAGCTAAGCCACAGTTACTGTCTGGCGAGGAAATAAACGAGGGCATCGAACCAGATACTGAGGCACAATTTGATCCTATTAACATTTCTGAAGATAATGTTTTAGGTCCCGGGGTAGAAATGCCAGATAACCGAGAAATCATTCACACAAATAGATATGGGAGAGAAATAAGAAAGCCATCGTATTTGAAAGATTATGTTTCTTGTATTTTCAGGATGGCGAAGACGAAGACAACTGTGCGGAAACCGGCTGTGTCTACGGTCTGCCCATTGTGCAAAGTCGCTGTGAAAGGTGAAGGTTTCGCGCAACACGTTCTAGCCTGTACCAGTTCAAGGCTAAGATGTAGCGAATGTGGACTGACTTTTCTAAAGTCAACGTATCTTAATCAACATAAGAAAAGAGCTCACATGGGTAGCTCTGGAGAAGCTCTGTTGAAGGAAAGCGAGAAAGTAGAGACGGTTGATGAAAGTGAACACTCGAGCAATAACAGTGAAGGAAGTGACTGGGATAGTGACCCAGAAATCTTCTTGGAAGATAATAATGAGAAGATATCAAAGGAAGAAGAAACCAACGCAGTAACTCCAGTTATTAAGGATGTAATAACTGTTGAAAGTGCTGATGATACAGCAACGGATAATCGTAAGGTGGTTGACCTTACTAGTGGGCGTATAATACGGAAACGTACTATGCCAGATCCCGTTTGGGCACCAGTTAAGGTTAAGAAAATCTTAACTGATCTTGATCTTGTGATTGATCCTGTTTTGACACCAGGAGAAGAAAAGAATGTCTTCACTGATGGACAAGTGTCCAGTGCTGAGGGTGAGCCGGAGATTGACAAGAACAATAATGTGACAGAGACAATGTCAATCGTAAATGAGGCAAACCCATGTAATCCGACGATATCGGAACAATGCAGTGTAGAGGTACAGACAGAAAAGGTGTGTGAAGCGAGAAGCAAGGGAAATGACAGTGTTCAAGTAAAAGAAACTGAGGATGATGTATTCGGCAAACATGTTGCCAATGAGTTAAGATTGATAACAAGTACCAAAGCTAAGAGGTATGCCAAGTTTCAAATCCAAAAACTGTTATTTGAAGCCCAGGAGGCTACTGACTAAGACGTTTGTCTGATAATATGTATGTGTTAGTTCACAGGCAGTGGACATGAATAATATCAGGATGATGTTTATAAAGTGTTTGTTGTTTTTAAAATCATGCGGGTCGCATGTACACGGAGGCGTGGGTAGTGTAACGCCGTATGGTCAGGTTTATAGCCTAGCTGAAATAACCAAAGTTACTTCCCTTTAATATTAATTTGCATTTGGTCTATCAAGCAATAATATTCAAGTTAGACAGATATATACTCTTTCTCTGTAAGTATTTTGAAAGAGATTACGTTATAATATAATTTGTTTTCATAGTTTTTAATGCTGACAACCAGAAATAAACGTTAATAGTTAGGTAGACGCTCATATTGGTATTTGCATTGAATAACGGAAATAGACGGAGATGGCCGATGTTGTTGTTCGTAGGACCAATGAAAATTAAGTTTCGGTCCAGTAGTCACCAACAGGTATATAAGGCGAGGTTCTTAGAATTTTAGTTAGAATGTTGCTAGATCTTCACAGAGATAGTACAAGAAATCAAAAGGCTGTAACTTTGCAGTAAATAGAGCTACGAAATCTATTTCCCGCGTTCTCTGCGAAAGCATTGCTTTCAGGAGAGGGTTTAGATTAGATAGCATATAAATACCGGGTTGCAGTCTTAAGATTTTGTGATCATCGCCTAACATCATATATAGCTCATCAACTGTAGTAAGTTTGATGAGAGAGGCCAGCTGTTGGTGAACAACGTTATTATAGTTGAGCTGATAATATAGCCCATCAACTGTAGTGAGTTTGATGAAAGAGGCTAACTATTGGTGAGCAACGTTTTAATAGTTGAGCTCCTATATAGCTCATCAACTGTGATGAGTTGGATGAAATAGGCCACCTATTGATTAATAGTCTTATATATATAGTTGAGCGTCTAGCTGAAGCCTTTGATTATAGTCACTCAAGTAGAGTGGTCAACTGTGGTTATCTGTAATTAAGTTTGAAATCAAGAGCTGACAATCCTATTTTATAATTATTGTTGATTTTACATTTACATAATTATTTTAGAAATCATTTGTTCATAATCAGTCGGTCAAAGAAGGCCCAAGGAAAATTATATGTGGTCAGCTCTAGGTTGGAACATCAGAGTTAGCTGATATCAGGTAATTTATAATCATAGCCGCTCGGTTACACGTTACAATATGAAAGATACTTAAAATGGTATTATGGCATATGACAAAATAGATTACACAATAATACATAATCTGGTGTTACTGAATTCCAACTTTACCAAACCATTATGAAGAAAAATGATGCTGTTTATATAATTGAATTTTAGCTTCTTACAGAAAAATACATTTTTTTACATTGTTTTATTTGTTTATGAGTAAAATTTGTTCCTAATGTTAAAATTGCATTGCTGTCAAAATTCGCAAAAGTTTTCAACATTTCTGTTTGCTTTTTATAACGTATGTTTCAATGGCTTCAATAACTATTGATTTATGAAATAGATGGTATATTATAAATGCATATTTCTCTTTCTTCTTTAGGAAAAAACAACATATATTTAAAACACTGAGAATCACAAGAGTTTTCTTTCTGAAAAAAGGTGAAATATGCAGGTCAGGAGTTGCTACACCCAAAAAACAAATACCCCCCACTTAGCCAAAAAGTAAGGAGCAAAAGAGAGCATGCGTCTCAAAAAAGGAGAGTACAAACAACGAGTGAGAACATGATAACCCATGATCTCTCTTTTGCCGTACTTTTTAGCTATGTGGGGAGGCTGTGTCTCCTGGGTCTGGCTATTTCTGATATGGATTTTTCACTTTGTATGACAACCAAAAATCAAATTATCTGAACTCAAGTTCTAAGTAGAACTGTTTGTACAGTGAGCCAGCCGTAGAAAGTCTCCCCATGAGTCCTAACTACATGTATTTAAGGAATGATTCTTATTTTGGTGCGGTTCATGCAGATTGGACGTGCACGCGAGAGCTGGCAAATCCATAAAGCGCGCACCAAAATAAGAATCATTACTTATATTTACATTTTATTCATTTTTTTCTTTAAATAAACTTAAGTCGAACGCTTTCAAAAATTAGTATTAAGTGAAAAGGGGGAGTAATACGTGGGAGTTTTCAATAGTAACAGCCATGACGTTACTGACGTCATTACGGAAGAAAATCATACAGTTAAATAACTTATTTAGGACAATTGACGACCACCAGGCAGAAACGTCCGTTATGGTAAAAACGACGTCTTCGCAATAAATAACATCAAAGTAAACAGACTTAATAGTGTGGCGTCGTCCAGTTACATGAATCTCATACACAGAGATTCCATGAAACTACTCCAAGTGAATTCATTTATTTTCGTTTACCAATGTAACGATTAATTAACCACACGATATCTTTCATATATATATAGAAAAATATACTGCTTAAAAGTGCAAATGTAATGTATTTTTTATCTTAATTTATCAAAAGAAGTTAAAGTATTAAGAAATCGGGTATCTACAAAATATGTTGTACACAGGTGTTACCCAGTTAAATGAACGATTAAAAATGTTTAATTTTTAATTGATTAATTTTTTTTAATTTTTAGGCTTGCGGGATTGCAGTTCTGATTGTTTATACGAATGTGACAATCACTGCAATGAAATTATTCTTACAGAAGCGATCTATTTTGTACCTTTAAGTTTAAAGTAATTTTAGAGATTCTCAGCAAATCAGACAGGACACCATCGACTAAGGGTGTAACATGTTTATGAACAGAGCGATTATAAACTTATATCGGTAATCATGCGTTTCTTTCATCCTGAACATGCTTGTCCTGATTTCACAGCAAGTTAAACTTTGCCCTCAAAACAAGTGAACCTGCAGAATTGTATTAACAAATTTCATTTGATTTTCGGATTGGCATTGGCTACCACTTAGATGTGACCCGGCATGCTTTTCTCGGGAATATTATATATATATATATATATATATATATATATATATATATATATATATATATATATATATATATATATATATAATATATATATATATATATATATTATTACGTAAATGATGTAAAAATAATTCCAGATTAAACTTGATGTTTATATTGAAATAGTTCACTTTATTACCTGATACCTTATATAAATGTAATTTGGTATTTCTTACAGTTTTCTGAAATTCTTAAAACGCCCACATTCGCGAACTGTCGACCGGTCAATAGTTTCGACTGTTTCCCTCGCGTGCTTTGACGTCATAGAGGGTTTCCCCCCTTTGAGCGAGCGGTTTGTTGAGCGGACTGTTGACCGGTCAATAGTTTTGACTGTTTCCCTCGCGTGCTCTAAAGTCATGAAGCATTCCCCTATTGAATTGATCAGGTAATAAAGCAGTTATTTCATATGTGATCTGGGAACAATCAAACAGTTGTCCCTCGGTGTCGGGGATAGCGTTTTGAACTGTTGCCCTCGGCCTATGGCCTCGGGCAACAGTTCAAAACGCTATCCCCTCCACCTCGGGCCAACAATTTAACTGTTCCCAAATCACATATGAAATAACTGTATATTGTTAATTAAGGCAAAACTCAACAACGATTACTGTAATCAGCAGATTATGTGTAGTTCTCATATTTACCTTTAAAGCATTGAAGAGAATAGCTCAAACAATGATGACGTTGTCTTAACGCACGATCTTTATCTTGCCGTTGTCGTTTCATGACGTTCAATGATAGTGGTGTTATCATAAGGAAATACGTCAGCATTGTATTCATTAACATTATATGTTATTTTATCCATCTATAAGATGAGAAATTGCATTAAATTTTTTCACAAAACTGCCTTTTGTGAAATAATTACCATAACGGACGTTTCTGCCTGGCGGTTCTCAATTGTACATTAACTTGGAAAGACCCAACACCCGGGTTTTATGCCAATTCTATATTTCGTCCTGATGTATGTTGTGAGAAATAATAAAATGATATTTTGAGATAATGTTCACCTGCCCCTAATGGGGATAGGAATTCGCCATCAAAAGATGCTTATTTAAGTATGTAAAGAGACAAGAGGACAAGGCAAAGTACGAGATGCCTTTAGTGCGGAACGACTACTATGTGCCAACAGACATGGAGCATGCGACTCGACATTAAGATGACATATATGATAAAGCTAGGCTCTGCTACTGTTAAAGGAATACGTTCGGCTGGTTATAACCTTTGTTTAAATGATAAAATGTATTTTGAATAATACAATTTTCGTAATCAATTGATGACGACGAATACGATAATTATAAAACTTACTTTTAATTACACTGATAATCGTTTTTTCGAGCGTAGCATGAGTGCGGCCATTATTGACATCTCGTTGTCTCGCGAGAGATAAAACAACGAGGCGTGACGTCATTTACACACTTCCGTTTCATAACGAATATACGCAGAGATGAATGCAGGCAAATTTATTTATATGAAAACATTGCTATATGCGGGAAGTTATTGCAAAGGAGCACAAATAGGAAAAAATCACTATATAGTTTTAGTGTATTGAGTGTTTTTACCTTCTTATCTTACATTTTGCTCAAGTAATTGCATCGCTCACTAGGATTCAAAAGACAATATGTTAAATTAGAATGTGATACGCTCCGATCGCTAATTTGAAATTTTCCTTTTAGTATAAATTAACATTGAGTTTACTATTGTCCCCTCACTTCTCCTCAAATTAAATATGTCAAATAAGTTTTTCACACCATTTTAATAAGTCACCCGATCTTCTTCGGAGCAAGCTGGCTAGTGAGATTAACGTATCAGTTAGAGGCAATTAACAATAACACGGGGGTGTTAAAACTTGTACCACTCAGTGTGCAACATTAAATTTTATAATTAGATTTAAGAAAGAAATATACAATTTTACAGTAAATGTTCGTTTTGAAGTATTGAGTTGCACTCAACCCCAAGCTTAGCGGCGTGTGGATCAATATGCATTTCAATTTATACCCATGAACAAGCTTAATCAAACCGGGCCTGAAACATTTTCATATTTGTCAGGGTTGGGTGACTTTCAAAGTTCCCTTGTCATCAACCTAAATTTTCAAAAATACATTAATTCAATTCAGGGCCTTATCCAGGCCATTATGACATACTGGCACCGGTATGCCTTAATGTCTTAACGAACTTATATGGGACGATTGATCTGTCTTTAATCTTGGTCGGAATGGCTTCATATTCAATAAACAGCTCAATGTCCCCCAAGCCATTTGCACTGTTGTGGAAAACACAAACCGTTTACAACCCCAGACAAATATATGACAAGCTCTAAATTCGCCGACATCCGTTTATTCAAATTCGTCGTGTCATAAAGTTATTGTGTCTTCAGGTCGCAAATGAAATATACAGGTCAAAAACGTTACGGTAAAGCAAATTAGCCAATGACGATCGATTTCTCTACTTTTTTCTGGGTAAACTCCGCCTCCCGATTAGTATGCATGTTGGTGTCTTTTGATAGCGCGGACCACCTGAAGTCGAGTAACAATTACGCAAACGATATAATTATTATTTTTGCACCAGGAGACAAACATAACTATGTGAATTTAGTGAAAACAAGTTAGAAGTATTCGACTGTTGAATAATAAATTCATGAAAGATGTATTTTCAGGGATCTATTTATTACATTTTTAAAAAAGTCATTGGTACTTGTTAATACAAAATGAAAAAAGTGGTTAATTTGATCGCTTCAGATGCCGCATACAACAATGATGCTAGATCGCTGAATTCAAACGTTAGTAAACGCATTTTGGTAAAACAATCTACGAAGTCGCTCAGGAAAAATATCACAAACTTTACACCTATATAATGGCCTCACTACATACTTTTAAACAAGAAAATAGGTTAAAACGTGCTGCAATTTTCGGCATTCTTTTGTAATGAATGGTGGCAAAACAAGCAGTTTCTTTCAGTTTTGGCTAATTCAGTTTCAGAATTTTCAGGCTCAAAATCATACACTATTTTAAATTTGTTTAATGAATGAAAATTCCATTGTTGAGAATGATAAGAATTGGAAATAAAATGGAAACGATACGAACCGGAAGTGTGTAATTGACGTCATCAGCAGGTGCGCGCATCGAGAAGGAAACAAACATGGCGACGGCCATGGATGCCCGCCGATTTTGCAAATAACGGATCTTTGAATGGAGATAACTTTAACAATATATAACATAAAATAAAGTTCTATACGTCAAAATGATGTATAAGTAACGCTTAATAACATAGTACTGGTGAAATCCAGCCAAACGTATTCCTTTAAGGTTCTATTCGCTGTCGACTTACTTAATAAGTCGGTCCGCTTGAATTGTAATAACAACGACTTTTATCAAAATTAATCTCATACGAAATTTCTATTTAGTGCAGCATATTTTTATTACAAATATTAAAGTTCTATTTATTGTGAAAATCTGTTTAGTTTTTTTATACGCACTTTAGAAAAACAGATAAAGTAGTATTTTGGTTCGACCTACATTCACCAAACTTAGTTAAATGATTGGTTTTGAGGAATAGATGGCCCCTATTGTTGTATGGGTAAAAGGTCATGGTCACAGTGATCTTTAAATAGCTGAAGAATGGTTTGACCTTAAGTCACTTAACTAAGTTTACAGATTAGTCATGTGAAGTAGGTGAAAGGTCAATGCGACGGTTACCTTTACTTTAAAATTATTTTCTGACTAATAACTAAAGAATGGCGTGACCTTCAGTCAACAAACTTGGTATATAGATTGCTTATGGTCAGTAGATGACTCCATTGGATTTTGAGGTTGAAGGGGCAGGGTAGTTTTTTTGTAACATTTCCTCTAGACTAAGTGTGATTAACAAGCACATTGGTAGCTAGTTTGATAGATGAATATTTGAACCATCAAGTGAATAGTTGGAACCATAAACCCACCCCTCGCACACCCTGAAGGCACGAAGTATGTCAATTGTCTGTACCTCTTTTATACACAGGCAAGTTGCCCGTTGATTCAGGAGAAACAATATGTTCTAGTCAGACCAACAAAACACCAGTTTGCAGTCATGAGGAATTTGCCCTTGGCTCAAGGATCAACTGGCATATTATTGCCATTTCATCTGGATCTACACCGTTTGCTACTAAGTCAGAAATAACCTAATAAATAAAATTCTGTACAGTTTAGATCGTGTTTGGAGGCAGGGGTAAACGCTGTATCTATGAGAAAACGGTTAATAAAAATTCATTTACTACATTTCCTCGTGTCATCAATATTTAGGGACGTCTTCAGTCGTCATCATCTTCATAACAAGTAAACATATCCATATCTCTTTAACGGCAAACTAAAGCTCAATTAAACTTTGCAAAAATGATCATTGTTAATATATCTTCATTTTACGTTGAGAACATAAAAATATCCAAATCTCTGTAAAGACAAAATAAAGTTCAATAAAACTTTGCACAAATGATTATTGTTAATTTACATTTGTATCTTCACTTTACGTTAAGAACAGTTAGAACAGTAAAAAACTGGACCATAAATTCCCTAAAATTCTATTTACAAATATTCAAAAACAACTTAACAACACAAGCAGGATGTGTAATGTTGTTAAGTTTTTGTTCTACGTACGTTAATTTTTCTTTACTGATCTAATGCGTCTTATCATATGCAAAATAAAGATACATAAATAATATTTATTTGTGCAAATTTTCATTGAACGACATTTTGCCGTTAGAGAGATTTTGATTTTTTTTCTTTTTGATGATGGATTAACCATCTTTAACATAAAAATTCATAACATTTGCAGCAAAATTTTCACCATAATTTATTACAGATAGATAAAGATAAATACAGATACAAGTTTTATTTTATATTCATAACAAGTCGCACTTAAAAAACATTTCTCTAAAATTGAAAAACTAAAATCATAATAAAAATGTTTAATTGATTATAAATGATTGCTCATGAAAAAATCACGAACCAACAATTAAATGAACTCGTTAGATTTTCATTCAATCATATTATACATGTTGTCAGCTGTCCTCATGGACTGCTGCTATATATTGTATAATAATCATTTCAATTGATATCATATACTTCAATTTCGTCATGAAATAGACCAACAATGAGTTTTGTGTTGTCCTTATTACAGCATACAGACTGACAATAGTCATCAGTTTTCAGAACCTCACCCAGCAGTTTACCATCAGGACTGAACATCAACACATTCTTAGAGTCATATCCACAAACAAGAACATTGCCATTCTTGTACAGACAAACACTACTGGCTCCGTTCAGTTCTGGACCATGAAACTGTTTAATAAGCTGACCAGTTCTATTCAGAATAATTAAACCTTTACCCCAGTCAGCAACATAGATCTTAGAGTGATCACTGCAGACAGCAAGACTTCTAATAAAAAAGAATATCTGCTGTCCAGAGTGTTCATTTCTGAACTGTTGCTGTCTATCTCCAGACACAGAGTAAACATACACTGATGTCTTATAGTCAGACACAAACAACTTCTTATCAGCATAGGCTAAAGCATAGCATGGAAACCCGGTTCTTATCTCTCTCGTCTTCTGCATAGTCCTTCCTATAGAAACAAACTGTATAAGTTTACTGAAGCCGCATGATACAGCGACTTCCTGGTCAGTGATTGTACACACTTGGTATGGAGAGCAAGAAACTTCACAGAAGTCTGTGACAGTAAAGGTTGTAGTGTTTACACATTTCAGCTTACTGTTGTCATAGTCAGCTAGGATAACGGTCCCATCAGCAAGTGTGCAAGCACTGGTGATATAACATACCTTACTGTCGGATTTCACTTTCACTGTACAGGAAATCTTGCCTTTCACCTGCAGTAAGGAAGGTTTGGACTGACTGTAGGATTGTTGCCTGGTTTGGGTCTTGGTTACTGGTAGTAAGGGAGCAGTTGTTGACTGACTGTTCGAGGACGTATGGCTGGTCTGTGTCTTGGTTACTGGTAGTAAGGGAACAGTTGTTGACTGACTGTTCGAGGACGTATGGCTGGTCTGTGTCTTGGTTACTGGTAGTAAGGGAGCAGTTGTTGACAGACTGTTCGGGGACGTATGGCTGGTCTGTGTCTTGGTTACTGGTAGTAAGGGAGCAGTTGTTGGCTGACTGTTCGGGGACGTATGGCTGGTCTGTGTCTTGGTTACTGGTAGTAAGGGAGCAGTTGTTGACTGACTGTTCGAGGACGTATGGCTGGTCTGTGTCTTGGTTACTGGTAGTAAGGGAGCAGTTGTTGACTGACTGTTCGGGGACGTATGGCTGGTCTGTGTCTTGGTTACTGGTAGTAAGGGAACAGTTGTTGACTGACTGTTCGGGGACGTATGGCTGGTCTGTGTCTTGGTTACTGGTAGTAAGGGAGCAGTTGTTGGCTGACTGTTCGGGGACGTATGGCTGGTCTGTGTCTTGGTTACTGGTAGTAAGGGAGCAGTTGTTGACTGACTGTTCGAGGACGTATGGCTGGTCTGTGTCTTGGTTACTGGTAGTAAGGGAGCAGTTGTTGACAGACTGTTCGGGGACGTATTGCTGGTCTGTGTCTTGGTAACTGGTAGTAAGGGAACAGTTGTTGACTGACTGTTCGGGGACGTATGGCTGGTCTGTGTCTTGGTTACTGGTAGTAAGGGAGCAGTTGTTGACTGACTGTTCGAGGACGTATGGCTGGTCTGTGTCTTGGTTACTGGTAGTAAGGGAGCAGTTGTTGACTGACTGTTCGAGGACGTATGGCTGGTCTGTGTCTTGGTTACTGGTAGTAAGGGAGCAGTTGTTGACTGACTGTTCGAGGACGTATGGCTGGTCTGGGTCACGGTTACTGGTAGTAAGGGAGCAATTGTTGACTGACTGTTCGAGGTCTCGGTCACAGTACCTGATAGTAAGGAAGCAGTTGTAGAAGGAGTTTTAGAGGACGTATGGTTGGTCTGGTCGTTTGTTTCTTGTTTTAAGTAACCTGATGCTGTCGTCTTCGATTGGAGATTTTCTACTATACTGATGTCTCCAAGAGCTTGCATCTCCTTCAGGATAGACTGAAGCTTTTGATGAGGAATGAAAGAAAATTCAGTGGAAGAAACTTGGCTTTGTGTTGTATTGACTTTCTCTTGAACAAGGGAAGTAACTTCATTGGCTATCTTGACACTGACAAACATCTGCGCCATATTGCCTCCAGCAGACTTCAAACTGTCTTGTGCAGACTGTATGTCGATTGTTGAAGCTTGAAATTCTCTCAGGGCAGTTTCAATCTTATCAGTCAGAGACTGAAATCTCTGTTCTATGGCTCGGACCGTCTTGTCTTCAAGTTTGTCTAGAAGACCGTCGATCTCGTTTCTCCAACTTTGGATTTGTTTTCGTGATTTCTCCTTCCTACTTCTGACTTCTTCCTTTTCTTTGATAAATTCTTTCTGAAGGTCAGCCAGACTGTTGGCTATGACATCCAATTGTACTGTTATGTTGTTTGGACTGGCAGCAGTGTTGTTGTTCTTTATGTAATCTGGTACATAGAACTTCTCTTTACAGTCACTGGAAGTAAAAACATTAATTAGCCTGGTGCTGTTTAAAAATTCATATTAATTTTGCAAAATATAGTTTAGATATCTATCTGTTTGTGCATTGTTGCGGCCGTATAAAGTCTCCCAGTGCAAATAGGTCAGTACTGATATCAGTATAATAATCAGTTACCGTTTTCAGATAAAACCATCACAATATCCACAATATCAGGGTTATCTCAGCAACATTTTGGTGGGGGCGGGGCAGGGGTTACAGGCTAGTTCAATTGGTAGACTGGTCGATGTTATGTGGCTAGGCTCTATCGCCGTAGGGGTTCAATACACAGTGTGGGCTTATTATTAGTATCTATATAACCGTACTGTATTAAAATCTGGCCATCTGTTTTATATGGTAAAGTGTGGTGTGAAATGAATCCATGTCATGTGTAACTTTTGGTACTATCAAACACAAAATAAAACATCCTGTTAACAGATATTGTTAAATATCTGTTATTTGTGTTATAATGACAAGAAATTGGAAATAATAAACTCTAACATTTGTTATTTAAATTAAACGTTAAAGGGGCTCAGAGCACAGGTTCACAATTATTGTCGAGTGGATGGATGGGTTGGAGCCAGTTTACCAAGACAACATGTACTTGTTTATTCACATGATAACCTGTTCGGTGTGGATTCATTCTAGAACCAGGTTTCGTTTCCTGATATACATGTTTTACTTTTTATACAGTAATATAATTACTGAAAAACACGATTTTTAGGCTAACAAAAACGAATTCCCAGTATATGAAAATCTTACCTGTGCTGAACCACCATGCAGGTGGCACATCCCACCGTGTCATGTTGCTCACAGAACATATCCACAGGCTTGTGGCCATGCACTCTACATCTCTCTGTGGGTACTGCTGGAAAATGTACACTCGATGAAGGCTGCTGGAATTGTGCCTTGTTTAGGATCTTGTGATTCTTCAAAGCAGGAACAACATCGTGGATTTTAACACAAGTAGAACAATAATAATCAGAGCAGTCAGCACAAAAGTGTTCTCCTTCCGTGTTTTTGTTCTGCCCTTGGCACATTGAGCACAGAATTTCAAATGTCTCATCTGTGCCTCGGTCTAAGTCACATACGCCCCCTGTCGCCATTTTGATCTTTTTGTAAGAAATTTTATAACTATTTTATCTTTAATGTTTAAACTTAACTGAAAACTGTTATTAAATTTTCAATAATGAATAATGACACTTATTTTTGAAGAAAAGAAAGTACTCCTGAAATTGTTTCCAGTCTTAAATCAGTTAAATTTCACAGATTCAAGCAGCTTGGAGTTTCCCCAGTTGGTTCAAGTATGTACAATCAATATCAGGCGAGGTCACCGTGCTGATTATTTTACAATATCTTAATTTGAATACCTGATTAGATATAAGGTTCAAATTATAAACATGATAAGAAAATTCACATTCTTTTTAGTCATCACGTAGATATTGAACCCTCTATCTGATGAAAATTATTAAATGGTTTGATATTATCTCCCTTTATTAAAGCTAATTATGAACGTTTTTATTACCTCCCTTTTTATAAAAATTATTTCCAAAAACTAGATGTTCAGTTGAACACTTGTGTAGCCCTCGGGTACAATGTCGGAAGAAAAATGCAAGTACAAAAAGGGGCATAACTCCATCTTGACCAAAACAACTTGTCATCATCACGAGTGTGTTGTCTTGAGCAATATAATTAAAAAGTTACATGACGAAATAATGAGAAATCGCAAAGTTATGGCCAACGTTATGTTATCATGTAAAATCCAAGTACAAAAAGGGGCGTAACTCCATCAAATGCGACGTTGACCTAAAGAATTCAGCATCATCATGAGCGTGTTGTCATAAGCAATATAATTTGAAAGTTTCATTTAGAGATATTGAGAAATGGCAAAGTTATTGCCAACATTAAGTTTTTGTGTTAAAATCCAAGTTCAAAAAGGGGTCTATCTCCATCAAATGTGACCTTGACCTAAAAAATTGGGCATCATCATAAGCGTGTTGTTAAAAGCAATATAATATAAAAGTTTCATGAAGAAATATTGAGAAATGGCAAAGTTTTAGCCAACGTTAAGTTTTCGTGTCAAAATCTAAGTACAAAAAGGGGCCTAACTCCATCAAATGTGAACTTGACCTGAAGAATTTGGCATCATCATGAGCGTGTTGTCATAAGCAATATAATTTGAAAGTTTCATGAAGAAATATTGAGAAATGGCAAAGTTATAGCCAACGTTAAGTTTTCGTGTCAAATCTTAAGTACAAAAGGGGCCTAACTCCATTAAATGTGACCTTGACCTAAAGAATTTGGCATCATCATGAGCATGTTGTCATAAGCAATATAATTTGAAAGTTTCATGAGGAAATATTAAGAAATGGCAAAGTTATAGCCAACGTTAAGTTTTCATGATGGACGGACGGACTGACGGACAAAGTGATCCCTATCTATCGCCATTTCTTCGAAAGGGCGACACAAAAATGACAGGGTCAGTAGTCATCCAGGGCCTCTATCTTGACAGCATACTAGATAAACCTTAATATATGAGTTGAAACCATTTGGCGTTGAAGCAAAAATCAGGTTGCAACATTATGTAAACTACTGTCGATGAAATTATTCAAGTGACCTCCCTTAACTGTTGTGGAAAGAAATACAGATATTGTCTATGCAATCAGCAATCAGTTAAAACCTTGGGTTTTATATTGTTTCACTAGAATTTCCTTTGACTTTTGACATATACTTATCAAAATTTGATTAGGACACTTAAAAGATTGTGTTTATTCTTTACATTAGGATGAAGCATAAAATATTTGCTGTGATTCTGAAAATATGTTCATTTTACATCAGCTTTGTGGGCAAAAAAGTAATGAGCTGACAAACTGTTGGAGAGGAACAGTGGTTGAAACTTGGTAGGGGCAATAATTCGGAATAAAACAAAAGGGATCCCTATCAAATTTTGAGTAGTATAGTTACCTAGAATTTTATCAGTTCAAACTAAAGGATGCAAAAAATGAGCATGTTATATCTCAATTTTTTCAAGACAGTGTACCTGTGAAATTTTCGTGAAAATGCCTAAACTTACTCAGAATTGCAAAGAAACACTTCATAGCCACTGCTGATTACCCTGAAAGTTTGCTCAAAATCGCAAACCTGTGAAATTTTCGCGAAAAAACATGAAATTTCACAACTGCCTTAACTTACTCAGAATTGCATAGAAACACTTCATATGCACTGCTGACCACACAAAAGTACCTACTGACCCCTTAAAACGGTTCAATCCGTCATCCCAACAGCCCCCCCAACCCCATCCACTAAGCATGACTTGGATATCATATGGGATATCAGTGAGCTCAAAACTAGGTCATATGATACCTTTTCGTGATCAGGGTGACACCAGCTTGAATATGTGTCACCTCCCAACCAGAAGTCTTGACGCTGAAATCTTGCTAAAAATCGAAATTTTTTCACAACCAATGAAATTTTCGCCCAAAATCATGAATTTTCGAAACTGCCTAAACTCATTCAGAATTGCATAGAAACACACCATAGGTACTACTGACCCCTAAAAACGGTGCAGATCATACCAACACACCCCCACCGATCCACTATGCATAACTTGGATATCATATAGTGATATCAGTGAGCTCAAAACTAGCTTTTATGATACCTTTGGGTGATCCTGGAAAGAATTCTTGACGCTGAAATTTTGCTTAAAATCACAATTTGGTGATACTGCTACAAATTTTCACAATAATTAATATTGTATACTGCTGAATAGTTATTATATCTTCAATAACTATGGTTATCGAACCCATGATGTAAAGGATTAGAGTAAAGAAACAAACATCAATATAGGTTCCGCCTTTATTCTAAAGGAGAACATTGTATAAGTATTAACAGTCCTTCCTGTTCTATTTATGAATATTGACAATCATATTTGTAACACTGTCATTACAATTAACACTTTCCCTCATAGACATGCCTTTATGGCATGGGTGAACAGTGTAGATCCAGACCAGCCGGCACATCTGTGCCATCTGATCAGGATCTGCACTGTTCCCTTATGATTCTTTAAGTTATTTTTGACCAAAATGTGACAAGTGCAGATCCTGATCAGTCAGCACACCTTTATTGTGTGGACGAACATTGTAGATCCAGATCAGCTGGCACATCCGTGTCATCTGATCAGGATCTAAACTGTTCACTTTTTTATTAATTTATTTCTGACCAAAATGTGACCATTGCAGATCATGATCAGACAGCATGGATGTGCCGGCTGATCTGGATCTACACTGGTCACACATGCGTAAAAATGCGTATATATGCAGGAAATGGTTAACAATGTTTATTTCTATTTCTGATATAACTTACTTTGTTAATAACTGAACAACATCCAACTTCTAATGAATTTTTTGTCAGCATAATAAAAAGACCTATTTAAATTAAATGCTAGATCTGCCAAAAATTAAAAGATACCCATTCAATAGCAAATACATTTTATCATTTAATGTGTTCAAAAGGCACATCAAAAGATAAAACATATGCTTTATAAAATATATTTAAAGATGTGCTGTTTATTCAAAATCAGCTCTGTATTTGATAACATATCAAATGCATTATTTACAACAAAAACAAACTATTCAGAATTCAATAATAATGTAAGTAGGCTAAGAAGTCTAATTTTCCATATTTAAGCCAATGATATGAAAGCTTGTTTGTTTTGTCCCCCACTCATAAATGCTATTTACGATGCAGTTATTCAGTCAAACTTCCAGTTAAATGAAACAAGGTATGCTAAGGGAAAAGGTGTCTTTGAAGATATTTTCGGTTATTATTATTATAATAAATAGATCTTTAATGCGAAATGCATAAAAGCAATGTCGTCTGGTCAACTTCTTGATGTTAGCCCCAAATGAGACCCCATTCTTGTACTGCAAGCCAAGAAGTTTTTTTGCAAAATTACCCAAATTACTGAATTAATTAATATTTTAAAATAACTGATCAGGGTCAACACTGTTAACCATTCACACCCTGAGAACAGATTAGATCCTGTTTAGACCAAGCAATTCTGAAATTTGATCAGGATCTACACACAGGAAGTCATTAAGCCCCATTTTGTCATGATGCATCACAAATCGCTAGAAATCAAAACACTAAATAGCTTTTTCTGAACGAGGCCAACTTGTTTACTTTGTCGGTTTGAAGACACACAGAATGGAGTTTAACAATAAATGTTATGGTATTATTCACAAAATATTCAGCTCTGATACACAAAAATGTTCAAACAATTTCAAATATATATAGAACGACCAAAAGAGAAAAAGCTTGGTGAAATGAAAAACTGCAGTACCATTAAATTTTGCAGATATAATTTTTCTGCAGAAGACATTCATAAGACTTTTCAAACACAATAACTGTCAAAATTAACAAAAAAAAAATTTAAATGATACAGAGGAACTTTAGCAAAGAGTTTAGCAAACTTTGTATACACCAATTCCATAATGCCAAAATTAAAATATGTTACTTTTGAAATAGGGGCCAGCCTCAAAGAAAATATCACCAAAAATAACAAAATTGTGAACATAGGAACAAAAAGTAGACAAATATTGGAGATCAAATATTAAATATGGCTTTTGAAAAAAGAATGATCAACACTTTACTTCATATATACGTTTTTTTTTGCATGTTTGACCAGTGTAGATCCAGATCAGCCACATATTTGTGTCATCAGATCCGGAATCTGGATCTTCTCTGTTCCATTCTTGGTCAGAAATAACCTCAACACTGGTCATCCATGCCATAAAAGTCGCATCTATGATGTAAATGGTTTTATTTATGATCACACTAACATTTGGAGGTATTTTCATAAAATCATGACGCAAGCGCATTTTTTACACACAGCAAACATCGGGACAATAAAAGCAATATGGGCATGCATATCTACACAAAATGAGCACAGTAATAACACCTTACTCCTCGGATATGAATTTAACCCTTTCCTCAATAAATACACATTTTTACGCATGTGACCGGTGTAGATCCAGATCAGCCGGCACATCTGTGCCGTCTGATCAGAATCTGCACTGGTTGCATTTTGGTCAGAAATAACCTTATGAATCAATAAGTGAACAGTTTAGATCCTGATCAGAGGGCACTGATGTGCCGACTGATCTGGATCTAAACCGTTCGCCCACGCAATAAAGGTGCATCTATGGAGGAAAGGGTTAATCACATGGACACGCTATGTATATCCCTACCAGCTGGCACATCCGTGCCATACATCTCGAACTTAACTGTAGCTTCTTGGTCACAAAAAACCAAAGCAATCTAAAAGTGATCAGATGGCTGATCTAGATCTACAGTTTGCCTTAAATAAAGTCATATCTATAGAGTAAAGGGTTGACATTTAACACTTACAAAACCAAAGCTAAGCAAACAAAATCATCTGCACACTGAGACATGAATGAATGGAATGATGAAAACTCTGGGTAGCATTCAAATGTTTTAAAACCTCGCAAGGGACAATATTGGAAAAAAATTGGTGTTTTTGTTGTTGATTATAACCCAGTAAGTTTTCATTTTAGAGGAAGGCAGTATAACTCTATATTTCTATAAGTGGACCAAGTTATAAATTTCAATTCAACAATAATAAACATTTTCTTCCTTTACAAATTCTTGAATAATAAAATTAATATATAAGTTAATATTTATAGACATATATTGTGACTAAGCTCAATTTTGTGCAAACAGCATCATATAATTTATAGTGGTGTTGATAAAAGGTTGTGGGATGATTTTTCCTCTAGCAAAACTGACCATATGACCCAAATATTTTAGTGGTACAGCTGCCATATAGTTTGTTTAAGTCCAGAACTACTCTTCTTTTTCATTACAACCCAATTCTACTACTAATATGAAAGATAATGAAACTTATGACTAACACCATTGACAGACCTTTTATCACACTGTTTCACTGTTTGCTTCAGCCAGATATTATCAAATGAATCTAAAAGCCACAAGTGTAAAGTCTTATCAGACTGCACAGATAATACAGGCTGATCTGGATCTACACTGGTTGTAAAAGCTTAACTGGATCTACACTGATTGTACAAAAGAAATAAGCAGTACCCTACGGAGTTAAGACAAAAGCTACAATATAAATCTGAAAAACCCTTTTAGTGCTAAGTTGCACATCTGCCACGCTTGCAACCAGTGTAGACCTAGATCACTCTAGGCCTTCATGCATTCTGATCAGGGTCTAAAGAGTAAGTTAATTAATCCAGTTTATATATTACTGTAAGACACACCTCAAAACATTCAAAGTCCAACTCAGATGAATGAAATTACCTAATCATGTTAGAATGCCCATCTAATCCAGCTCTTTACTATTGGTTTAGCATATAATTTAACCCTTTACTCCATGGATTATGGCTGATATCCCATGGGTCACCAGTAAAGATCCAGATCAGCACACACACAAATGCAGTCTGATCAGAATCTACACTTCCTGTCTTGGTCAGAAATATTCTGAATAAATTTAAAAGACTGATGTAGGTCTGGATCAATTTACCATAACATGCTGACTGATCTGGATTCACACTGGTCACACATTGAATTAAAGCTGTATCCAATGGAATAAAGACTTGACACAAATGAAATACTAATGGTCGTAGCCTATCTACATGTATACGATTTTTTAAATGCTTATGCCATGTTTCTATATTAAACAAAAGCTAAAACACCTAAGCAACACACAAACATATTACATTTTGTCACTGTACTTCTTATAAGAGGTTTTCACATTATACTTGTAAAATATTTGAAAGAGCAGAAAAAATGGCCAATAGAAGCACTACAAAATTTCACATACTCTGAATCGACTATTTGATTTGTTACCAAAACAAGGGGTCGCTTAGTTAAGTTCTTCTAAACAGACGAAAAACAAATTTGCTCAAATTTATCATACAACATTTTAGAACCACATCTTTTTAGAAGTACAGCAATGATTTACACAATGAATATCATTACTTTAATCAGGATAAGAGGCAAAAAAAGTGTAACTCTGATCATATATACCTTACTGTTACCACTTTCTGGCTCTAATCCTAACAAGTCAATGAGTATATCACAGATAAAGAAGGCCAAAAAGTATGGTTTGTTAATTGTTACCTTATTCTGTTTACCCTATGAGGTTTTTTTTCCTTCTTTAGTAGGGGTCGTTTACATTATATTTAGATTTTTTTTTCTTTAAATTTCACATTAATTTTGGAGGTGTGGTCTTTACTCAGGGGTGGCCTTTTCATGACAATTTTGTAGTAAAATTTATGTCTAAAAACAGTATTTTAAAAAGGATTTTATTCAATGTATGTAACACTGCTAACCAACCATACATTTTAGCCTTGAATGAACACATGTGAAAACTTATAATGAAATATGAAAGTAGAAAATGTCTTTTAAGTAACTACCACTGCACTTCACAAGAACCTTATTACTCACTCCCTTCACACTTTTTCAAGCAATCATATTTATTTTACAATTATTTACATGTTTTTCTTTGAACATTGCAGCCAAGTTATAAGAAAATTCATCTAGAACTTTTTCTTTGATCTGTAAATGTTTGTAAGTCCTTAATCTTTTTCCCTTTTTTGTTAGATTCTTTTCTATTTATGAGGCACGCCACGTGAAAAGGTACCTTCAGTAATTTTTTGTGTTATTTTTGTTGTTACTATATTTAGAAAGAACATTCAAATTTCTACTATTTTCTCATAACAAAACAGTGATTTTGTTACACATTTTGACAATAAAATCATATTTTTACCGCGAATTGCATAATAATTAATGTCGTCTGCTCAACTTTATGACGTCGTTTCAAGAATTAACGTCAACTGCCCGAAGGTACATTTTCCCGTGGGATGCCTCTTATTAACCATTTACATCATATATACAGGTTTTATCACATGTGCTAACAGTGTTATTCCAGATCAGCCAGCACATCTGTGCCATCTGATCCATGAGATTTATGAACAAGAAGCAACTTATTTTTCGTGGTGGTTTAATTTTCGCATATTTCACGCTAGGATAAGTGCGCAAAATCAAACCTTAGCGAATTCAAACCATTGAATATCTAGTCTCATTAAAATAATACAAGTGCGCAAATTTAAGTCCTCGCGAAAATGTCATGTATTTCATTTGCGCGAAGTTTGATCCCCACGAAATTAAATGATACAACAGTAGTGTAGACCAGATCACATGGCACAGATAAGCAAGATGATCTTGATTTTCATTGGTTGCCCATGCAACAAAACCTGTATAATTATGGAGCGTAGGGTTAATGTTTTTGTAATAAACATTCGTCTAAAATTCTTAAACATATAAACTCAAATTTTACCTACAGATAGCATAAACTCTATTACACGTATTATCAACCTTTTAAAATAATGACACTATTTTCCACTAGATGTGATTTCTTATCAGGTGGCACAACGATGGTATGCATATACTTCTTATTTGATTATTCTTGAGTAATAGGGTGGGGGGAATAAGTAACAATAACAACAGAATTTTTTTGTTCATCTAGATATAATTTGGTGGTTGAAGAATTCAAACCTATGATTTTATTAACCCATTCTTACATCATTTATGACATATCTAATTTCTACAATAGTTTATAGCTTTCTAAAATTTTCATTGAATTTAAATCAAATTTCTGTAATCTAACCTTTCATTATTAGTTACATTTTAACATTTTACTTCACAGATACACCTTTCTTGTATGGACGAACAGTGTAGATCCAGATCAGTCAGCACATTTGTGCCATCTGATCAGGATCTTTAATGTTTACTTGTAGATCTATTAAGTAATTTGTGGCCAAGATGCAACCAGTATAAATCTGGATCTACACACACATTAAAATGGGTATATATGGAGTAAAGGGTTAAAAAAAGCAGTTATTTACAGTAATATCCTACCCTGACATTTACTTTCTGGCTCTA
Source organism: Corbicula japonica (assembly GCA_038501625.1). Lineage (NCBI taxonomy): Eukaryota > Metazoa > Mollusca > Bivalvia > Venerida > Cyrenidae > Corbicula > Corbicula japonica. Next base: position 2,618,726 of record JAZAYU010000068.1, on the reverse strand, counting down.
AATGCATGTAGCCACAAAATTCTCACAGTCTAGAAATTTTATTAAAACAAATAATAAATTATTGTGGCTACACTGTAGTATAATTCTTTCTTTTCAAAATGGATAGAACCTACAGGCTTTAAATCACAGGGCCTTATTGCCTGCCACTTTTAAGCTTTTGCATAGCTTTTTTATACAATGTGATTATAACTGGATAGTCCAGTCATCGCCGACTTTCTTACATGACTCCTCCTATCTCTTGAAGCTATTCATGACTTTCGGTAATTCCCATCAAATGCTTGAAGCTATTCACAACACACAATGAACCAGTCTATAAATGCTAACACAGTCGTCTGTTCGTTATGAGTTATGTCCCTTTTATAAAAACAATATGGCGGCACCAACTGTTATGTCATTTCTAGATCACACGATACTGTGGCAACTAACACTGTAATATCGTCTGGTTTCCCACCTGAAATAACAACAAACACTTCATTTTTCATTACTTTTCTTAACCGCTTACTCCACTGGAAACGGCTGTTATCCATGGTAAACAGTATTCATGTATTAGTGGCCACAAACTGACATCTGTATCAATTGATCAGGATCTGCACTGTTTGCTTTTGATTCATAAGTTATTTCTGACCAAGATGCAAACAGTGCATATACAGATCTGATGGCAGAAAGAATGACCTAACAAACAGTAACACCTCCCATTAAGACCAACCCGAAATAAAACCACTATTCCAATGCCCCTTTTTATAGTTTATTACTATTTTCTTCCCCAAAATAATGATCACTCAGTGCCAGTGGTGGTCTTCATAGTGGAATTCACTTAAGAACTGATTTAATATTTAACTGTGTTCACTGGATTATGAAAAACATTTAGGTTGTTAGAAGTGTGAAGCCCTGAAACAATCCAAATGTTTTTCATACCGAGATGAAGACAATAAAATATAAATTAAATTCTTATATTTACACATAATATATGCTCCATTTAACTGAAATCTTGAGAAGAATTCACAATATAATGGCATTTTTGAATAACTGTTGTTAACAGCCACTTTAATAACTTTAGCTAATGACTGCATATATTTTTTGCAGCAACTCATGGCAAATGGTTAATGCTCTCCAACTTTCCAAGTCAGAACAGTCCAGTAAATCGTGAACGGCTTTTATTGTAGCCACATCTCTTAACCCTTTCCTCCATAGACACACCTTTATTGCGTGAGCGAACAATGTAGATCCAGATAAGCTGGCACATCTGTGCTGTCTGATCAGGATCGGCACTGTTCGCTTTATGATTTGTTAGGTAATTTCTGACCAAAATGCGACCAGTGCAGATGCTGATCAGATGGCATGGATGTGCCGACTGATCTGGATCTACACTGGTTGCAAGTGCGTAAAAATGTGTATATATGGAGGAAAGGGTTTAAGTCATAAGTCTAATAGTAAAAGGTCACACTGGTATTTAAAGTTTTATTTATGATTATTTGGATGAATAAGACTTCAATCATTGCAGGCGATGCAGCTGAAGTGTAAATATTGGATTGATGAATGCCAGTACAAATGTGCAATAACTGATGTAAGGCGAGATGACAAACAAACATACATGGCCTTACAGCTTATGTGTAAAGCTGGCAAAAAACAAACTTATAATACTTAGACTTACCGCTGATGGGTATACCAGCTTGTAACGCAGATAATGAGAATGGCGAGAGGTAATCTGGATCTAGCGACAGATCATGTGCTTTCTGGGCTATATTGTTGGCGGAAACTTTAGATGCATCTTTGTAATCCTACAAAATAAATAATGCAACTATGACTTGGCAAAATAAAAACTGGGCATTTTGTTAGCTTTTATTTTTCATGTTTTAATTTTTGAGGAGCTACTGAAACTGAATGAAATCCAAACCCCATGACAATTATACATGTATATAAATCTTATCTCTATGGAATAAGGCATTTATCCCACGGGCAAGCAGAGTAGATCCAGATCAGCTTGCACATCCGGGATCTACACTGTTTACTATTTAAATTCATTAGGTATTTCTGATTGAAAAACAAACACTGTAGATCCAGATCAGACTGCATCATTTCATATCCACTGGAGTTAAGAAATACTTTTTGTAATTGTAAGTACATGTATCTGTTGATTCCAGTCTGACGAAAATCTCAACATTTAGAAGCAGTCAAAGATGATCAATTAAAACGGACATTTTTGTTTTGTTTTATTTAGCTGTATGACACATAAATTAGCAGAAAACTAACAAGAGGGCCAATTGGCCCTAAATCGCTCACCTGTCAAACTTGACCTAGATATCATTGAGATAAACATTCTGACCAAGTTTGAAGAAGATCGGACCAAAATTAAGACCGCTAGAGTGCAGACAAGATTTTTATATAATTTGACATAGTGACCTAGATTTCAAGGTCACATAACCCAGTTTCAAACTTGACCTAGATATCATCGAAATATACTTTCTGACCAAGCTTGAAGAAGATCCAACCAAAATTAAGACCTCTAGAGTGCAGACAAGCTTTTTCCTTAATTTGACCTACTGACCTAGTTTTAAGGGTCACATGACCCAGTTACGAACTTGATCTAGATATCATTGAGATAAACATTCTGACCAAGTTTAAAGAAGATTGCACCAAAATGAAGACCACTAGAGTGAAGACAAGATTTTTATATTATTTGACCTAGTGACCTAGATTTCAAGGTCACATGACCCAGTTTCAAACTTGACCTAGATATCAATGAGATAAACATTCTGACAAAGTTTCAGAAAGATCGGACCAAAATTAAGACCTCTACAGTGCAGACAAGCTTTTTCTTTAAATTGACCTACTGACCTAGTTTTAAGGGTCACATGACCCAGGTACGAACTTGATCTAGATATCATTGAGATAAACATTCTGACCAAGTTTAAAGAAGATCACACCAAAATTGAGACTGCTAGAGTGTGGACAAGATTTTTCTGTACTTTGACCTAGTGACCTAGATTTTAAGGTCACATGACCCAGTTTCGAACTTGATCTAGATATCAATGAGATAAACATTCTGACCAAGTTTGAAGAAGATCGGATAAAAATTATGACGCTAGAGTGCGGACAACAATTGTGAACGGACGACGGACGAAGGGTGATCACAAAAGCTCACCCTGTCACTATGTGACAGGTGAGCTAAAAATGAAAGCTCAAGGTTGACCACTTCTGAAGTGTTCCTAGGTCATTCGTAACAAGTAAAATTCATATGAAGCCATTAGAAGTTTGACTATCAATTAGTTAAAGACGACAGTTATTTCCATATTAGTGCGGCACATGCCTTTATGCTGACAGTGAGTTTACCTTGTATTTAGTGATGTAATCTACTATCATGTCTTCGTGCATGTTATCAAAGAGACCGTCTGTTCCCATCAATAAAATATCGCCCTCTTCCACCGCGTACGATGTTTTAGCTGCCATATCAATTCTGCAAAAGAAACAATAGAATACTCAATTTTCAGCTTTGTGTATCAATTTGCCATTAGTCCTTGAAAGATGTCACTTCGACACAAAGAATTCGCATTTATTCACAGAATTTACACAAATACACTATTCAATTTTTTAAATGTATTGCAAACTGAAGATCAGACACCATAATCATACAAAAATCTCAGCAAATCTTTGAAAAATAGAATCAGACCATTTAATTAACCCTTTCCTCCATAAATACACATTTTTACTCATGTGCAACCAGTGTAGATCCAGATCAGCCGGCACATCTGTTGCATTTTGGTCAGAAATAACCCAATGAATCTTATAGTGAATAGTGAACAGTTAAGATGCTGATCAGACGGCACGGTTGTGCCAGCTGATCTGGATCTTAACTGTTCGCCCACGCAATAAAGGTGTTTCTATGGAGGAAAGGGTTAAGAAAACCATATGCAAAGGCTAGAAAACAAAGAATGGAGACCAGTCTCAAATCTCAGCAATCTGATTGGATGAAATTGGGCAGTTTTAAAACTGGCCTAAAAAGACTTGAGATTGAAGATTGGTTTCCATGCTCAGTTTATAACGTTGGAGCTGGATAGCTTTGGCCTTACCTATCACTGAGTACCAAGCCCTCCTGTTCAGGTGGTGCCACAGTTAGCTGGAATGGTGTGTTGAAGTAATGCTGTTGTTCCTGAGACCGGTGCACCACTTCCCCGTTACGGATCAGCATGAAACCGCTGTCTCCGAGGTTTGCAGTGTATATGGTCCGCTCTGCCTTATGTAAAGCTACCACACATGCTGTGCTGCCACCTATAATACAAACAAGTATCATAAAATGAAGAGTTTCAACAATGTGTCAAACCCAGCTCCATGTTAAGCATCAGCATGAAACAGCTGACACTGGGGTTTGCAGTGTATATGATCCACTCTGCTTTATGTAAAGCTACCACACACGCTGTGCTGCCACTTATGATATAAAACGTACCGTAAAATGAAGAATTTCAACAATGTGTCAAACTCAGATTCAAGTCAAGCATCAGCATGAAACTGCTGACACCGAGGTTTGCAGTGTTTATCATCCGCTCTGCCTTGTGTAAGCTACCACACAGATTGTGGTGCTAGTAGCTACCTATAAACAACAATTGTTAAATGATGAATTTCATCAATGTGTAATACCCAGATCTTGCTCAAGCACAAAATTTGTGTAAGTTGGCACTGGGACACTAGGATAGAACCTTCCTTACAGCATAATTACAACAACAATGCAGTTCCCCAATATTATTAGGACAAGGCCCATTTCTCTGGACATGAATTTTGTTTCAAAGTTTGAATGCACCCTTTCCTCCATAGATACACCTTTATTGGATGGGCAAACAGTGTAGATCCAGATCAGCCAGCACATCCATTCCGTCTGATCAGTATCTGCACTGTTCGCTTTTTGATTCATTACATTATTTCTGACCAAAATGCGACCAGTGCAGATCCTGTTAAGATGTCACAGAGCTGGCTGATCTGGATCTACACGGGTCGCACACACGTAACAATGCGTATATATGGAGGAAAGCAAAGGGTTAACATGTATTCCTGGAATTGTGAAATGAATAATAATCAATATCGTCTGAGTTTTAGATTCACATTTCTCATTGTAAATGCAGACAAAATGATTCAAAGTTCGCAATTAAAACCTGTAACATGTTGTTAACAAGTTTAAACAAAGGCTAAATGGAGGCAGATTAAATGCAGGACAACCAGACAGTCTCATTACTTTGTTTAACCCTTTCCTCCATAGGTCTACACACCTTTCTTGTCTGAGTGAACAGTTTAGATCCAGATAAGCCGGCACATCCGTGCCGTCTGATTGGGATCTAAATTGTTCGCTTTTTGATTTGTTAGTTTATTTCTGACCAAATTATGACTAGTGCAGATCCTGATCAGACAGCATGGATGTGCCGGCTGATCTGGATCTACACTGGTCACACATGCGTAAAAATGGGTATATATGAAGGAAAAGGTTAACCCATTTATTATATGCGCATTTTATCACATGTGCGACCAGAGAAGATATAGATCAGCTGGCACACTCATGCTGTCTGTTCAGGATCTGCACAGTTTGCTTTTTCATTAGAAATAACCTAATAAACAAAGAGCAAACAATGCACATTTGTCAGATTCTGGTCAGAAATTATAATGTACCTAATACATTGTAAATCAAAAAGCCAAAAATGCACATCCTGATCAGATGGCACAGATGTGCCAGCTGATCTGGATCTGCACTGCTTGCTTATGCAATAAAAGCGTATACATGTATATGGAGGAAAGATTTACACTTTTGAAGGATTTCAGACAGTGTTCACTCAATGAAGAATTTAAAATAATATGCAAATATTCAAAAGCAGATTACATTTTATTTACGATAGAAAGAGATTTATTAAGATTAGTTAGGTCCTTAAGATAGAAAGAGCTTTATTTAATATTGGCTATTGACTTTAAACATTATTCAACTGCAATAAATACTATTTATCAGAGTGTTTAAATGTGCACTGAACTCAAATGTATAATGAAGTCTTAATCATTACAAATCCATTCAAATGATCTAGGTGGTTAAATGCCCGAGGTTAAAACCATTAAAAATTTCACCAACAACAGATTTGTCATCATTACGAGCAAGTAAATGTGCAAAGGGTAGCATAGCTGACTGCTCTTGTTGTTTGTTCTTTGGCTAAGTAAGCGTTAAATTCCATAGTTGAATACTGTTGATCCAGATCAGTGCCCAATCATTTCAGCCAATCAGATGCTTGAGATTTGAGACTGTTTTCCAAACTCAGTTTTATTACCTTCAGCCCTGATGGCTCAGATCTGTAAATCATCCATGCCATCTGATATTGATTAACACTGTCACTTCTTGGTCAGAAATAATTAATGAATCAAAAAGAGAAGTGTAGATCCTGATTAGATGCCATAGATGTGCTGGCTGATCTGGATCTACACTGTTTGTTAACATAATAAAGGAATATCTATTTAGTAAAGTGTTATGTTGTGTGCAACCAGTGTTGATCCATATCAGCAGGCACATTCATCCAATCTGATCAGGATCTACACTGTTTGAATTTAGGTTCATTAGGTTATTGAGACCAAGAACGGTGTAGAACCAGATCAGATTTCACAGATTTGATTTGACAGAAAGCATTGATGAAAGGCTGATCAACCACCAGTAAAAATAATAGTTTTTTTTACAAAAGATTCAAAAGCGTTTTTGAATAACCCCTATTATACTGTGGTGAAATATTTTGCTTGTGTTTGATTTTTACATATTTCCCACAAGAATAGTGTGTGAAATCAAAGCAAAAACCTTACAAGAACTAATCTTATGACAACAATACAACTGCCTGAATTTATATCCGCACGCTAATGTTGTCTGCAGTTTCTGTGTGCAAATCGACAACATGTTATATAACAGATATGTCACGCACCACTCTCATGATTTTTTGTGTTGATGCTCTTGTGTATCACTTCAATCAGGGCTTTTCATCCTTATATAACAGAGGCCTATATTCACTTCAATAACTTGAGTTGTTTGTGTGATTACCGGTACTGTTAATGAATCTTGCACTATTTAATTTAGTTGTACACTGTAATAGATACTGATATAAAAAATCATAAAGGACCAGATCAATTTACTCAATGGCTTAAATGCAGATCTGTAGAAAAAGCTATTTCCTATTGGATAAATGGAAAATAAACACAATATCAGCACCTAGTGAAATGTACCTACATTATCCCTTTCCTCTACATATACTTATTTTTACGCATGAATGACTAAGTGTAGATATAGATCAGCCGGCAAATGCAGTCTGATCAGGATCTGCACCGGTCACATTTTGGTCAGAAATAACTGAACGAATCAAATAGCAAACAGTGCAGATCCTGATCAGACGACATGGATGTGCCAGCTGATCTGGATCTACACTGTTATGCCCATGCAATAAGGGTTTATCAATGGAAGAACTTATCATAATAATCAATAGAGAATATTTGTTTGTTTTAGTGAAAAGTTGATTTTATTTCACAAGTGTTCACCACAAATTGTAATTTTCATGACAATATGAAATAAAATTTTTAAAATTGGTTGGAAAAATAGTGAAAATATCAATTTTAGTTCACTGGAAAACATAAAATAAAAGCTATTTTCTATTCAACAAAATTGAAAATAAATCGATTAACCCTTTCCTCTATATATACGCCCTTATGGGGTGGGCAAACAGTGTCGAATCAGATAAGCCATTTGATCAGGATCACAGATCTTTGCCATCTGATCAAGATCTACACTGTCTGCTTTCTGATTTAATAGGTTAATTCTATCAGATGGCATAGATGTGCTGGCGGATCTGGATCTAACACTGGTGGCCGATGTGATAAATTTTAAAAAGCGAGTTGAGGAAAGGGCTGAACTGAAAATGACATTTGAAAGTAAATGCAATAAATTGAGTTAATGTTAAATATACCTAATAATAGTTAATACAGACCTATCAAAGGATATTTGTGTGCCAAGATCTCTTCGTAACTGTCCTGTATTAAGTTAGCTGGAAACTGAGGTTTGAAACGTCCGTTGCAAACAAGGCGTTCACAGACCCTCATCAGTGAAGTAGAGAACGCGGAGGGATCTATCCCATAGTTCCTCCATCCTCCTACACCGTCTGCAACACCTGCAAAAGCAATTTTACTGTTTACTCCATGGCATAAGGCGGAGTAGATCCAAACCAGCTGGCACATCTGTGACATCTGATCAGGGTCTGCACTGTTCCCTTTTTAATTCATTAGGTTATTTCTTACCTTGAAGTAAATAGTGTAGATCCTGATCATATGGCATGGATGTGCTGGCTGATTTGGATTTACACCGTTCACACATGCTTTAAAAGGGGTATATAGGGGTTAAAAGTTGTTGTCAAAGAGGAGGTCTGAAAAACAGAAGTGCTTGAAACTGACCATAGATGTGAAAAGATTTTACAAGATCATTGCACTGGGCACCGAGATACTGTCAGTTTAAAATGGACACAATTAAACTGACCAATTGTCAGCTGGCCATCATGTTAGGTGACAAGTAACATCATCAATTCATATTTATTTTATTTGGGGTGTCCCTAAAATACGTAAAGTATACTTTACGCCGTAAAGAGGCGTAAAGTATTGTAAACCCGGCGTAAAGTATTATAAACCCGGCGTAAAGTATTGTGAACTCGGCGTAAAGTATTATGAACTATGTATTAGGCAAAGAAAAAGGTTGTGTTTGTTTTATAAACATCGAGAGTGTTCAGTTATAGTTGAAAAAGCATACTACGGCGTAATTTGAACTATGTATTAGGCAAATGATTATTTATAATCAAGATCCCTAATGATCATTCCAGTATTCATAATGTCAATAAATCAAAAATAATAGAACACCCAGATAATTTTCATCATAAACACGACGTAAAGTATTATAAACCCGGCGTAAAGTATTGTGAACTCGGCGTAAAGTATTGTGAACTCGGCGTAGAGTATTATGAACTATGTTTAAGGCAAAGTATTATTTTTAATCAAGATCCCTAATGATAATTCCAGTATTCATAATGTCAATAAATCAAAAATAATAGAACACCCAGATAATTTTCATCATAAACGCGGCGTAAAGTATTATAAACACGGAGTAAGTATTGTGAACTCGGCGTAAAGTATTATGAACTATGTATTAGGCAAAGAAAAAGGTTGTGTTTGTTTTATAAACATCGAGAGTGTTCAGTTATAGTTGAAAAAGCATACTTTAAGATATGTAAGTTAAACTATATCCAAGCCATACCACGTGGAGGAACTCTCGCCATGGCCCATAATTTGCGTTTTTTATATGACCAAAGTTTCAAATAAATAATAACTTTCTTTATGATTTAAGTTAATGAAAAAGTACTTTACTACAGTGGAGCTCCGCTAAATCGCGATCCGATATAGCGCGAAATCCAATATAACACGGTCAACCCTTGGACTCCGTTTTTTTTCATAAAAAATAGTAAAATTCTATCAACGGCCATTTTTGTATATTTGGAAATGGAAAAAAGGGAAGTAACAACGTAAATACCGCGTTAATCGATAAAGACAATGACGCCCGTTCATTAACGTATCGAGAATCGTTAAAACTATTGTGAAATGTTCCTTTATGATCTGTTGATTGTTTCCTAAGTTTATTAAAATATCAAACTGTCATAAAATTGTTAAGTAATAAATTGTTGTACAAACAGTGGGGCACCTAATCACGTACGCGAAATGGTTACTGAAGGGTTGTTTTTCACACCTACTGCAGATAAAATGACAAAGGTGTCTGATGTTGTTAATTGGCTTCTAATTTGAGAAGCTCATGCCTACATTTGACATGTGTTGAGAACCTGTTGGCATTTTGAGTAGCTTACAATATTATTATGAGTAATGAATATTATTATGATTGAAAATTAAAACAATAAAGATTAAACTGCACGCCTATTGTTTTCCTTCAAAACAGCGTTCAGGTCAAACAAATACACGAGTTCCGCATATGACAAACGCCCGCAGAATAAACTTTTGTGAGTGAATTTCACAAAGTAATAATTTTATAGCACCTGTTAGATAATAACAAAACAACATGGAAACAAAGGATTTTATTTCAAATTACGATAAAATGATACGAGTAATACATGTATGGACTTAGTATAGCATAAGTTCTATGTCACGCGAATATCGCGGATCCGATAATAACGCGATTTGATGGGATGGACCCCACAGACCGCGTTATATTGGATCTCCACTGTATATAATATATTAAGGCCAAAGTCATCTTAACACTTTATTTTGCGATTATTGATATGACCAAAGTTCGTTAAGAATAATACTGTAAAACGCTTTAATTTCTAGAGGATTAAATTACGCAAAACTTAACATAATTAAAGGTAATAATCGTTTTTGCCAAGTTTATTTAAATAAATAAATAAATGAACTGAAAAACAACTAAATTGCGATATACAATAGATGCACGATAATTGCTAAAATCTATTTCATGACAGAAAATAACAAAAAAACATGCACAAAACAAGTCGGGTCTAACAAAGCCAGACCTATCACTTTACAGTGATAGTCATTCATTATACATCAAATAAAAATTATTATGTGATAAAAGCAGAATTATCAGTTGTGCAGTTGTGATTATAGTACATCAAATAAAAATTGAAATGTGGTAAAACAGAATTAACAGTTATGCTGATGCAAATTGGCAAAAATTTGATAGTTCGATTAACAACACTTATTATCAAATCAATTCTAAGATAGTAATACTTTACGCCCAGTTTATTTATCGAAAACCGTTTTTTTAAGATGTTAATAAATCATATTTCAAAATACTAAATCGTATTGATACTTTACGTCGCTTTCGTAACGATGTTTCACGCCTCAATAATACACAAAATATTCAATCAAACACAATCAATGAGTGGATTATAACTTTACCCCGAATTCCATCAACATAGTTACATTTACGAAGTTTATAATACTATATGCAGCATCTCCATGTAAAAAATGATTTAAAATAGTTTAAAATGTAAGGGTATGAAAATTTCCCGGTCATTAATCGTCAATAACGAGTGGATTATAACTTCTGTAGTTCATTACTTAATCTTACTCAATATAAATAAGTTTCAGAGATTTCGAAATACTTTACGCCGAGTTCACAATACCTTACGCCGTGTTTATAATACTTTACGCCGTTTTTATGATGAAAATTATCTAGGTGTTCTATTATTTTTGATTTATTGACATTATGACTACTGGAATGATCATTGGGGATCTTGATTATAAAATATAATAATACTTTGCCTAATACATAGTTCATAATACTTTACGCCGAGTTCACAATACCTTGCGCCGTGTTTAAAATACTTTACGCCGCGTTTATAATGAAAATTATCTGGGTGTTCTATTATTTTTGATTTATTGACATTATGAATACTGGAATGATCATTATGGATCTTGATTATAAATAATACTTTACCTAATACATAGTTCATAATACTTTACGCCGAGTTCACAATACTTTACGCCGGGTTTATAATACTTTACGCCGCGTTTATAATAAAAATTATCTAGGTGTTCTATTATTTTTGATTTATTGACATTATGCAGGGGTTTTTTAGCACTTTCTGCGCCTCCGGAAAACGGAGGTGTTCCCAAAGCAAACGGCCCCGTTCCCAATCATATCCAGTTGTCATTTTTCCCAATTGAAAACATATTTTCTTTTCAAAATTTCGGCAAAAGTCGCATAAAATATATCGAAATACACAGGTAATAGAAGAGTGACTTCCCTTTATCTAGAAATGGCAAGCATTCAGTGACTCGAAGCATGAATATTTTGCGGACCTTTTCCCAACAATATAGCTATTAATTATATCAATAAATTTAGAACTATTCTGCATAACTTTACAGAAAGTACCCGTAACTGAAGAAAGTGAATTATAATATGACTTGTTAGACACTTAATTCTTTTTGTAATGTATTTTCGCGACTATGATGGCTTTGCACAACAATAACTACTACAATAAAAACTTACGTTTATCTGGTCTATTTCGTGAATACTTTAACTTAACCATTCAATTTACTACAGTTTCACTATTTTATAAAGAATTTCAATTTCATATAATGAATAATTTAAATGAGAAAATTATTTTCTTATAACAGCTGGTTAAAAAGTTACCATTTTTTGTTTTGCATTGTTTGTTTGAATGAAGACCAAAAAGCTGGTAAAAGTACATTGGTATTGTAATAATTGACTGATTTAACCTAAATAAGTGCATACATAATTTCCCAAAATGGACCATTTTATCGCTGTGAAAATTCCCAAAATGTCGGTAAAAAAATCCCAAAATGTACAGACTCCTTTTCCCAAAATAGGCAGAAAAACCCCTGTTATGAATACTGGAATGATCATTATGGATCTTGATTATAAATAATACTTTACCTAATACATAGTTCATAATACTTTACGCCGAGTTCACAATACTTGACGCCGGGTTTATAATACTTTACGCCGCGTTTTTAATAAAAATTATCTGGGTGTTCTATTATTTTTGATTTATTGACATTATGAATACTGGAATGATCATTATGTATCTTGATTACAAATAATACTTTGCCTAATACATAGTTGATAATACTTTACGCCGAGTTCACAATACTTTACGCAGGGTTTATAATACTTTACGCCGCGTTTATAATAAAAATTATCTGGGTGTTCTATTATTTTTGATTTATTGACATTATGAATACTGGAATGATCATAAGGGATCTTGATTATAAATAATACTTTGCCTAATACATATTTGATAAAACTTTACGTCGAGTTCACAATACTTTTCTCCGGGTTCATAATACTTTAAGCCGCGTTTATAATAAAAATTATCTGGGTGTTCTATTATTTTTCATTTATTGACATTATGAATACTGGAATGATCATTATGGATCTTGATTATAAATAATACTTTGCCTAATACATAGTAACATAGTTCATAATACTTTACGCCGAGTTCACAATACTTTACGCCGAGTTCACAATACTTTACGCCGGGTTTATAATACTTTACGCCGGGTTTATAATACTTTACGCCTCATTACGCCTCTTTACGGCGTAAAGTATACTTTACATATTTTAGGTACTCCGTTTTATTTGTAGATCAAAATTTTCAACATCACAATCTGTTTTTTAATAAATTAATATTTTTTTGCTAAAACCAGATCCCATTTGGAAATATTTGAGAAGTTGTTGATATATATTTTATTTCAAAAAATACAACATGCACTATATTATATAATGTTACTAATTGATGTTCATTGTTTGGTGAGACAATGTCATCAGTGACAGGTCAGGTCACATGACCAAGGTCATAAAATGTAACGCAATAACAACGCATTTTCTTACCTAAAACATCAGCTGTTTTACTCCTGGCTATAAAATACGAATCATCCCCAAAACTATATTTCTTAGAACCTATATTCAGCGATCCAGAAGCTAGCGATTTAGAAAATCCAGAACAGCCAGTCACAAATTTTAAAGGATCTTGCTTTGTTTTGATTTCTGTTTGAACATTTGACGCAAAAGCTCGGAAGAAAACGCGTCCAAAAAATCCTTGCATCTCAACGAACGGTTTGAAACTGTTTTCTTAAATGATCCTTTAATTAAGGCACGAAAACGGATTGATTTGGCACAACCATTCCCTCAAAGACATGCCACCATCTTTGTTTTCATCGAACGACCTCGACGACAGTGACTGACCTTGAGGGAAGGGAGATAACTTTGAAAAGATTATCATTGTATACGTGAGATTATGTTAAAACCCAACATACGGTCCATGGAATTTAGTGCTTATTTCAGGCACTTAAAATTAATGCTTTGCTTAGGAACAGCGCCTAGGAGGAACAGCTAAATGTCAAGGGGTAGAGCGTCAGACTCCAGATCCAGAGACTGCGGGTTCTAATCCCACCAGCGATGAAATTCTTCTGCTGTTTCCCCAATCCGCAGTCGGCGCGAGTATGGGTTTCAAGCCAGGCAGTCGTCGAGCGTGATTAATAGAAGTTGTAATGACTTCGTTTGAAATAAATAAGTTAAAATTAAATTACATTCTGTAGAGTTTAGCAAACTCTAGTTGAATCTTGAACCCGCAATCAAAGCAAAATGTCACAACCTCTCGTTTTATTAGCAGTATGTATCTTACTTCTTGTTTGTATGGCAGAACAATGCTTTTTAATTTATGATATGCTTGAAATAATTTAAATGAGACACAACTTTGTATCTATAATAAAACATGGTTATCAATTAATAATTATTGACTCCGATCAAAAATAAAATCGACTGGACGGCAGTTTTGTTTTGTGATCTCGGTACACTCTTCTTCGAATGTAACGAAACTCATCGTCAAGGTGTTGTGTCAGATAATACTACATAAAGCATGACACAAACAGAGGAACTTCTGATCAGGATGTCTCGGGTTCGATGCCTACCAGAGGTGGTCGATGTTCTTCTGCGGCTGTCACCGTTCGCCGACAAAATGTGAATGACGCAGAAGTTCCCTCTGGTGGAGATTGTTTCCAATTATCACACAAACTGGTTTTCTCTCAAGCCTGTCTCACACAGAACACGGTTGGGCACACGGTTCCAATACGGTATACTCGGTTATACACGGGTTGACTGGTACGAGTATTGAGCTCCAACCGTGCCTGGGGATGAGTTAAGACTCGAATTTAGCACGAGTATGTACGAACAAAGCACTGATATACTCGGTCAGGCAAGGTTTGTCACGGTTTGAACACGATTTTCAAACGATTTTCATACGATTGTTGTACAGTTCCAAGTACGGTCTAGTACGGTCTGTTACGGCCTAGTACGATTAAACACGACTTATACTCGATTAACTGGACATTTACAGGGTTTACATACGGTCCCACCGACTTTTGTTCGATACGATTTATATACGATATTGACACGGTTGAGCTCACTCGTGGAGTGAACTTCATGTGCGATTGTATATACGGTCTCGTACGGTCTAACACGGTCTCTCACGGTCTTGTACGATCGCTTATACGATCATACACGGACATGGCACCCGTGTCAGTTTTTTAAAAGTTTTAAAAATCATACACGGCTTTCACGGATACACTCGAATGTCCAGAGTGTAACTCGGATAAGGACACGGTTGGTTCGGTTGTATGTACGGTTTACACGGGTGACCAACCGTACAAGCCGTGTGTTCTGTGTGAGACAGGCTTCAGGAAGCACTCACCTTGCCTTTCTATAAACGCCATATAACACCCGCAAGGGTGGTTCAACTGTATCAAAAGATAAAAAAAAAGAAAAAGAAAGAAATAATGAAGGGAAAATGGTCGACATATTTCTGAAATTTCATGTTCGCCTGTTGACGCTCTTAAAATTGTCCGATCGGCGCGCTTATTTGTCGTACTGGTGTGTTGGCGGGACGTGAACAAACCAACACGACAAAAGAAAGTGCGCCGATTCAAAAGATTCATCTCTGCCCATACGCCAGAACGATAAAGAATAAATAAGAGCACCAATACGACAAATACGAAAAAATACGGTACAGAGCGCCAAAACGACAACCGTAGCTTGTGGCTCCCCGCCGACACCAATGAGAGCATCGATACGATAAATACAAAACGAAGCGCAAGAACCACAGTATGGGACCGGACACCGGATATAACCGCGTTTTGAGTCAAAACAAAGTTTTAAAAGTTACCAGAGGTAAGAAAAAATCGATTTCTCAGCTCATATGACACTAATCTGACCTGGGTTTGATTTTATGGTTCTCTTACTATTTGCCAGATATCATAAAATTCCAAGTGTCAACCAAAAAATCAAGATTTGTTCATCTATTTGTAAAATTCCACCGTTGCTCACGAGAGAATATGATGCCCAAGTACCGAAAGTCTAGTTTCATTATTAGTTTCGTTCAAAAATAAAATTCTGAATCGACAGTTTTCTTTAACTCCTTCTCATGTACTCACATTCCAATTTTTAGTAAGATCGACCAAAAATTGACTTATACAGCGACAAAAAATGCACACGCTTAGTGTACTGGGTATTCAAAATCTTTGCTCAAATGTGTACTGGGTATACTGAGCAACTGTACTGAATATACATTATAAAAATGAGCAATGACATTGATAAAATACCATAATTACATTAATTATCATTATAATCGTCATCGTCGTCGTCATCATAATCATCAACATCAATGAAAGTATTGTTTGATTTTCAGAAAGATATGGAACATGCGGAAAGCGTTGTGTCAGAGATTGAGTAAGTATTTTGTTTGTAACGAATGTATAATGTAGGTAAGCATATATGCAAGAATAAATAACACATTGCACTTAATTTTTCTGTAAAGGTGGGAAATACGCCACATAAATACTTACATTTATGCAGTTAGGCTTATAGTTTGATATTATTAAGTTATACACAAGTCGTTTGTCATGGTTACACAATGGACACACACGCTTATTTTTCAAGATGTTGATATAAAGGATAAATATGTAAATTTTAATAGTTTATTCATTAAAATAATATAAAAGCTAAATGTGTTTCATATGGCATATAAACCGACATTTGTAAAATTTAATCATGTTTCGTGTGCAATGATTATTAATGGGAAGACAGCGCTATAGTTTTCTAAACGTACACTATAGGAACAAATTACAAATTGCATATTATTTCATTTTATTCACTGGCATCCGAAGCGATATCCATTTTGAAAGTACGATAAATAACTAGACCCCCATGTGGATATAGAAGTGAGCTTGTCGGTCGATTACATGGTTTCCGGATGATAGCTCTATATACCTTCATCAAATCAACAATTCAAGTCCGTGTTTGGGTTCAGAAAACCCTTTTACAGTGGCAATGAGTTGTAATAATTTTAGGTACACTGATGTAACATCATTAAGCATATGGTGATTATCGATTAAGAGAATGAATCAAAATTATTTATCATATTTTATGTACTGAGTGGAAAAACGTTGTTTTTTTCGAAAGGAAGATCTTAACTTAATATTAAATCACTTATTTTTTGTCATATCAAAGACTTTAATTGAATCATTTTTTAATTATCATAATTTTAATGATATTAAGTCAAAACAGTATCAGAAAACGTCTCAAACGTTGACTTATGTCGTGAGTTTTTCAGTTATACTCAGTACAGTAACCTTCAAGGCACTCAGTATACCCAGTACACTACAATTATATACCCAGTACACTAGGCGCATGCATTTTTTGTCGCTGTAGTCATCAATTTTTGGTCGATCTTGCTAAAAATTGAAATGTGAGTACATGAGGAGGATTATAAGAAAACTGCCGATTCAGAATTTTCATTTTTGGACCAAACTAATAATGAAACTAGACTTTGGTACTTGGGCATCAATTTTTCACGTGAGCAACGGTGAACTTTTACATCTAGTTGAACAAATCTTGATATTTTGGTTGATACTTGTACTTTTATGATATCTGGCCTTTAGTAAGGGAAACATAAAATCAAACCCAGGTCAGATTACTGTCATATGAGCTGAGAAATCGATTTTTCTTACTTCTGTAAACTTTTTAAAACTTTGTTTTGACTCAAAAACATGTATATATCCGGTGTCCGGTCCCATACCGTGATACTAATTTCCCAAAACTGAAGAAAGCAAAATGTTGATTAAACATTTTGAGAAAGATCGTGTAGTTGACATTTCAGACATAATGATTCTCTTTATTTGGTCAAAACTGGTTAAATGGTTGCCGAGAATTATCAAAATATCACCGACGCTTGTTAAAATGTTTAATGAAAAGTTACTCCCCTTTTATACGTTACAACCCGGAAGTGTGAACCATAGACTCAATCAGACAGTAAACATACGGTGACAATGTCTGCCGAAGCGCTTGCAGAAATTAAAGAGAAGTTTGCGGGTCAATGGAAGGTGGACCGTAGTGAATGTTTTGAGGACTTCCTACGCGAAGTCGGTAAGTTATTTAAAACAAACTCTTATGTGCATTAATTTGAGTATGTTAATATGCATTACGTTAATTGCTAAGTTGAGTGCTTTAATTACATTAATGACATTTGTATTTATTGATGCTTTGAATCAAACTTTGAACTCGTTGTGGGTTAAGGTAAGCATATAAAAGCGTTATGGGTCTATAAATAACCGTTTGACAGCTGAGCTGGGAGCAAATTACACACGCACGTAGTTGTCGAAATACATTTCATAGTAGTGTCTAATATTCTTAAACACATTAAGATTCTTTCTTCACGGTATGTACCCAGATAATGAGAATCGCGGGTAATTATAGATTGTGAGTATAATGATAGATCGCTAGATTGGAAAAAAACAGCACGGAGAGGTTAGTTATTGTATGAATTTCATGTTCTTGTGATCTAATACTTATCTTTAGTGATAGATAACAATCAAGCGATGTCATACCCTTCCTCTAATACCCATACATTTGGAATCGGCCGCCAGATAAAGTAAAAAAACAACAGGAAAATGATCACGTAACATTCTCATTATCTGGGTGCATACCGTGTTCTTTAACACAGAGAAAAGAAGTTGACAAAATAAATCAGATTACCGAAGGGCGCAAAATGTCACTGAATTTTTAAAGGCTACAGGAATTCCAGACAGACCCAAATTCACATGAAACAGTTTAAACAGACGAGAAAACTGAGTTTTGAAAAGTGCAAATTAAGAACGTAGTTTTGACTGTTATTTTAATAAGAGCCACATTTCTTCTAAATATTTGCAATACAATTCTTCCTATGTTAGGAGTGAATTTCATAATTCGGAAGATGGCAAGTATGGCGAAACCTGTGAGCGAAATAAAAGTAGAAGGAGACACGATTACTATTACCATGAACGCTGGGTTTATGGTAAAGGAGGATAAATTTAAACTGGGTGAAGAAATCGAAACAGACCACCAGGGAAACAAGAGCAAGGTATGCGTCTATAAAACGTCTGGATACGTCTCAGTTTTAAACAATTAGAGTTTTAAAATTACGATCGATAGAAATCTCGCAGAAGAAGACACGCACTGTGGAAAATTTGCTGGAGGACTTGAAGCGGCTTCTCGCGTTGTCAAAAACCGCTCAGAAAAACAAGCCGGGTATTTTAAACATTTCGAAGACTTGTGCAAAACTGTCTTTTTCATAATTCTATATGTGTTAGACCAGTATTCTTTGCACAAAGCCCTCAATATGTTCGTGCTCAGTGATTAAAAAAACTAGTGAAATATGCCATTCTCAGAAAACACCATCTCACCACCTATCCACACAGCCAAAACGCAGAGAGGAAAAGAGAGCAGGGGTTTTTAACATGATCAATAAAAAAAATAATGGAAACCTGATGGTGACTGCCTTGGAATGGTCGGTTGCAAAACACGTTGCCACTGGCAGATTAAATCAGAGATCAACTTATAAGTCGCGTATAAGAAATAGATGTCGAACTAACTTAAATGGACTTCTTTTAATTTTATAAATTTTTAGATTTTTTAAATCGAAAAGAATTATGTCGAATACTGGTTTGTATCTACGACATCACTGGTATGCAAAACGATGATCGTGATATTCTACTGGTAGGAAAACATCACACATTCATAACACATTTATATTATGTATCTCGTTTGTGAACTGAAACTGTTATTTCGAAATCGCTGACTGTTTTATCAAAAATGATAACATGTTAGTTGTTAAATGATATCAGGCGTAATCTTTCTCCCTAACAGGCCATCTTCACATACGACGATGGGAAACTAATGTCAACGACCACTCCACTGGACGAAAAGATAAAACCAGCCAAGTCGTGCAGAGAGATTGTCGGCGATGAACTGTTGCTGGTATAATATTCATCCTGTTTTTTTATTCAATCAGTACCGCTTTTTATTTAATATTTAAACCTCTAAAAACGGGCGGTGTATTTAACATAACATGTAGCATTGCAACCTATTTAACATAACTGTTTACCTTCTGTATTACGAAAATACCGTCAAAATCTGCGGCTTAGGTAAATGGTATTTTACATAAATAATTATTAAAACGTTTTTAACTACTGTTTTTTAACTCTTTCATTACATTATATGTTTCTGGTAACAGTTTCTTAATTTAATTTCAGACTTTGTTTATTGGTGATGTCGTCTGCAAAAGATACTTCAAAAGAGTTCCACACTAAAAAAATCAATGTCGGTTTGCACTTATTCACATCCAATAATAAATTATTGTCCCCAAATATAATGACGTTTTCGAATAAATATGAAATATAAAAAACTATTAAAGTTCGAATACATTATTTAATTCAATATTTTAAATCAATACTTTCTTTTTATTCCATATACATACACAAAGTTTCTCCCTGAAATAAAAAAATAACTAAATTTTATTGACATGGGACCAAATCACAAATGCTTCAGCCATTTTTGTCCTATTTTGAAAAAAATCTTATATGGCTTTGTTGTAATATAAATAATATTTTAATAGATAAATAAATGACCAAACATTGAAACACATTTGAAAAAAAAAATCAATAAGAAGATTATTCTTGGTTGTTGTAGTTAATATGCTTTCTGGGTCGCAATGGTGCTTGTCATTTATTATAGGTTATCATGTTCATCGTACGTTTTCCTGCTGTGCAATACAATCTGACTTTCAGCTGGGCTATTTTAAGGACAGCCATGATCATACCCACCAGTCCTGCCCTCGGCATTCGCGACATACATTAAAGTTTTCCTCATTCGCATTTTTTTTGGTATTTTGATCTATATGAAGCTATGTAACTACTTTGATGAACAACACTTACTGACGTAATAAGATTAAGGTCTGTCAAAAGCTTTTTTTTAAATTTGAATAATTTTCAAAAAAAAAGTTTCTTATAGTCGTGACGCTGTCTCATCTAACATCTCTTTTTTACTTTTTGAGATTAGGGCATTATCTTTGTTTACTTACATGGGTTTGTAATGATTATTTCTAGAAATAGTTCCATGCATATATCGTTAATCATGTTGGTGAAGGCCTCATCATTTCGATATATACCCTCACCCAAAGTTCTTATTGGTCACCCCTTGCTCGTAATTATTCCTGAGAATGACTTTGACTAAACTAAACTCATTATTTGTAATCAGTTTCCGACAACAGTTCTTATCTGAAGTTTTAATCTTGTTATAGTTGAATTTGAAACAGTTTGGCGAGAGTTATCCTAAATTTTGCACACCAAAAAAAAAACAACAAACAAACAATTAAAGGACAAGCAACCAGAAAAGTGCTCTAAATTTCTTGTTTTTCTTTTATTAGGAGCCCACTTTCGTAGGAAAAAAATATATTATAAATCAGAAGCTTTATGTTTAAATAAATCCTCTTCAAAGTATCAATTTTATTATTACCTACCTTTCAATTAAAGATTGTTCTAATTTTGACCGGTATAAGTAAATGATATTGGATTCATCTACGAAAACAATCAATAACGATTAAAAGACATTTTATAATTGATTTTAAGACAAAACAGTTCTTTTACAACCTCTCTTGACATAGGAAAGAAACATAACTAGCAAACATTGAAAACATATACGATTGATGACCAATTAGAACTTTGGGTGGGTGTATGCATTTTTATGCTACTGATGTAGAAAATTGCATATTTGCTTTTATTTTGTGATTGAAATCATACTTGAGTCATGTCAATGGTAGAAAAATTTGTTTTGTTTTATTCAGGTAATCATGATTTTGTTGTGACAGTGATGTTGTTCTTTGATTAAACTTGAATGTTGAATGTTGTCAAGATACAATGTTTTCTTACTTTCATTATAGTATATATTGTTAATTGTGTATTTTTGTATTGGTTGTATTTATCAATATTTCACTCGTTATTGTACTGCAATCAATAAGGTTTAATAATTTATTTTTTATTCAAAAGAATAGTGACAATATATCGGGCACAATTTAAAAATCTAATTTATTGTTACCAAAATTCTTTTGTATGAAGATGTTTAGTCAAATAAATAATTGTTGTAAAAGAAATATGTTCGTTTCTTGCCATTCTCCGATAGAATGATAATAGAATGGGTTTCTTAGATTCCGATTATTTTGCATGTCCTCCGGAAACTATACAAATCGGGTTTGCGACACTGTCGAATGCAAATTTTTATTGAACGATCTGCTGGTGAGGGACATGTAGTACAAGACACTTGTTCGAAAAGAAAATGAACGAAAAACTTTTTTTTAATTAAAAATGAAAAATATGCGAGTTGTCTCACTTGCAATGTCCTTAAATGAGTTACACACCTGTAACATGCGCCTGTTATATGAAGTTTGGAATTTGAACAGGTTCAAAATGATATTGCTTCTACCTGGGTGCGAACCGCCACGGCAACAGCGCCTACATCCTTGCAATTCCGACAACGCAACCAATTGCATGAGCTAGCCGGGACAACCCCTCTTTGTAATGGATTATTTTACTAATAACAGTACTGATTATATGTACGGGGAGAATTTTTACGGCCGCCACACTGCTCAAATAGCGCTACTGTGAAGTTCAAATGATAATGCCTCCACCTGGGTGCGAACCCGAACCGCCACGGCCACAGCGTCAAGACTTGCAATTCCGACAGCGCAACCAATTGAGCTATCCGGGCCAACCCCTTTTAGTAATTGATTATTTTACTAATAACAGTACTGACTATCTGTACGGGGAGATTTTACGGCCGCCACACTTCACAAATAGCGCTACTGTGAATTTCAAATGATAATGCCTCTACCCGTGAGCGAACCCGAACCGCCACAGCGACAGCGTCCAGCCTTGCAATGCCGACAACGCAACCAATTGAGCTAGCCGGGACAACCCCTAGGGTAACTACACCATTAAACATCACTGTGAAAAAATGACGCCAATGTTAACATATTATGTTCATGTTTGCGTGTTCCTAACGAGTTTCCATAAACATATTATAACAAAAGAAATACCGTTTTAAAATCTTTAAAGGCTTTGATGAAATGATTTTGGGGTTTAAGAAATAAATAATACCGGTTGAGATTGTCGAACGCTACCCAAGCTGAAATTCTTGTCCTCAAAAAACATATTTGCGTTGAGGACAACATCTGTAAAAAATTATAATTAAAAATATTATAATAAAACAACCTCCAAAATACTAATTGCATTGCTCCTTGTCAAGTACCTCCCTGACCATTGACTGACATACCATCGTTTAGAATGGATTAATAATGGTACTGTTTAATTGTGTAAATACTGAGTTGCACTCAACCCGTGGCTAGGTGGCAAAAATATGCATTTCCATACACTAAACAAGTTTTCTAAGTATACACTAGTCAAAAGTTCTAAGTGCACACTTGATAAATGTTAATTTTTCCAATAATTTGATTGAATCTTTCAAAATAGTGTAAATTACAATGAAGAAGAATCAATATTCTATTAAAGCACACCAAATATGTTAAGTCTGCTTAACCAGATTAAAAAATAATAATATTTAAGCTCACTTGTTCTCCGAAAGAAATTCTCAAGTTAATTATCAATGCATCGGCTATCATTTGTGATCGGTTTCTAATCTCTGTATAATTTAAATTTCATGCAGATTTAAAGGAAATACTGTAGTTTGCCATTCCATTGCACTGAAATAGCTTTCTGTAGCTTTGTAATGGTCTGCTGGGCACGATGCGCCAACACACTCAACTTTATTTTATCCATAACGTTTTTACAGGATTTCAAGGAGAAAAGTCCTTTGTTCACACAATATTTTGTGCCAAAAGTTTTTGAATTGTCTAGCAGTTTGGGATGATACAATTTTCTATGATAGATGTGTAACAGCCTTTCCAAACGAAAAAAATGTATTCATTTAGGTAAAATTGACCAGTTTTCGGATACGCCTTTTGACCGAATAAGCGTCATTTTCGAATAATTCGGTATTGAAGTTTATTGAATTTCTATAAATTTTAGTTTTAAATTTTTATTTATTGGACACTTATCCAACAAATTTTACACTAATTTTTTCGAGTCTACGTTGTTTTACGTAAATATTTAATGACGTAATTGAGTAACATCAGCGTTCAACGTAAGCAACGTAATCAATCTAGAAAAAAATATCGTTTGATTTTCTTCTTAAATTAATAAAATATGCAAAATAAGGTATTTCTTTTGCATTTACGAAAACCGTCAAGATTTCTTTACAACAAATTTGAAGTTGTGCCTGTGAAAAGAATTTTGACGGCAATGTCGTTGTCTGCTGACGTCAACCGTTCCATGTTGGTGTGTTTTTCGTGTTTGTCTTGAGTCGGTGAACATGTGAAAAACAAAAACGATTGTAAAAAAATAAATTTCGCTTGCCGCATGGGGATAATGCATAAAAAGCGTATGCCGACGTGGATGACGTAAAACGTAAAACATATGCACGGTTTTCAAAAAGGTATTGTTGTTTGATCATTATTAACTTTAAGACAAACTTTCATTCAATTTTAATAAGTTTACTTTAAGATATTCAAAATTGAAAAGTGTGCACTTAGAACTTTTGACCAGTGTACACCTGCGTACTAGGGCATTACTGGCTTGATAATTTAGCAATTGCTGTAAAACTTTCAATAAAACATGCAAGTAATACTAACTGATTTATTAGTAAAACATTATTCAAAATGACAGACAACTGACTGCTCACAATCATTTAGAATACTGACACCCACGGAAAACAAATTCACAATATCAGTTAATGACGCATATGGCCACCTTCAGCGATAAACGGTTAAAATCATGAAAATGTGAAGCGGATTTTTTTTATCATGGGTGATCAGTTATAACGCTGTGGGCTGGTGTGTCAATGCACAACAGGACTGTCACAGTTTTAATCCAATGGAACTTTAATTCTGAAGAATATCAGCGACAAGTCCTTGTTCCGGTTGTCCTTCCGCGTCTTCAAGCACAAAGATGCATGCAGTTTATGCATGATGGTGCACCGTGTCATCGTTCGGCGAACACCAGATGTTTTCTTGAGGTGAACAACGTCAGAATTTTTCCATTTGTATTCTGTGGGTCCCAGTACTGTAAATGATTGTGAGCAGTCACTGTTGTCTGCCATTTTGAAAACTGTTTTACTGATAAATCAGTTAGTATTACTTGCATGTTGTATTGAAAGTTTCGGAGCAATAGCTCAATTATCAAGCCAGTAATGCCCCAGTAGGCAGGTGTATGTTTAGAAAAGTTGTTAAATGTACTACCAATGAACACGCTAAATGAAACCGATCCTTCAATATTTTCATATTTGTTGTGTTCGGTGGCTTACAAAGTTTCAGCTTCATCAGCTGTTTTAGAGTTCTGTATAAAAGTAAAATACTCACACTGGCTGCCTACCTCGTAAATATATTCACTAACCGAAATAATTTGTTTGTTTTTGTTTGTTTTTTTTCACTGTAAACGGAGTAAAATACGCTTATCTTGAAAACAAACATTCATAGAAAACAGCCATCCCACACACAGTCAGACGTATTGTTTTGTTATCATATGATAATTTTGAAAAAAATACGTCACAAAAATTTACAAATATTAGAACCAGGAATTGTTTACTGCCTAGGAATAATCAATAACCATTGGGTGTTCAAACCAGGTTCAGGGGTGTATAAACCTTACACTTGCCTCTGCAGGTTCTCCTATGAACAAACAAGTATAACTACTCTTGCTGAATCAACTCCAACCCTCCCAACTTCTCGACAATGTTGTATGTAAAACCACAAAAATCTTATAAACTATAAGAAGCTAAGAGCACTGTTAAGCGAAATATGATTGATGGACAGGCCAGGACGGCGACACATGTTAGCTACCAACAGTTTTAGTCCAGATCATTTCATGGTGGATCTTGCTGAGGTGCCCAGTGATTATAAAACTTTTCTTGCTCAACTCAATTTTGTGCTCAAACTTAAAAATGTTTAGAATATTAACAGCCTTCATAAATAAGAAAAATGTCAGTTCTACAGCTGTTATCTTGTCATATTTTCAGTTGAAATGATTTACTATATGTATTGAACAGAAATGCAGATTATGTTGAGCATGAAAAAGTTTTATAATCCGTATTATAAGGCGTATTAACTCAGTAAGAAGACGATGGTAGGAACAGAAGAAACTGATCGAGCGTTTACGTTCGTTTTCAATATTTTATCAAGCTTTCACAAACTCTTCAACTCGTGCAAAACACGTGCTAAACAAAACGTAAGCAAACAGATCAGCTTTAGATGAGTTAAACACCAAGTATGCAGAGCGCTGTGGAGTATCATGTCGGTAGATGAGTTAAACACAAAGTATGCAGAGCGCTGTAGAGTATCATGTCGGTAGATGAGTTAAACACAAAGTATGCAGAGCGCTGTAGAGTATCATCTCGGTAGATGAGTTAAACACCTAGTATGCAGAGCGCTGTAGATTATCGTGTCGGTAGATAAGTTAAACACCAAGTATGCAGAGCGCTGTAGAGTATCGTGTCGGTAGATAAGTTAAACACCAAGTATGCAGAGCGCTGTAGAGTATCATGTCGGTAGATAAGTTAAACACCAAGTATGCAGAGCGCTGTAGAGTATCATCCGGTAGAAAAGTTAAACACCAAGTATGCAGAGTGCTGTAGAGTATCATATCGGTAGATAAGTTAAACACCAAGTATGCAGAGCGCTGTAGAGTATCATGTCGGTAGCCTTTCTTTTTGAATTTACAATTTTTACGAGCAACGTGGATCAAATAGATATTGCCATTTATTTTCTAATAATTCAGTTCTACTTATAACATTTGTTGACAATTGCCTTGGTGCAGTATTGACCTCACACTGCTATTGTATTTTTGAATTAAATCTAGACACCGGGCGATAACAAAATGCAAAAACAATCTTTAAAGTTTATGAAGGTTTATGGGGAAATCTTTTCTTAAAAGAACCTAGAGTCTCGATTCGTTTCTTTTATCCCAGTCATCGTGTTCTTGCTGATTTTACTCAAGGAGCTCTGGTCTCGGTAAGATCATTGAGTATCCGCCCCTTGGCTTTGCAATGCTATTAGCTTTTTATGTTTTATATGTTTGTGTGCTTTTGCATGCAACATTGTTGAGCCGATGGGTGGGTTGGAGTTATTTCACCAAGTCAACTTGTACTTGTTTTGTGATACGAGAAACTGTTGGGGCAAGTGTGAGGTTGGTGCACCCTAGAACCTGGTTTAAACCCCCAGTGGCAAATTGTTTTGCCACTGACCGTTCCAAGGCGGTAACCCCTCGGGTTCTCACTTTCGTTAATTGTTTTGTGGCGTCCATGTTGAAATTGATTATTGTAATACCATGTTCTCTTTTCCTCTCTACTGTTTGGCTGTGTGGGGAGGCTGTATCTGCTGGATGTGGCCATCCCTGATGTGCATATTTCACTTTTTTTAATTTGCGGTACCGATACGATTGTTTCTAAAGTTCGTCTGTAGCAGAGAGATTGCTTTCCTTACCTCATTAGCACTGCTCAGTGACAAAGTCTAGATCTGCAAACTGATTAAAATCATTACCGGAAAACGTCTACGCTATCAGGATCTGACGACAAGTCATTACAAATTGTTTTTTATCAATAATCTTCTTCAATAGCATGATGATCGCCGTAACTGTCAAAGTCTTCCGAACGTAATATAATGTATCCATGTATACACAGTGTTACAAACCACGGATAGTGTTGACTACCCGCGTTGGACATATTTCCGGAAAAAAGATGTGATTTATGAGGTATTGCATTCCTTTTCACAGCCAGAGCTAGTTTTCGTTCGTCCATTTGTATTCAATATAACGGGTTAAAGATCCAGACTGAAATGAAGTCACAGTCTTGGACAAGTTATAGTGAATATTTTTCAAACAAATTTGACATTCTTCCTTTTATGCGTCCTGTTAAA